>JAOXXN010000212.1:537650-583909 GCA_026770055.1 Myrmophylax atrothorax
CAAATAATATATTCTGAAATCGAACTACTACGTAGTTTATTCTTGCATGTTAATTTCCCCTTTTGAGAAGCTGTGCAGTTTTGTGAGGTTTTTTGTGGTGAGCTGGATTTGAGGGAATAATGCATCTTTCTATAGACATGTATCTATGTAGAGAGAACACACCTGGTACATTTACAAAAAATTGTTTTTAGAAGTGTCAAAAGAGCCCACTTAATATGTTTGTAAAAGGTGGTTGTATCTTTGATAACTGTATAGCCATTAGTCACAGTAGTTTACATGTAAACACTTTAAAAATGCTTGTTCATAGGTATGCAAAAGTATACAGATAAATTTATCTCAGTTTGAAAATACAGCAGGCCTAATAAAAGTGCTTGTGGATTTAAAAACTATTTAAAAGAATTGAAAATAAATGCATGTCTTAATGTGCTTAATATTAATAATACCTTGTTTTTTGACAGAAAATGTGGATAATTATCATTGTGTCAGTGTTGTTGGTTGCCATAGTTGCTCTAATTATTGGTTTGTCTGTTGGTATTCGGTGATGGCTGGATAACCTCAGCTTGCATGACTTCCTGCCACTGTGGCAGTAAGTAACTAATCAACTAATTTTGCTCTTGTTTATCTCTGTATTGTTCTACTAATCCTGTAATATCTGTACAGTTACTGCTGGGGGAGAGGGTGGGAGGATGGAGGAGGATGGCTCTTCTCTGTACTATAACAGCTCCATGCATGTGGATATTGCAAACTGACATCTAGTGGTAACCTGCTCAATGCACAGAATGCAGTCACTGCCTAACTCATGAACAGCAGCAAGTGAGACCAAAAAGCCCAATAATTGTCTCCCAGTCCGTTGAATTTATTCTTTTTTATAGTGAAAGTTCACATTAACAAACAATCTGCGCTAAGATACACAATGCTAGTTACACTTGAAACTTCATTAAATGGGGTATTCTATAGCTTTAAGCAGAGCTTTTAAAAAAATAGTTGTCTACAAGCATGAAGTTGGCTCTTATGCCTTCCAGAACATCCTAAAATTTCTTTCTTTGAAGCTGTTTATTAATACCCGACTAAGTGAAAGAGTGGGAAATAACAATGTGTTTGTAAAAGGAAGTCTGCAGATATTCCAGTTGGAATCCTAGGACAAGAAAGACTTTTTTTTCAGTCTTCAGGTATTTGCTGTACTAATCTACTATTTCTTGTCAAGATAACACTTAGCCAGGCTAAGTAGAAAGTAGCAATTAACTCTGTGGAGTCCAGTAGAAATGCAGCTTTTTACATGCAGTATCTTCAAGTTCTATGTGAAGTGTTCCAAGGGGTGTCAGTTCAGACAACTTGGCATGAATTCAGATTTATGTACTAACACTTTTAATATCAGAGTTTTGAGTTTTGGTGTTACAGATTCTTCTCAGCTTTGGTTTATGGACAGAGAATAGAATTTACTATGTCATTGTTAATAGTGAGAAATATCTGACCAAACATCAGATTTTGATGTATTTACACAGAACCATCACTTTTTTTTCTCCCTTGCAACTCTTTGAGCTGTTACCTACACAGTGTTTTTACTGACATTGCATTGAACTCCACAAAGTGTGCAATTGTAAACGTTTGGGCAGGCTGCAAATGTTTATCCAAGGAGGGTGGCAGTAAGCAGTTTCTGTACTTAGACTTGACCTACATCTGTTTCTATACGTCATGGTATTTACAGAAGTTGGGTATGAGTAATAAAAAAACTATTCTGTGAAGGAACATACAGAAATGGGACACAGATGGCTCTGTCTTGTGACTGTGGTTACATGTATGTTTGAAAAGAAAGTCTAGCAGGAAATCATAGCAGTGATTATTACTCTTCAGAAAGAAAATCCAAACACTCAGGTTGGGTATCAGTATTATTAATTTTCTGTGGCTCTGCATATATTTAAACAGTTCTGTCTCTGACAAAGTGTTTCAATCTCAACTCTTCTCTTTTTCTTGCAGAAATTGATGTTCATCATTATATGTGTAACTGTATTGCTCTTGATACTTGGAATAATCCTTGCAACAACTTTGTCATAGCAAGCACATTCCAAGAGTTATGAACCTCCAGAAACTCCAAAATACGTCTTTAGTAAAACCAAACCTTTTTCTTAAATGATGCCTTACGCTGTTCCTTGATGATGACCTGTCACTAATGGTTAAAAATGAAAGCAAAATCACTCTTAATGTTTACTTATAAATGAAGAGCTGAATGTATTAGGATGTGTATGGGTTTTCATCATTAACTAGGTTGGTAAGACTGAGCCTTGCTCTTAATTGTTTTGAACTAAAGTAACTTAGGAGTTTTCATATCTCAGTGTTATAATTCAAATAGGAAGTTGAGAGACAATTGAGTTTTTGACTGTTCTGCTTTTTTTCCTATTGCTAACATAATTCTAATCATGAATTTAGTACGTTGCAGGTGCTGCCTTTGTTAGTATTCTTATGAACATTTTTATGACATATAGCCTTGTCTTTAAGTCTAATAATTATTTAGTCACCTTAATCTATCTAAGCTTTATGCTGAAACTTTTTTTGCTCAAACAAGTGCTAAAATATTTTATCCTGAAAAGACTGCTTATTTAACTGCTTAGTGCATTAGACTTGAGAAGGAAAAAAAAAGCTTTTTTACACTTGCCAGTTTTTAATTTTTTTCCTTCAAGGTTAATTGCTTTAAATATTTCCTTCCTATTTAATAAAAAGTTAGTTGCAACATTTCTGGTAAAAGAATACAGCAGTGAAGCACACTGAATTTGCACTTGAGCAAAGGAAACTGGTGGATCAGTTTAGCCTTGTTGTTCATATGAATATGACAAAAATTTCTTTAAAAAGCCAAATCAAGTTTTCTTGTTTCGAGCCTTGCTAATGTTGATGTCTGAACATAGCACAGGAGGATGAGCTCTCTCAGAAAAGTCTGCAACATAACACAGACTAAGACACTGACTTGTTATGAAATGTGTGTGTATATAACATGTATGAAGTGTTTTAGTGTATATGTGCTTGTTGTAATCCTAGCTTGCATGACTTGAAAGCTTGAAATACTTCAAATGTACCCAAATAACTGCATTTAATGTTACAGGTTATTTTTGTATTTTTTGTGTGTAAAATATTTGTAACTTGTATTTCTGACTCCTCATTGTTTAAGCATATCCATGTAGATATGTAGATCTAATGCTCTTACAGTGTAAATATAGGAAAGGATAATGTGTGCCTTTTTAAACACAGACTAAAACTACACTCGTTAATGTTTTCAAATACTCACCTCTAATCTTACCTGCAGGAACTTGGTCCTCTGAGGTTAGAATCCTTAAACTTACATTTTATGCAAAGTGTCTGAGATCAAAGTTACTCTGTAAACTAGAACTCAGTTTGACATAATGAAGTTCAGCAAAGTTTACAATTTATATTGTATGTATAAATATTCCTGCTTTGCTGTCCAAATATACTGTGAATGTGCTGGAGTTATTCAGATGTCAAATGTTTAAAAAAGAAAAAAAAATACTATTATTGGTCATTTTGCAAGTCAGCCATAAAGAAGTCGCTTGAAAAATTTGGCTTCATTAATGAACAAATTTCTTTTACCTCTAAGTCCAGAACGCTCACTGATGTTTGTGAGGAAGTTTACATGCAAAGTAAGGAAAGATTGGTTGCCTTAGTACTTGTTCTAGGTAAATATATTTTTTATTCTATAGTTTTCTAGATTTTTATTAGTAAATATTATTTATACAGATACACAAATTAGATGGAGGTGGCAGGAAATCAGTCCTGTTATATTGTATTTTTTTCTTTATAATGCAGTAATTTGCCCATCAAGACCAGAAATTTGAATAGGCTACTTGTTGTACAGCTGCCTCAATGAGTTTGTTTTAAAACAAAACACAACTTGTTTTTCACATGAAAATGTGGAATCTTATTGGAGAGGAATAAATTTCTAACCTATGCACTAATAAATTCATCTAAACCAGTGTCTTGTGTCTATTTTTATATTAAGGATTTTGTTGTGAATATTCCCAATGTGTGTTTGAATAAGGCTGGTATGTTTTTGCAGTGACATTTGTCAAACAAGGGATTGCCTGCTCTCAGAGTAAAGGTTGTGTATTCCCTGAACATTTTACCAAAAAAGGTGTAGAGATGGTCAAAGTAGGCGTAGAGATAATTATTGAGAAAATAATGGGATTGATTAAACTATGCCCAAGGTGGGGCTTTTTCAAAGAGATGTTGAGATAAGAATGCCCAAGGTTTCGTTTGAGTCAGTGCTCCCTTCACATATAAATAAATTGTTATAACTTCTGTAACAGTCCAACAGCATTGAGGGTTTGCATGCAGAGTTAATACCAAGGCACTCAGAAAATGTCCAGTTAATGCCTTTTAGCTGTCAGTAAAAGCATAGGGAAAATGTTAGAGAGTCAGCTAAAGCTGTTTCAGATACTACTCTGTCTTAATTCTGCCTCTGTTTGCTCTGTAGTGTAAAACAACAGTTTTAGCTAAAGGAGGATTTGTTTATCAAAGCACTACAGTTTTGATGAATAAATTCAGAATATGAAAGACAAAGGGAAGTCAGGGAACTGCTGCCTATGAGGAAGGATTCTTTTCTGTATAACAATTATTTAAAATATAGATTAAGAAAAAAGCAGGTTTCTGAGAGCAGTTCGAATATGGGGTTTGGTTTGGGTTGTTGGGAGTTTTTGGAGGGGTGAATGGGGTTTAAATAAAGACTTACGTTACCCAATGTTAAATTTGATTTGATGTGTTCATGTGGCTCGTATGCCACCTCTGAAAATAGCCATGGCACTGTCCCTGTGCTGCAGGCTCTGCACCTGTGGGTTGGCTCAGGGGGGCTGTCACGGACACACTTGGTGCTCGGGGCAGTGGTGCCACCACAGCCGCCTCTGTCACACACGTGAGGTCCTGCTGCCAGCACAGGGCACCTCAGGGAGCATTTGGGAATAGAAAGAGCATTTCATGAGCACTGGAACTAGTGACGGACAAAAGTACTGCTGGAATTAAAGTTTTACAAAGGGAAATACATAGAGAAATGGTAAGTAATGGTAAAATCATTGTGTTCTGTGTTGTAAGGAATGGTGGCTGCTGTTTGCATTTCAATCCAGTTTACTACAAATAAGGGAAAGAAGGATTTTGATGTTCCAGAGTAAATAGTTCCTAGAAAATGGCTAAGTTATGATACAAATAGCTAACAATGTGTAGCAGACTTTGTAAGTAGGAAGCAAATGCATACAAAATCATATTTCCTTTATCTGTCCTTTTACCATGACACTTGGTTGGGTCAGCCCATGCCAGGTACTGTCAGCTGAAAGTAAATTGATAGAACAGTATCTCTTAATCATCTATGGATTAATGGAATTGTTTTTCTGTAGGAAGTCCATAAAACAACATTTTGCTAGTCTAAAACTTCTTAAGAATCCAGCCTTGAGAAGAATTTTTTCCTTGGCCTATTTGTGGAACAAATTTCTATTAATTGAAAGACATAAGTGGTTATTTTAAAGGGCATTCTGCAGACTAAATGTAGAATATCTGAGCATTAGACAAGGGCCAGCGGGGTAACTGGCTGTGATACTTCACAGCAGATAACAAGACAGTAATTATTTTCTCTGAGTAGTTTCATACTTCCTGAAATACATCTTTGACCAGTCAGATATTGGGAAGTAGAAGTGAAAGAATGGCAACTATTTGAAAGCCTGTCCAAGGCTTTACTTACCGCCATTTGTAGGTCACTGTAGAGTCAAACCCTCATCAGGGCTATGACAGAGCTGTTCTGTTTGTGTGTAAAGCTGGAAGATTAAACCCTGTTTTGTCCAGGTCACTGAAATAACTTGTCTGATGACACTGGATCCATGTGGCAGAGCACAGTGTGTGTGCTCAGGTGCCTGTTTAAGCTTCCAAGACTCTTTGCTGTGTGCATGGCAGTGCATTGAAAAAAAACTCCTGGGAAACTCAGACGTTCATGCCATGTGTTCATTGTTGTCCAAAAATATAAATGAGATTTATGTTTTCCTATCTTCCTAGGCAGTAAAGCTTCATAAACTTTTTACTTGAAAGAGTTGTATTTTGAGGTTATTTTAGCCAGAGGAAGAAAAAATACCTGTACAATATTGTAAGTTCTGTGAGTTCCTCTGTCCCAGCTGTGATTTTTTTTCAGAGCTATCTGGCAGAGTTGGATTGCCTGGTTGTGATCCAGAGCATGGTTCAGCAGCTTGAAAATCCCAGGTTTCAAGGTTCTTCACAGGAATTCACATCCCTGTTGTGGCACACTTTGCTTGCACTTCATAGCTGTGGGAAATGATTCAGGGAAGAAAGTTCAGTGGAAAGAGCTAGAACTGGCAGTTCAATTTTCTGCATGTTTTGTTCCTTCACTATTAAAACTTTGGACCTTGTATACTAACTTTGCAGTCAGGAGTGATGGGGTCTAAATCTGGTTTCTCATTAAAAGTGACAGTAATTCCCACAGTAGAAGAGAAACTGCTGTTGCAGCTTTGCACTCCAGCAGGTGAAGTAGCTTGGGAGTAAGATGTCCTGTCCTGGGGGAACACAGGAATGCAGGAGGAAGGTTTTTCTCATTAGTTGTAATCCTCCATCAGGGATGCATTCAGAAGTTACCAACCCCTTTGCTACTAGTCCCATTCATTGGGAGGCCTGGAATAATGTTTTTTCCATCGCGGTTCATCTTCTGAACAATTTTATGTGATTGATTTCATCATCTTAATCAGCATTTCTCCCTTCAGAGGCTTTCATGAGGGTTTTCCAGTAGTATTTCTCACACACCTCCAGGAATTAGGCCACAGTGTAGCTGCTGTACATTGGCCAGAATATCCCCTGACCTGGCAGGTTGACTTGTGTTCTGTCCCTGTTCCAGAACAGCAGGCTGCTGGTCAGAAGAGCTGCTGGCCTTTAAAAGCATAGCTGAACCCTGGTTTGGTTTTAATTTATTGCTTGGTTTTATACTGAGAAAGTGGAAAGCAAAGCCTTTGAATGCTGGCAATGGGCAGACAAACCCATTTCATTTAGAGCTCCCTCTCAACCATGTATATTTAATGCTGGAAATTTCAGCAGGGTGGAAAGGCTCTCGGCAAACACAATTAATTCCAATTTTATTCTTCCAGGCCATTCCCTGGGAGTTCTGATTTAAGCACAGCTACCAATCTGGACCCGAGTCTAGGGAGAGATCTGATACCTGAAGCGTATTTAGTGAAAGCAATTAAGCTCCAGTCCCCTCTGCAAAATGAACTTAAAGCTTGAGAGAACATCTCATTCCCAACAGCTGCTGAGACAGAAGCAGGTCTCTTGCCTCATTGCTCTGACTTAGCTGAGAGCTTTCTCTTAGAGGAAACTTTGGGGGAGTAGTTTGGAGAATGGTTCTCTTGGAACTGCTTATTTTCTTATTTCCTAACAGCCTATTCTAAAGCAGCACGGGCAGTGGCACAGGTACCTCACTGAAACATCCCTGTGCAGCCAGGGGTGGGAAGGGGCTGCTGGCAGGACTTACTGACCTGCATCCATGAGAAGAATTGGAAGTTTGGAGTGAGATGAGAAAAATCTGAATCCGCAGCATTTACAGCAAATATTGTAATACTTTTGACATCTGCTGAAGCAAGACGTGACCTTACTACTGGAGTAATTACACTTAAAAGACCCCAAAGCACAATACAAACACCAAACCCACCAAAAAAACTATTCATTTCCACAAAACATATCTGAGTTCCCTCTAGACTCTGTGGTTGCTGCTGATCTCTCCTTTCGAAATTTCAGTAATAACCTTCATTCCCTTCTTAGAGTTTCCCATGGTGCTGATTTGCCTGCTGTGCCCATTCTGTCTCAGGGTGGGGATGGTTACTGACTTGCTCTGCACACTTACTGTTTGCCTCTTGCTACTTAATTTATTTAATGGACTTGCTACTTAATTTATTTAATGGTAAAGACCTTTTAAAATACCATGACTGGTAAGGTTCAGCCTTCTGCAGTGGTCCAGATTGACTTGGGACCTGACCAGGAAAATATTTGTCACTTTTTTTATGCCATTACTTTAATTACTGGAAGTACTAACAGAATGCTGTTAAAAAAAAGACTAATTTTTCCAAATGCAGGCATTCTTAGCTATTGAGGCATCTAACTGTGGATCTTAGATTTTCTGCCCTCTTCTTACCTTGCTCTCTGGCTTTCCTTTTGTTTAGGCTGTGGCTTTTAGAGGCACAGTTTCTTTTGTTATTGAATCTACCTCATGGTATTTGTAGTGAAGAAAAATGGCAGTATATGTGTTTAATTTAGAAGAACAGACATCCATGGTAGAGGCTAATCTTTGTTCTATCCAGTCTGCTGTGAACCATCTTTAAGTGGATAAATACGGCTGCTAGCAAAGGAATCTTAACTGCATCGGAAAGCAATCTGAAGAAAGAAATACATACATTAAAAATCTAAACAAACTGCTTTTAACCAGCTAAAAATTGAAAAAAAAATTCAAAACATCCTGGGTTTAAATCAGTTCATACAACAAACACACATTACATTTCCAGCTCACATCCTTGCTCTGCTTTTGATTTTCCCTGTTGGCAATTTATTCAGAGTAGAGATAGTGGGTAGAATCTCAGAGGAGAATAAAAGCCAGTGTTTTGAGAACTAATGAAGTAATTATCTAAAGCATTATTTACAATGATTATTTAGAAGATAATGAGACCCTTTAATTATGTTTGTTCTGCATAGCTAGCCGTTCAATAATTCAGGGTATTGCCATACAATTTCCTCTATATTTACTTTGCACATTTTTGTTTAGAAAAATGTCACTTTTCTGTGCTGTCTGTAAAGCACAAATCTGGACCTTCTTCTGGGTATCATTTTTCACATGAGAATCACCTTGGGTTTAGGTTCAGGCTTCTTCAACACGATGGGAACAAAATAAATTGTGGATGAAATAAAGCTTCACCTATTAAAGGCTTTATTCCTATAAAA
The DNA here is from genome assembly GCA_026770055.1 of Myrmophylax atrothorax. Taxonomy (NCBI): domain Eukaryota; kingdom Metazoa; phylum Chordata; class Aves; order Passeriformes; family Thamnophilidae; genus Myrmophylax; species Myrmophylax atrothorax. The sequence goes on from JAOXXN010000212.1 coordinate 546,621, forward strand.
GACTTTATTCCTATAAAATAGTACTAGGTATTTCCATACATGCATTAGTCACCTAATGTTTCTGTTAGGATTTCTCTTACTGGAGGTGAAGCTTGACTTGCAGTTCATTTCCATTTGGGGAATCACGATGATTATGTTTGAAATGTATGGTTTTCTGAAAGAGCCTTTACTCATTTGCGTAGGAGAAATTCAGAGCATCGTTAACATTTCAGTAGCTAATAAAAATTTCACCACATCTGTGAACTTGCTGCTAAAACAAACAACTCTATTTAAGCACATCATTAGCAATGCCTAAATAGTATAAACTCCCTGAGGAGATGCATTTTTTTGTCACAGGCCAGATCCTCCTCTGGTGCACTGATGCAGGTTGCAGTGGCTGAGGGTGCAGTTCTTGGTGATTAGAAATCAGTAAGAAAAACCTAAATCTCAGAGAGGGGCTGAAGGCTGGGAGTTTCTGTCCCAGTATGGCTGGCCACTTATTTAGTATCAAATCCACTCCCCTAGGAATCTTTCCACTGACTCCAAGAGATGCTGCAAAGGGTGGCTGATCTCCCACCTACCTTCTGTTCCTTTGAGGCAAATAGGCAGCGTGTGGAGGAGTGTATTTTAATTTTACTGGAGTATATTTAAAATATGTAACATAGGACCATTCTAGAATGTGGTAGAAGTTAAAAGTTCAAGGTGCTTATTAAGCAGTACAGAATTGGGCTTCATGTGGTTGCTATGAAAAAAAAATCCGAAAAAATGCATTTAAATAGTGAGGCAGAATACAATTAATTATGAATAAAGAGACAGCGAAGTGAGATTCTGAAATACCTGTACAAGTACAAACGAGCTGCTTCAGTCTAGTTTCTCTACTGGGCTTTAGGTCTGCTGAAGGACAGCCTTGCACAGCCTCTTATTGAAATTCCCAGCAATACCCCTGTTGGCTTCAAAAGTACCTGGTTCAGGACCACATGTGAAGTGGACTTTAACCTGAGATGGATAATTTTTGTATTTATCTGTCATGCCAGGAAGCACAATTCTGATTTAAATTGCTCATTCCCCTCGAACATTCTCCTTCTGTTATCCACAGAAAGCCCATCTTGTGCCCTTCTGACACATGCAGAGCGAGCACAGACTGCAGGGCAATGCCAGTCAGGGTATTCACACCATCATTACACAAGTGGTGCAGGCATTGGCAAATGGCATCTCCAGAATGAATAATTTCATTTGTGTCCTGGTGCCATCAGCTTTCCAGTCCCAGCTGGACGACCCAGAATACAGGAGACAAAGCCTGGGTGGTGCTCAGTGGGATTGCTTTCTCTCTCCAGCCAAGGCAGGAAGCCTACACTGAATTCCTTCGTACAAATGCTGCAAGAGTAACTTCTCTTAATGTGGTTTGTAGCTGTTACTTAAAATATAAGGGTCATAACTGGACATACATGACTCAGTGCCTTGGTGCCTGACCCATGATTTTATATAAGGGAAGTGATTTGTCTTTTGAAATTCAGTCATTGATTCAGTATGGAAATGCTGAAATATATAGCTTTTTTATCATGCACTTTTCATGTGATGTTTGGACATGTTTTTATAATAAAAGATCACTGAATTTCAAAATCCAATCATTTTTGTATTTTTTGCATGTAGTTTGCATATATACTTTCAATTACTTTTTGATGGATTTTTAACTAGTCTGATGCAAAATGCTGTTGAAACCAAATGAATTCACTGCAGTGAAAGCTTGAGCCTGGCTGCTCAGCATATAAATGCACCTCAGCTGTTTGGGAGCTGCATATTGTACTCTTTTCACTTGAATGCTTTATTAATTGAGGAGAAACATGATGCTCTGTCTATAGAGAGATTTCTCCTGGAATCTGTGCTCAGCTTTTTCATCTCAAATTGGGTCACTGTGCCCACAATTCAGAATGAAACAGAAAGGAAGGTGGAAAGCACCATCTTCTGAGGGCAGCAATCAGACCATCCCATCTGGAACTGCTTAAAATATTGAGTAGGTGCAGCAGAAATTTTTAAATTCAATTAAAGAAACACCCAGAATACATTTCTAGGTGTTGACACACAGCATTTTGTTTCACCTTGTGTGAATCTTTTAGATTGCTGCCCTAAGACAATGTTATTTATGTCTGTCCCAGTTCTGTATGGGAGGAGAATTACTGCCTTTCTGAAGCAGTGCTGAAATGGTCAGATTCACTCTGTGAATTTGTCTGTAGCTGCCACACACAGCCTTGTTGTGTATTATACTCAGCTGTTACAAATACCAAACTATTATTACTTGACATAAACCACTTTACTGATCCCACTGGGGGGAATCTCAGAGCTGACAGGAAGCCACTTCTCTCCACAAGACAAAACACGGTGCTGCTGTTTGTAAGGACTTTGACCCATTGTCTCACAATACTGCCAAGCTTTTGGGAGGCTGTTTCACTAAAACTTCTGTCTTTGAGGTCAAAAGCATTTTGGCTGCTCATCTGCAGTGAAACTCCTTAGAGAAAAAGGGAAACTTTGAGCCACGCTTATTTCTCTTGTGAGTAAATATCTCGGTTGTCTTTTGAAAAGCCCTGGGAGGACAAAAAGGGAAAGGCAATTTCCTGTACAGAAAAAATACCCCCCCTCAGCATCACCAAAGCTTAAAGATGCAAGACAGGCTGTGAATAGTTTGGAAGGGAAGGAAGAAACAAAGGCATACAGAAAGGCAAGAAGGAATATCCCAGGAGTATGTCTGTTACCTTGAAGCTGTCGCCAATGAAATGCTACTGCCTGACTTTATTAAAAGTTAGAAGTCCCATAAGCCAATTTAGTGTCTCTCCAGAGAGTTTAAATGCTCTCAAGCTGCTTTTCCCTCTCTTACAGAAGGCTATCAATCACATTCTGGATCATGGCTATTCTGGACTGGACTGCCCCAAGCCAAATCAATCACTTTCCAAAGTGGATAAGCCCTTGGCTAAAGAACAAGAGGAAGACAAAATGGTGAGTAACCATTTCCAGTCCAGGGCGTGCCAGAATTGGTCTGTTTGGTTTTTTGTTTTGGTTTTCTTTTTTTTGTTTTAGGGGTGGGGTTATAGGCAACTGTTTTAAATAAGCATTTTTTTTAAAAAGCTTACCACATATAGCCTTCTTAATTAAAAGCTTTATAGTGTAGGATATACCCCTAGTATGCAAAACAATGGATTGAAGAGCCCAAATCCTGCTATTTGCTGGGCAGCTGAAAAAGTGGAGATGCTTTTGAAACAGAAAATATGGACAACAAGCACAATCAGAATGCAGCTACTTGTGAGCTCCAAGGTCACAACATCTACACAGTTCCTCTGGCTACAAAGTTGGGGTATTTTGGTTATGTAGTGGCTACAATCACCATGCCAATTCTATCAAAGAAAAGGTGCTCTGGAGCTTGGGAAACTTTCCATTGCAGGTCAGTTTAAGGTGTCCTGGTAAGTCTAGAGTGAGTTATAGATCCAGTTTTTTGAAAACTGAGTTCCTTGTCACATAAGGCCATGGCTGCTCTTTCAACCTGTCCTTATTTCTTGCACTTCAGTTGAGGAAATATGTTTATGCCCACAACAAATAATTTACATTAAGAATTCTGGTTTAGCATGTGCCTCCCCCTCTCTCATGGGTTTCCCACAAGGCATCATAATAATGGTTTATACAAAATGCTTGCCTGGTCTGTCCTCAACTATGTTCCCCACATCTGATATCACCATTTGTGGTGAACTGAAGTTATCGTCCCCTATACCTACATTTTAGGCACTCATTGTTAAAATAATTGTAGGTCCTTTTCATGTTCCCCACATTAAAAAAAAAATCTCTGCTTCCTAAGCTCATTAGAAAGTGGTACATTTATTTTTAAATAAATTCATTTGCATGTGCAGAAGGTCACATTTCGTCTACTCCTACAATACAGAGCTATTTCTCACCACGTATTTACACAGTTCCTCACTAGTTACTGATGGCAGGACTTAAAAAAGTTCACCTAAAATTAGGTTCAGAGCCATTATGAGAATGACAGCAAGTTCCTACAAAGGGCTTGCAGAGCAGAATATTGTGTGGTTGGCATTTCTGGAGTGAAGTCAGAGAGTTGACAGCTCATGTATGAATTTAGGAGGCTAATTTTAGGTTACAGTAATCTTGCCCTGTGCCTCTAGACTTGATCCACCCCAGAGGGGTTACCCACTCTGTCTGCCAGGACAAGCTGGGGAAGAGCTCTGCTGTCCTGCTCAGCCCCAAAGCCTGACAGCTGGGCACACTCTGCAGCTATTTATAAGACTTTTGTCAGAGTTCCCATTTATACAGTTCCCCCCACTGTATTTTTGGGTCTGATTTTCCTTCCAAGATAAGGCAAATAAACCCATAGACCACATCTTAGAAAGAAAACATAAATTCACAGGACGATAACATTCAACAAGCATTGAAACATGTTTTTAATTACAGCAGATATATTTACTTTTTTAATCCCTAAACCAGCAGAAATCACCATAAATTTTGAATGAGTTTGAAGAAAATAAGAGCAAAATCTCAGTTTCCCTGTAATCCAGCTGGATTCACATATCCATACACGAGAGCTGGGTTTCTGTGATGTATTTGCTTTCTATGTTTTTCTCATTTTCTGGTTGGTTGCTAAGCTATATCCAAGCATGTGCTCGTCAGGGTGACTCAGAGACTTGTAGGCCAGGATGCTTTTCTTGGGTTTCCATTGAGCAGCCTTTTTATCCCACACAGATATAAATAAGTGCCCTCGTTGACTTCCCTATCATTTTGTACTAGGAAAGTAAATCTGAAATTATTTCAATGGCATTAAAATATGTTTTCTGTGGTTAAAAGGGAACTTTTTCATTAGTATCTGTTCTAACCTTCAAAGTTGCGCTCTCACATACTGATACACAGAGTGCCACAACACAGTGTAGTAATGTATAGAAGAAAAATAAAAGCTGAACTGAATTGCTGTAAAATAGTGACTATTTACAGGAAAAAATGAATATGTGTCTGCTGTGAAGATCAGTCCTGTTAGAAATAGCCCCCTTCTGCCCTCACCAGCCCCACTCACAGTGAGCTGTGACCACTTGATCTACACATCTATCTCAGTTTCCAGCCACGAGCTCATTCAGTATTATTTCTATTTTAATCTGGTTTTATTATCCAGGTACAGTCGTGAACTGAAAAAAGGAATTCATAATTTTCTACTATATCAATGATCTTATTCAGGGTCCAGCAATGACAATTTTATTTTTTAATGTCTAATTCATGTCAAAACTCTTTGGAGGATGATTTCACATGTAGTAAGTTCTTTGCTTACAGTCCCCTGTGCTCTTCCCTCTCCAGGACATTTGCACTGGTTGTGTATATTTGCCACCCCTCCAGTTTCAGGGTCTCTTTAATGTGGTGAGTTCCCACCACTGGACCATCCCATGAAAACAGGAAAAAATTCAGAGCCTATGTGGGAGGGGACACAGTTTTAATTCTTCAGCCAATATTGCTGGATCCCTCCCAAGCATCCTGGCCTATAGCAGGAATCATCACAACTCAAACAGTGACAGATGGTTTGTGTTTGTGGCAGGAGCAGTTCTAATGACCACCTTTGGTTCACAGACAGCGACTGCAGAACAGCTACATGAGAGCTTCCTTTTCCACTCCAAGTAGCTATCTGCTTTATGAGAACCTATTCAGTTTTTCTTTCTATTTGTTGCTTTGTCCTCCTACCACATTCTGGTGGTGGGCAATTAGACCATTTTGAGGTCTGAAAAAGAACAGACTCCAAACTTCCTTTTCCAAAAGGAGCTTCTTGCTTGGTATTGCAAGGTTCAACCTTCCTCAAAAATGAAATCCACACCTCAAATGGTACTACAGAGCAAGTCATGCCGGCCAAATAGAGACAGCCTGACTCACCACCAGCAGAGAAACGATGAAAATAAGGGTAGTGATGTTTGGAAAAACAGAGATCTCAGTCACTTTGTTTACCCTCTGGGAGCGGTCTTGGTTATACAAGATTAAATGTTATGTAAAGTAAAAAAACCAGCTGCTTTGCCAGTGCTTATAGACAGCACACAGAGCAAGGGACAAGGGAAATTTCATAATAGAGTTTCCTGTCATGCATCCAGGAGCAGAGGAAAGAGGGATCAGCCTTCCTAAAGGACAGAGAACTGAGCTGCCTTGAGCTGAGCAACACGGTGCAAGGCCAATTTGCTGACTGCTTTATGATGTTTATTTAGGTTTGGAAGTTCTAGGAGACAAGACTGTCTCACACTGAATGTGGCATACTGTAAAACTGACATGTGATTTAGCAATACCTTGGCATTTAATAAAGGAATCAATGTTAAAATCTCTGTCACTCTTAATGTGGTACTGCCTGTTTACCATGTACCCTGTCATTCTGTACTGAGAGACACAGAAGGAACAAGGGTCCCTCTCTGTGCACTTCTTTATCCCACTTAATGCCAGGGATGCAGCAGAAGTGCCTGCTTTTGACTGAGTAATCTGATGAAGCAGTGCCATTTACTGTGTAACTGCATGCCACTTATGCCACTTACATCCCTGCTGTTTTATCCATCTTCCAAATAAACCCAATATGAGATTCTTCCAGAGATTGACAACGAGACAAAATGCCATGCGAGGAACAAATTGTTGCTAGTAATATTGCTTATTCTTTGGGTTGCAGTGGCTTCTACTCCCCTGTTCTGTGGCACCAGCACAGTTCACACCACAGAGAGCACTGCACAGGACAGGAGGAGTCACAGGGCACTGCCACAGAGATGCCACGTCCTCTGCTGCTGCCTGAATGCCACATCTCATCCGCACCATTAACTCCCTTTGTCTAGACTTGGAAAGTTGTGCTCTGCCATGCAAGAACAAATTGATTTAAGACCAACAGAATCACTGAGACATTTTAGATGTGTTCTAAGGTATTTTAATGAGCTATTGATGAATTTTGTTCCACAGTCCAAAAAGGGCAACAAGAAACAAACAGCTGAAAAGTCTCCATGCTGCAGATCTGAGGGCAGAAGCAAACAGAAAAGTAGCTCAATAAATGTTAAGAAGAGCAAGGTGAGTATTACATGCTCTAATATCTTCCAGTGGCTTTCCTGCCAATTGCTGAAAAGGCTGTGATGGCATCAACACAAATTATGAGTGAAAGAACCCTCTGCACCCTCCACAGCACCTGCAGCACTGAGATTTATCTCAGGCTTTGCTTCCCTGAGCTGTTTGTTTTGTTTTATGGTCCAGCACAAATTACGTAATTCTTTGCAGTTTTAGGAGTTATGTTGTGAATGTTATCCAGTTACAGGACTATCCCATTATGACTTTTCTTTTTGTACTCTTCTAATTAGAGTTATTTCCTGTCTTCATTGTAAGATACCTAATTCAAAACATTGGTCAATTTGAAGTGATCCCCCCAAAAAAGAATTACATGCTGGTGTTAAATGCCCTTTGTAATGATTTTGGCATATTAGTTTGCACAGGAGGCTTCTGTAAGAGGGGAATAAAACCTTTGCTAAAAACACTGAGGTTGGCATCGTAGAAGGAAGAGGAGGAGATAACCTCAGGATGCTCTTGACAGTGACATTGGGGTGCATCAGTGATAGGGAACTTTATCTGATGTTTCCTCTGATTCATCTTTTCTGTTCACTAATGGATCAGCTCTCCTGAGCTTTCAATGCCTCTCCCTTCAGCAGATACAAACATGATAAAAAATGCTTTAAAAAAAATCAATAAACACTTAAGTGTTTGGCAACTCTCAGGCTTTTTACTGTATCATTTACTCAACAGTTTGATGCTTAATAGAAGAAACTTACCTGTTCAATATTCATGTGCAGATTTAGCAGATATAACACACCCCAGGTTGATTCTGGTTTTCTGACTCTTCATTCATGACAAGATCAATTGTTCCAGAGCACAGGAACTGCATTTGCTGGGGAGTAACACCTGATTTATCTGTTTGAGGTCACTGTCAGGATCAGTTTGTGGGAATTCCAGTTTGGGGCAGTAGTTTCCATCACTCCAAATTGGTAGCCTTTTTTGCTTTAAAAAAGCAAAGCCAGTTTGAGTTGGCACAGCTGTATCTCATCCACATTACAGACCCCTCCCTGGGGCAGGGCGGGGCTCCTGGGCTGGGCTGGCACAGGAGGGGGAGCACATTGGCCACCTCTGGTGGGTCAGTTAGCCTTGGACTAGATTTCAAATGCAGTTGTGGGATGGATGTCAGTGCCCGGGTGTTGGGGGATCTTTGAGAGGAGCCTGAGGATGGGCCTTCAGGAAAGGGCATTCCAGAAAGGGCAAACCCTGCACAGAGTGAGGGGTAAAGTGTGAGAAATGGCCCTGTGAGCAGCCAGGTCCAGGCAGGGGGCAGGAGCTGCAGGTGCCAGGCAGAGTGCCTGGGCTGTGATGGAGGGACCGAGGGGAACAAACACCCACAGCCCACACCAGAGGAGACAGTCCTGGAGGGGAAGATGGAGCAGTTGGGCACGAAGGTGTGAAGTTAAGCCTGGGAAAGGTGAGGGGAGAAGGTGGTGTTTTAATTTTTTTATCTGTTTCTCACTACCCAAACCTATTCTAATTGGCAATATATTAATTTCCCCCAAGTAGAATCTGTTTTGCCTGCCATGGTAAGTGGCAATTTTTCCTGCCTGACCTCAAGCCCTGAGCTTTGCCATCAACTGAGAGCTGCTGAGTCTCAGAAGGGAGCCTGAGTTCCTCCCTCCACTCTCACCCAGGGAGTTTGGCAGCAGAAGAGCTGATCCCAGAGCAGGGTTTGCAGCCTGGGCCAGCATACCTCTGGGAATGCAGCATCCCGGAGGTGCCTGCTCAGCAGCAAGGATAACTCCTAATTAGTGTGTGACCAGGGCTGAGAGAGGGACAGAGAGAAAAGCAGCAGCACTATGTTGCCATCAAGTGGTAAATACATTGATATCTGTATAGTTAGTGCTCATGGCTGACTGGAATGTACTGAGTAGGAATTAAAAAAAAAGGAAAAGTAAAGAAATTGGCAGCTTTCATTTCTTTGTGTTATCCCTATCTCTTTACTGTTGATTGATCAAGGGAGATTGTCTCTCACTCACTTACAGTTTTAATGAAAGATCTAAGGAAGAAAATTTTCAAATAATATACTTATGGTATGATTTTTGAAAGAGTTTGAATTATACTCTTTCCCTCAGACAAAGCTTTAGCAAAATGACATGAAAAATGTATTTTCTCTTTGCCAGGCTGTCAACCCTTCAACTTCATTGACATTGTCATCCAATAACGCTGCTGTCATCACAAAAACAATCACCAGAACACTTCCTCTAAAGCAGAAAATGCACTTTGTCAATGTTAAGGCTCAACATCTGCAAAATATCAACAAACCAGCCAAAAGTATAAAAGATCTGGAGATCCAACTGCTGCAAGGGGAGTGTGAAGAACTCAAAAATCAGCTAGGATGCCTGAGGGTAAGTAAAAATCCAGTTCTGTTCTTAGTAGCTACCTGTGCTTGTAAAGAGTTACCCTGAAAAAATTTTACTGGTAGATCTGTTAAAAGCAAGTAGAAAAAGTGTTCTTCTGGTCAATTCTCATTCAAACAGATGTTTATTGATATTAAGTGTTGTGTAAACTATCATATGTAGAGGAGAGTTTGGGTCTGAATTCACAACACTTCTGGTTTAGACTCAAGGAAATAAAGGATATAAACTTTTTCCTTTGGAATACTCCATGGCATTCCTGTACTTTGTGATTGCTATTATAGCATCAAAATCTTCTCAGCATTGTACTGATTTGGTGCCCTACCAGCAGCATCTCTGAGCCCTTTGTTCCAGCAACATACCATGTAAGAGGAGTCACTTAGGTTGGAATTGCCCATCTTGTTTTCTACCTCAACCTAACCTGACCTGATTAACAGCCAGAGGAAGTTCCCCAAGCATGAAGCATTAGGGTGCTTGAGGTGTAGGTTGTTCTGCTGCTGGTGCTATGAAGAGACATCTTGCTTTTTAGGGGGAAGAAGATTATTAAACACACACAAAAAAATCACATGCATAAATACAGGTGCATTGCTGTAGCAGATGTTCTTGTTGAGTTCAAAATTCAGATATGACAGATCATATGTTACTGTCAGCCTGTATTTGACAAAACAGCAATTGAAAATTTCCTGTCATTCAGGAAGGGCTGATGGGGCAGAAGTTGGGAAACACAGAGGAGTTACTGAAACAGTCTCAGAAGGAGCTGCTGTGGCTTCAGAGACATCTGTCCATCTCCACAGGAGGCCTGGGCTGTGTTTTGGCAGCCAACAAGGTGAGCTCCTTTCCTGTGCTTTCATTCAGAAGGTGGAGTTAGGAAGGGAAGGGTTTATCACCACTCTGGCTTCTTTGACTGAAACAACACACTGCAAGGTTCATTTTCCATACTAAAGGTGCTAGAGGAAAATTCATCTCTTAGAAGGTATTTTAAATTATCATTTCGTGTAATTCAGAAAGACTGGAAAGAACATGAAGTTCATTATGGCCTGTGAAAGGTTATACAGTTAAAATGGCATTTCAAAGAGCCCTTATCATCTACAGAAAGATGTCTTATGTTCTGTCTCTTTTTCCAAAGAAAACTGTCTATCAGAAGGTAGAGTCATTATTTTGGGGTTGTTATTCTGGGGGGATTTCTTGGCCTGGCATACAGAGCTGTAATTCCCTTTCTTTCTCAACAAAACTGATATATATGCATTCCTAGAAGCCAGCAGCCCATCATCAGTATAGTGGCATCCAGCAAAAATTACTGCCAAGGTATATACTTAATGCTGGTATTTGGCCATACAAACTATCAAATTAATATTAAAATTTTTATGCTAACAATGGCCTAACATCTCACAGTTCCAGTAAAATGTCTGTTCTCGTCTGCTGTGACATAACAAGTTGCATATGTCAAATTTTTATGACTCAAATTTCAGAATATGTTTTAAAATCTTCATAGCAGTGAATCTGTACTGATAGTTTACAAAGTTATTTTCTATTTTACTTTCAGTGACTTCATTGAATTTTTATTCATACATTTTTCTGTATTTTTAAAATAAGACTTCCAGAAAGTTGATGATAATGTACATAGTTTATATATATGTGTGTGTATATATATATAGATATACCAACACATCCCCATATACAGATATACATGTTCTAAATCCACCCATGAAAAGGAATGAGAAGAGCTGGTTTGGTTCAGTGTAACACATTAATAATACCATTTTACAGTGGTCTGACTGATTTTCAAGTATCAAGATGGCTTAGCAAACTTTTGTTTTGTTTGTACCAATGCACAAAAAGGAACAGTTATGTCCATTTAGTCTCCAGCCCAGACAAGAGAGATTTCCAAAATGTGTCCCCTGGAATCTTCTGGTATCCCTCTGTGTCATATGCTGCAGATCTGTAGTTGTTGCTGATGCACAGCATGGTAAGTGCTGAGATAGGCAGAAGGAACATTTCAGTTTGCAGCTTGCGTGTAGCTCAACTGAGAGGAAAAAGATCTAACTTGCCAAAATTAGACTTAAAAAAAAAAAAGAGAGAAAACCATTTATGACACAAACCAGTTAGAAAAGTAAGAGTGAACTTGCCTGATGATCAAAGTCATAATCTAATCTGGGAAGGAACATATGAACCTGAGTAGGAACAGCTTTTCTCTCCGAAAATGCCAGAGTTTTGTTCCTGTTACAGTCATGAGTAATCTCATGGAAGGTCGTTTGGGGCTGAGATTTGCACAAAAGAGTGGTGTTGGATACCTTATTTTTAGATGTTGGACTTTCCATCCAAAGAACTCTGGAGTTTCTAGAATATGCCAAGGCAGACCTTCAGGGAAGAAATCACAGATTGTCTGTAACCCTTTTCCCCATCTTTTTTTGCAGTATCGTATAACAGGGATCAGATCTTCAGCTGTTTCATTCATATAATGAGGGACAGATTTTTCAGCAGCAGTCAGCTGCTTTGAAGATCACACTGTGATACTCTGCACCATATTTCCATTCTAGACCTCTGAAGAGAAATGTGCTTCATCCAAGTGGGAATGGTGGTTCTCAGTGCTGTTGGAAGCTTTAGGGATAATAGTCTTAGTAAGGGACTCAAATACATTGATGGTTGGGAACTGGAATATCCAGAAATATAAGCAATGACATTCTGGAAGGATTCCTTAGCTGTTTAGTAAACAACCTGGTTCATGGTTCACATTTCTTATGAACTAGAAATCCAGATAAGACAAAACTTGAGGAAGATCATCTGACAAATCCCTCTTCCCTGGCTCTTAATTTCTTCCAGTGAAGCATCTCATGCCGACAGTTCCTGGAGAGCAGGGTACCCCCCATGCACTTCAACTTCATAGAGAACTACTGGGCTTTAGGGGAAACTTGGCTCCTTGTGTTAAAGCCAAACTTTTCTGAAAATTCTCCTCCTCTTCCTCATTATGTTTGTTAGTAAAACCGTGGAAGGAAGCCTGGTACCTGAAAAGGACCTGTAGGAGAGTCAGTATTGAATGGAGAGATATATTTGTGCAGATACTTCAACAGAATTCAATAAAATAGTGCCTTGAGAGTGCAGCATTTCCTTCCCCTGTTAAATACTAAAAGGAAAATGCAGAAGTTCCACTCAACAAAACTTCAGAGCTTTTCTTGATAGTTTTAACCTTCATCAGCCTGGAGAGTTCAGCTACATTATAGTAAATGCACTCCCAAAATGGTCAGATTCTGTCATTCAGATCATTTCTGCTAAGGAGGAAAAAAAGGAACAAAAAAGAATGGGGAAAAGATTGATGCTAGGTTTCTAAAAATTGCTTTATTTAAAATCTTTTCCCGGATCCCCTTACAGTGTCTCCCTCTAGCTGCTGGGGAGATGTTGTTGCACCTGTGAAGTTTTGCCTGAATTTATTGCACGCCGTTTTCTTGAGAAGGACGAAAGGCAGAACGGTGGGGATGCTCCAGGTAATCTGCCTTAATGCCCTTCTGCATCGGAGCTCCTGAGCCTTCCATTGGGCAGGCCGGGCAGCGGAAAAAAAAATTGCCGCTCACATTTACAGTTCATTGGTTCGTGCCAGTAGGCCACAGATGACCTACTGAGAAGATCCTGTGATAGCATTACTTGGAGGTAAAATAAAATCTCCCAACACCCGCCTTCCCCCCGTTACCCCCCCCCCTCGCTGAAACACATCCCCGCTGCGCCGCTGCCGCCGCCGTGGCGGCTTAGTGCGATGCGAGGGGAGAGTGGCAAATAGGGAAAGCCATCTTGGTGTGCGCCTGTGTGCCAGCACTGCTGTCTCATAGGCTCCGGCAGCTGCTGCATGGCCCGTGATGCTCGCCCGCTCCGGCTGCCGCTGCCCGCCCGCAGCCGGCGAATGAATCATTGCTAGCCCGGCGCTGGCGGGGCCGACACGCCGATGCTGCCGCCGCTGCCGCCGCGCTCCGCCCGGCTCTGAGCAACCCCGGCCACTGCGGCGCTCCCGGCGATGAGCTCGCTCAGCTTCACTTGATCTGAAGGTACGCGGAGATTTCACCCCTTCCTAAAAATAGCGGGTTTCTGGTAAATGCTTTTTTTACGGGCCAAATGAGGGTGGGAGGGCTGAAGGTTTGTGTGCGGGGGGAGAATCTTCTCTTTAGTTAAGCGGTGATGCATCAGTAACTCTTGTCAGAGGCAGGCAAACTTTATTATTCTGCAGCAATTCGGTGATGCCCTTCACTGAATCTTTTCTTCTAGGTGCCGCTTAGAATAATAAAATGTGTTAGCATCGTGCATGAGCACTAGGTAAAGGGATTAAACTCTTGCTAGATTATTCCATCCTCCCTCGGGTTGATGTTTAATCTGATGTCACTTTTAAGGTTTCCAGTAAAATAAATACTATATTGACGGGGTTGATGGGGCTGTGTTTGTGTTCTGTATTGGTGTCTGTGGGCAAAGTTAGTAATGATAGCAACGAGCAGCTCTCCCCCGGCCCCGAGCACGGTGCATATCCACAGGATGTGTTTGCTTTGCAAATGTACATTGTCATGTCATGGCAAAGTCATCAGCGTGACTGCTCGTCCACAGAGATCCTGCTAATGAAATGCTCTGTGGTATTTGTCTGGCAGCTAATGCTAAATTAGACCAATTGCAAGTAAATATCTCATCCTTTTTTTTGGTAGAAGGGAGAAATCTTCTGCAGATAGATATAGATAGATATACATATGGACACACTATTCATAGCAGTATTTGGGGGAAGTATGTGTATGAGCATGTATAGAGATAATAACATTTTATTATAACATATGCATATAAATACCAGATAATGAGCATGTCCCAGTGTGCTGTGGTCAGTATTATAGGGGATACTGCAGGGTGTTTTTATTAACCTCTTTTCAAAATTGGCAATTGCTTATAGCATTGGGCAGGGGAGGTGTGTCTTTCCCAGAGTGATGTGATGGTCGACATTACAGCTGTATATGCTCTTAGTACAATTTAAACTGAGGGAAATCTAAATGCATATGAAAGCTTGGGTTTTTCTTTTTAAGCTACTGCTGCCTGTTATTTTAATGATAAAACACTGACTGGGCTTTTTTATGTCTAGTGCAGGTGGTGATGCAGAGTTTATATATATAAAATAACTCAGCAGAATAATTTATTAATGAGTCTTGACAGTGCATCTAGTAAATTAAGGGTCTGCTCCTTAGGGGGATTGGATATACTTTGAAGAAATAGCTAAATTCAAAGCCATTGATTTTAACATTAAGAATTGCACCAAGCATACTGAGACAGGGAAAGAATAGTATGATACCAGTATCAACATAGAAGTAGGGACTATTGCTTAGCAAGATAGAAGAGCTGCCTTAAGAAAACAGTGTGAAATATTAAAATACAGACCAAGCAGTAGAGGGGAGATTATAGCATCCCCATAAATTCAGTATGATAAAAAATAGCAGTATGTGAACTGATATGAAAGTTATGGTAGTCACTTTGTATTTCGGCTTTTTTGATCAGGAGGTGTTACATTTTTATTAAAGGAGGGCTTTCAAGTCTACCCAGCTGACAAATGAGGGAGGTAATTCAGATCAAATCTTACAGATGTCAGCCAGGAGTCACCACTGTAGACGTCCTTTGAAATACATGTGTTACTTCTAGTACCCTAAAGGAGGGTGTTGGGGGTCTTTTTTAGAGCCTCGGTTATTTTGGGGGATCTGATGGTCCTGGCCAGTGGCTCTGTGCAGACTGTTTTCTTTTTAATAGGGAAAGGACCTACTCTAAATGAAATTAGTGAAATGGTCATGCTGCCTGCAGACTGGGGAGCAACCCTGATTTTTCTTAGTTACATACCTGACTGGGTTTCAGCCTGTTAAAGTCCAGCATGCCTGTATGCTACAGACAGTGAACAGAGGTGCAGTCTTTTTACATATAACTTTATATATTTGTGTGTACCTGGAATACCTTTTTGAGAAATACAGTGGGTTGAATTTTCTAGAATTATAACCAAATTAAATCCTTAAAACAGCACATGGTTTTTAGGGGTAGGAAAAGTGAGATAGAGCAAAATATGGGACAGTGCAGTGCCACAGATTTCTGCATGAAAATGATCTGAATAGGTGATACATGCTACTTTAGGGAACTGACAGCTACAAGCTCAGAAATCTTAAGCATCTCTCTATGTATGTGACCAATCTCATATAAACTAGATATGTACTTTTGTATATATACAAAACATGCATCTCTTTGAATGTCAGCTTATTCTATCTTAAATGTATGTTAGATGTGCCTACACATTGTAGATAGGTGTGTCATGATGGGCATGAAATGAATGTATAAGCACAACAGTGTTCATTCTGGCAATAGCTTATTATAAAAGTCCGAGTCTTTCTGGATTGCCATGAGAGAAATGAGATGTCTGGGATCATTGGATAATCAGTATCCTCTGGTATAAGGGGTTTTCCTGTTTGTGTGTCAACTGCCCCACCACATACCAAAATTAAATGGCCAAAATCACGCTGACTTTATTCTGTAAAAAGTAACTAGTTGGTGATGCATCACTGTCCTGTCCTCTCAATATTCATGTTGAGTGTAGCATGGTTTGAGAGTCAAGGCTGTTTGCCATTTCACTGAAATTGTGACAGGCCCTTGTCACTGCTATGAAATATGTCACACTATCTGAAATATCTGTTAGTCACAACTCTTTGCCTGGGACTTATTTTTGGGTTATTATTCAGCAAAAGCTCCTGACTAAAGTGGAATTTTGTGTAAATCCTTTGTTTCCCCCTTTCATAGCATTAGCTTGTATGTCCAGTGAGCTCTCTGATAGAATGGCAAGCTGAATAGCAAACAATTCCTCACCATCAGTTTGGAAATCTTTCCATCACAGTTCTAAGTAACTGAAATCTATTTAAGATTTTCTGGGAAATGCCTTGTGCCACTGATGATTATCTCTCTTCTGACTGTTGATGTTCCTTCTGAGCTGCCTGTCCACCACAGATTTAACTGTGATGAAGCTTTGCTGACAGCAGCATTTTCTCATTGCTGTTAGAATTGAAAAATATATACCAATAATAATGAATAAAAATAGAAGTGGTGTGTAGCCACAGTGCTGGAAAAATGCGGCTTCTTCAAAGCAACGTGTCATGAAACCAGTTGCTGTTCAGTGGTGGAAAAGAGGGCTTTTGTCAGGCTTGTTTGCACAGAGTGGGCTCTTGGGAAGTAGCAGAGCTACCATGACCCTGGGAGAACAGGGAGAACATCTGGAGCAGCTGATGGACACTGAAGTTTAACTGTGGTCACTGAGGGTTTCTTTGCCAGCTGTAACCATCCTGTTAAACAACATGTGGGAGGCACGTTCATTGTGTAAATTATGATTGTAAAGCCAGCTGTGGTTGAGATTTTGGTGAGGAAATCAAGAGTGGCTTAAAGGCTTGTGGCTCAACACTTTGGCTCATACTTGTGACGTGGTGCTTGGTGAGGAAATCAGTGTGACTTCCAGCTCTGTCACGGATTCTGTGAATGGCCCTGAGCAAAGCATTTGGTATCTCTTGGGCTCTGTTCTCTTTCTGTAAATGGAAATAATAATGAACCCTTTCCACTACATTCTATTTATTTTATCTGCTTAGGAAATGAGAATTTCAGACCAAATACTGTTTGCTCCATCAGGATGCTGAATCCCAGCAGAGGCTTCTAGATGCTACTTATAAATCACTTGACAGTCTGCATTGTGTCTTGTTGATCTGTAGAAGAATATTGCCGAGAAGAAGAATCTGAATTGCTTCTGAGCTTTTTGTTTCTGTTGTGCTCATGGGTATGTTCAGTTTGGAGGGAAGAGCCTTCTTTCCCTGCTGGGTGGCAGTGGTTTGGTAGAAACATTTACAGTGCAAATGTCAGGACAGAGGAAATGGAACTTCAGTTGGGTTTTTTATTTTTTTTTATATTGTTTTAGGGTTTAATATTTTCTGTTGCAAACTGTAACACCTGCTTTCTAAGGCAGTATCACTGTGCCCAGTGCGTTCTGATTAGCAAGCAGCAGTGCAGGGTGTTACTGTGAGGAATCAGGAGGAAGGGGGTGAAGATATAACAGTGTGGCACAGTCTCTCTTCTCTGTTCTTACCTGATCATCGTTAGAAACCAGCTTCCATTTTTTCTTTAAAGATCATCCTACAGCAAGCTCTTGAGTGTGATACCTTCCTTAAGGCCTGATCTGAGCACGGTGAGCTGATGGGCTGCCAGCTTATGGACCCCTTTCTTTCCATGCTCCACCTCCTCTGGGACTAGAGTGATTTATTTTCTTTTACTGAGGAGCATAAATAATTTTCATAGACAGTTTCATTAAGTTTTTACTCTGGATATGTGGGGAGAAAAATTACAGTACTACCCCTTTTCACCAACACTGAAAGGAAAATAAGCCTTTTCTTAAGGCTAACTTGTTTAGGGTTGGCTTAGAAAAATACTAAATCAAGACTAAATTCCTACAGAATTGGGAATTTATTCTTGGACTTCTCTGTTTCTGCTCCTGCTGAATATTTCTGTCCTTCCTTCTCTTACAATTGAAAAATGCTATTTATTACTCCTGTGTGGGGTATCATGGTGCCTTTTCACCCGTATGGAAAGGGCATCTCTAGTGAGTACATTGTCCAACTCACTTAAAAATATTCCCTGATATTAATCAGCAGGGACTTCTATAGATCTGTGCCAGCTTACACCCAGAGGGACAGCACAGCACAGTATCCCTGGGAGTGTGCTAATGGGCTGAACACTTTACTAAAGACAGATAGGATTGATGGTGTTTAGAATTCAGCTGGATGAAGCTCACAGTTGCCACTATAACAAGCAATATGTAGTTGAATCTGTCCCCTGTTTACTGAATTTTCCCTTTTCTGTGACATTCACAGTTTTACCTATTTGTTAAATCTTCCTTTCTGTTCTCCCCACTCTCCTGCCCCCAATTCTGAATACAGTTTAGAACATGAAGAATATTCTCTGGCAGTTCCAGGAGTGTATTCCTTCCTTTCTCTCTTGTTTACCGCTTGCTAATTAAATTTTGTAGGTGGCAGTTTGAAATCTTAGTGGGATGTGTCATGTGACTGCTAATGCTCTGCAGATCTCTATTACATAACCTTTAAGTAGTTTGGGGAAATGTGCTTGTGTCATACTGGGCCTGACATAAGGCTCTGTCTGAAGCCAACAGTCTGATCAGGTTTTTTATGTACAGTGACTGTAGAAATCTTGTGGATGGTTTGTTCTGGCACAAGATTTGTGCCCTCGGTTGTCAGGTCAATTGTCTTACTTCCCTGAGATGCTTTGCAGTCGGCTCTGTCTGCCTCTCCTGCAGGGCAGAGGAGGGGAGGGGTTGGATTTAAACACTCTGCCATGCCAGGTAATGATCAAATGAATATTAAATACAGGATGCTAAGAGCCCTTCTGCTTTCCTGATGGCTTTGCTCATCTTAGTTTTGAAGTGACCAGAGCACAAAACAAACAGAGAGGACCTCTCAGTCTGTCTCCCCACTCCTTCACCTCCTATGGATCTTAACTGGGCTCTGGTGCATTATGCAAAATGAAAATATAATCGATACACAAGTTAAAAAAATGCTGTATAGGGACGATCAATTTTTAATGCTCGGTAATTCATTAGGTTGCTCTTTTGCTAAAGAAGTACTTTTATAAGTGGCAGCAATGTATCTACTCACAGAATAGTAACTGCTCTCACTTTCTCTGAACCAGCTTCATCTTTTGGTCCCAGTTCACATGCAGCTTCCCATTTTTGTTGTGTAAAACTTACCTGTACAGCATCCAATGCAGCTTGAGCACACCCCTGTCCATGGGCCAGCTCTGTGTCCTGGAGAAAGTAAGGCTCATTTTGGTTTCCTGGCCAGGATATGTTTGTTGCTTTCTGTTTGTGGCTCTGATGTGTTCTCCAATAAGCCACAGATCTTTCTGCCTGTTTCCTTTCTACTGGGAAGGTTCAGTGGGAATAAGCTTCTGTGGCCTTGCAACAAAAGTTGCAGTTAGAAATTGGGATGAACTGGATGAAATTTTGATTTGGTTTTCTTTTAAAGGGTGTCAAATTTTTCCAGTTTATAATTTCTTATTGAAGTTTGTGATTGTGTGAACCTGCATTTTGTTCTAGAGATGCCTTTAGTCTGTAATAGCTCTTTTCAGTAAAAGCTGTTTGCTAAGTACTTAAGAATGGTGGTTGATAACATTCTGTCTATTTTACAGATCAGAAATTTTCAATGTGCTTTAGGTTTAATTGCCCAAGATCATTCAGCAGGGTCAGTGGAATTGGGATGTGGATATTGTTTACAGAGTCCAGTCTAACATTTATCCATTGTATTGCTTCTCTTAATTAAATCCTGTATAAGAAAGGAGGAGGGGGAAGTATTGATCTCTTAAAAGCAGACCTTTTTTGTTTCATTTTAAATTAACTGCCTGTGTGCTACTCATAATAATGAGTTTGTGCATGTATTATTTTTTTTTAAATTACTACTATCATAAATCGTGGTGGCTTTAGTCAGTTTGTCTGTTCTAATGACTGCCTGTTCACCCACTGGGTGTACTGGAACTACAGATGTCTCCCTGCTGGACAGGGGCTCTTGCTCAACAGTCTTAAACCTGCTGTACAAATATGTGTACCATACACTCCCTGTGATGTGGTAGCTTTCGCTTCTTTGCTGATTAAGTGGGTAGAGTTAACACTGCTGTATTATCATGGTTGGTGGCTGCTGGATGAATTAGAATAAGGACAAAGAAACAACTGTAAAGCAGTTTTGTGGGGTTTTTTTTTGTAGGGCACTTGGGTACAGCTTATGCTTTTGTGCTTCAGAGGAAACCTGTCACTAAGGCAGGTGTTCCTGTTAATAATGTCCATGGATGTGCTCTTCAGGGTGTGGGCCTCTTCCAGCTGATGCTCTGTGTGGTTACAGAGTGACAGGGGAGCTGTCATTGTTCCAGGATTCAATAAGTGGTTTGCCCAAACAAATGAAGGAATGGAACCTTTGAATGACTTACAATGGAATATCTTTTCTTGCACTGTCAGCAATAATCCAACATCTGTCTCATCTGAACTCTGCCTGTGCTCTGGGGTCTTTTCTTGAGGATTTCTACCAGGGAAGAATGCAAGCAGGGACTTTGTAAACTGCGGAGCACTGTTGGTAAGGGAGAGGGGAGTTGGAGGAAGGGTTGATCCTTCATGTCATACAAACTGTCATCACTCTGATGGCTCAAATGGACTTCAGGTTGTTTCCTGTAGTGCTGGGAAGTCACTCCTTTTTCTTGTAGTTCCAGCAGGTAAAGTTCCTTGTGCAGCCAGACTAAAGCAGCCCTGCCCAATGACTTCTTTGTAGATGATCCCAGCTCTTAGATGCACATGAGATTTTTGCCAGCTTTGATATTGATAGTTACTAATTATCATAAACCCTAAACCTTATGCTTAGGTTACAACTTTTGTAGCTTCCCTTTTGAAAAAAAATTCTGTTTAATTTTTGGAAATAAAAGGAAATCAAGTATATAGAACTCCAAGATACTGATATTGTCATAATCTAATGATAGAACTTTTGTAAATAGATATTTTTTCTTGATATATGTATTATGGAAATTATCATAAAATAAGAACAGTTTAGAAAGCAGAAGAATACAGGAAGACAAGCTGTCTGTGATGATGGGAGCTCAAAGAACCAAATAGTGAATGAGATCATTGTACTGCTGACACCACTGGTGTGACACATTTGTGTCTATGGGGCTCAGGTGGTTTCATTGATTCTTTGTGGAACATTGCTCTGAGCAGAAAGCAGTAAACAATGCTGAAAACATAATATTTGTGTAGTGTAAGTAAATAAAGACCCACGTTTCATTAAACATAACTGTCAGTGTTGATACAACAAGTGTGTGGCATTGCAAGTGACACTGAACAACTGGACCATTTCCTGGTGGGGATCTGCAGGAAGAGCTGCTGGCAGATCCTGAGCAGCAGGTTCAGTGGCCGAGTCACTGGACACTTCTCCAACAGCTGTCAGTCCAAATATGCAGCTGGACACAAGCAGGGTGATGCAGCATTTGAGGGAGCACAAAGAAGAACCCTCCTTCACTTTTTAGCCACTTCCAGATGTGTTGTCTTCCCTCTCTCTCTCCCCATCTTGGGATTTGTGTAACTAATATTTAGTCTATTAGATAAAAAGTTAACGGAACATTTCGTCAGTGTTGTTGATTTTTAATGTCATTGTATTTAATAGCATTTAAGAGACCATGCTGTTACTGGAAATTATGTTTTCTCAGCTCTGACTTCCTGTAACTAAGTAACAGGAAATTTTCCCTGCCAGGCCTGAGTTAACACTGTGATGTGTGCAGGGATCTGGGCTGTGGTTGTATTGGAGCCATGTCCAGCCCTGTGTGCTTTGGTGGTTTGTTAGTATATATGATATCTTACTCCAGGCCCTGGAGGAGACTAGAGATTGTACTACAGGAATTTACTGTGGAGTTTTTGTGCCTTATTCTTAAGCACTAATAGCCAGTTTTGCCTGGACTTGTGTGGGTCTGGAATCTGATCTAGCGTGGCTTTTCCTCAATATCCCAAGGAGTGACTTGTAGAAAAGACCCATTGTGTACATTCCTGTTTGAATAGGGTTTGTGGATTTTTAGTGTTTTTTGAAAAAATTTTAAATGGCAGAAATTATTTAGCCACAATAAGGGACAAACCAAAATCAGAGATTATTTTTTTCAATTTACTTTCTTTCATGAGCTGGAGGTAGTGGGTTTGGATACTGTTTCTGGAGAGGTTACAATGCTATGGTTAGTTTTCAGTCCCCTCACCTGCAAGAAATTATTTTCTGAAGAAAGGTCTTTTGTACACCAGGAAAGGTCTCTGGAACAAAGCATTCACTTGTGCTGGTGTTCTTTTTGGGCTTTTACCAGCCTGGTTTCCTTAATTTGTAGCTCTGGGTACTAGTTCTTTGTAGAAGTTAGATCAGATGCTGTTGAATGTCCCAGGCAACTGAATGAGAAAGGAAGAAGTGGAGAGGCTTAAAAAACTCCACAGTGAGAAGGTGGAGTGGAAAACAAAGGGAGTGAGGTAAATAAGAAACCTGGATGATAAACCTACAGAATTAAAAGGTAGCATCCATTGGTTTTCCATATGTAAAAGAGATTCTGCTGTTGTCTGTCTAGATGTGCAGTTTTTAATTGTGTCATATATGTGATATTTTGGTTGATATAATGCTGAATTCAGAAATGCTCTTTATTAAATACTGGTAAATGACAGGATGCTTCATTGCTTGTCTTTGGTCCTGCCTTTGTCCCCAGTAAAATATTACAATTTAGCTTTCATAAGCTTGTCATTTGTAGATTACTTCCAAACTAAAATTTACAAGTAAGCAAGAAGGGACTGTCCTTGACACCAGATCTGCCTTGAGGGTAAAAACTGTATTTTGTTTGTGGTGTTTAATAATTGCCAAAAGAACAGCATTTTCATAGCAGTCATGGCTGTTGGGAAAATACAGATTTGAGGCATGTAGCACTGTTTATTTCGGGTTTAGTCTCTGCAACATTCATTAGAAGTATAATTGCAAGCATTAACTAGTTAAGAATAATCTGTGCCTGTGAGCTGCAGTGCTTTTAAATGTCCATTTTTTCCTATTACCAGAATTCCTTAATTTATGGGAATAACTTCAGGGCTGAAAAGGTTTTCTTTCATAATGGGTCAGTGCAGTATATCTAAATTCAGATAGGGGGTAAATCTTTTCTCATGTGCATAAGTCCCACTCTTGCAATCCGGTACAAGTGTGCATGGGAAGAAATACATTTGGATTTTTATAGTCCCATCAAACTTACTTTATGGAAGAAGGCCTGTGAAGTCCCACAGAAACATTTAACTATCACTATCCATCATTATTGGATTGATAATGGGCTACTGTTACATAAATAATAAAACCAGCAAGTAAATACTTCAGGGGAGTTATCACAACAGCCTACTCTGTGTTGCACGTCTCTTAAAATTACCACAAACATTGGAAAGGGCAGGAGAGAAATGTAAGAAACAAGACATGCAGGAAACAAGCCAGATTATTTCCATCATGAATAACTGTAGAGTGTGAAATACTTAAAATGCATCTTAAAGCTCTACCTTTTTGTGTCATGTAGGATTTATGTTCACGAAAGATGAATTGGAACAGGCAAAAAGAAAGGGCCATATGAAAAATCCAGGAATTTGGGGAGCTTATGTTATGAAACATTAAAAAAAGCTTATTATTTGTTGTCTAATAGCGACAAAATGACAAGGTGAGTCTGATTTCATTGCTAATTCTGACTCTTATAGTTCTTAAAGTGAAGCATATGCTTGGTGCTCAATTTGCATGGCATCTGTCTGGCTCAGGTTAAACCTGCCTTCAGTTCCTGCCTTATCTAAGTGCTCCATGAACTTGTTCACTCCCGGGTTCATTGAGAATTACTGAATTCTTTCTTCCAAGTGCTGCATAAATGCTGTTTATGTAAGAAACCCCCTTTCTCTTTTGCAATCTTTACATGGTGCCTGTGGTAGTTTTCTCAGTGTAACTGAATATTTTTAATGTAGAGTTCCTAACCAGAAGCTATTTCTGCTCTGGAAGGCCAAGGTTTCTCCTGATCTCTCACTGCCATAATATTGGTGTATTGTAAATAGTTCTGCTGTTCATTTTTAGGTTTTTCCCAAAGGTGTTCTTGGGAAAAGGAGAATCTTATTTTAAATTGGTATTACAGTGGAGCCAAATACATTGGGTTATTATTTGTACTGTCTCAAGAATACCTGCCCAGGTTTATGGCAAATAAAAGGCAATCATGAAGACGAGGGGAGGGAATCATCCAAAGAAATTTAACACCTTAATAACAAACCCAAAGGGGAATGTTTGTTATTAAATAGAAGAGATGGGGAAGTGATTTAAAGAATGTAACGACTGATAGAACTCCCTGACAGCCATGGAAGGATAATTTAGAGCATGGTGTGTCTTCTCACCAAACAAATGCAAGGCGTGAGCAGCCCAGTTTCTTTAGTTCAACTGTGAAGAGAAAATTGAAATTACATCTGTATGCTTAGCAGCAAACCTTCATTAAACTTAAATACATAAAAAAAACCCATTTGTACATTGGTCATGTGAAGGGAGGAAAGAGAGCAGGCACACAACTGAGACGAGTTAAGTGACAGTCCCTCATACATCTGTATGAGTAATGAGTAATTAACAGATACTCAATTTTTCTCAATAGTTATGCAAAAGAAGGTCATACTGCTAAGTGGCCGCATGTATGATAAGTTTTCCATAATAAAGATTATATACTTTTTGCCATTACTTTTTAGATTTATGTCTGTTACCTGGACTGGCCATCATGTATTACTGCTGCCCTTTCCATCTTTTCAGTCCCTAGAAGGATTGCAGAGCAGTTGTGCAGGAGCCCACCCTGAAGATCAGGTTGTAAATGATTAAGCACACAGAAAATAGGCTTATTTGTTTTCTTAGTCATAGCGTTGTTTTTTTACACAACCTGCATGTTTGTCTCCAGGCAATTTTGTTTGATACTGGTAGTGTTTAAACGATTCCTCCTCAGAGAGGTGAAGGAAGGTTTGGAGACACAGAGTCCCTTAGCTTTTATTGTCTCCTGGCTCTGTATTTGTAAGTCTGTTCAGAATGGAATGGCAGCAGTTTCCCCTTTATAAGTACAGGATTAATGGTTAAGAACTGTTCAAGGCATTATTCCATAGATACATCATGTTTTGTGGATTCATATGATGCACTTGGTCATTCATCTTGGGATTTCAAAGTACTTATAGACGTTAATTAACAAAGTGTTACTGCACATCTCTTTGGTAAGAATGATTATTATCCCCATTTTGTTTAGAAGGACACGTGATTTCACCAGATCTCATTTTTACTGAGTCAGTGACAGAGCTGAGAATCAAAGCTGGATGTTCTGCCCACATCGTAGCTCTGCACTGAGTAAACTCACCAGTAAACGTGGAGGTTTCTGTGCAATGCACATGAAATGTTTCCAATCATTTCCTGATGCAGGAATTAAAACCAAATGAATAACCAAAACTAAATACAGCAGTTGTATATTGGCGAGTGAAGTGAAGAAACAATGTTTTGTGAAAAAGACACAAGCAGGTTTATGGACTGCTTTAACAGGTGGTGTGGTTCCCTTTAGGAGGGTACCGAGTATGTCTGGCTCACTTTGCAAATACTCCTTTTATGTCCTTTCTGGATACAGGGGAGGCAGGAGTGAGGTTTTAGGGCTATCAGGGAGCTGCTCCTGTTGCAGAAAAGCAAACTGTGTTTATTTCTGTTGTTGAAAGAGGTGTTTGCTATTGTTGGCTCGGAGGGATTGGTGAAGCAATGTGGCTTGTAATACCTTGCTTAAAATTGTCCCTTTGTGTTGCCGTTGCCCAAATGTGAAGACACTCTTACTTGTTACGTAAGGGGATTCACTTGTTCCCCATCCTTGTTTGGCAATGTTCTTGTTTGTAAAACAGACTTGGGATTGTGTGAGACTAAATCTGATCCCTTGGGGTTGTGTTTATGGTGGACTCGACCTTAAGATTCCTGGACTCACCTGTGATGAGCTAAATTAATCTCTGATTATAAACCATTGCTGATGTCTTCCTCTCTTAGCTTGAATAGCACAGGTGTGTGCTTTTGACCTTAAGGTTTTCAAACTGTGATTTCTAGGGATGTTATGTCTGGGATCTGAATTATGCAGACCTATGAAGGGCAATGGAGAGGGATGTTAGATCTGCTGCTGCAACCTTAAAGATAAAGAAAAAGAATCTTTCTTTGGGTGAGAGGAAATTCTCCAGGTCCTAAAAATCCTGCTGAGAATCAAAGGATTGCTGGAGGTTTCTAAGGAATGGTTCTTTCCGAGAAAATCAGGCCAGGATTTTCCTTTTTTTATCTAGAATTTAGAAGAGAAAGTATATTTAAAGACACCCATTCTCTTCCTACATGAACAGTGGCTAGAATTTAGCATGCTGTCTGCACTGGAAGTTTATTAATGTAATCACTCAAGCTGCAGATAGTTAAAACATTGAAGGAATCAGGCTGGCAGCGAGCCTAATCACTGTGCAAAACCAGCCACACCACAGCAATATTAACCTTTCCCGTCTGGAGCTCTCTGAGTTTCCCTCTGGTGTGCTTATCTAAGCTTGCCAGCAGAATATGCAAGGTAAGGCCTTACAGGAGAAGTGGTGGGGTTTTTTTTAATTTATTTTTAATTGTAATTATGTATTCCAATATTTGCAGTAACGGCCTTCCTGCAGAATTAAAATAGAATGTGCCCAAATTTGCTCTGTGGAAGGTAGGAGGTGGAAAGTCAGTGTAAAGATGGTTTTACCCGGATTCAGAGAGTCATGGAATCAAGAACCGTTTAGGTTGGAAAAGATCTCCAAGAGTCCAACCTTGATCACCACCCTTGGGGATATTGTTCTCTTTCCCCAGGAAGGCAGTGGCAGTGCAAGGCTGGGCAGCAAATCCCTTTGAGGTAGTGTGGTCCTCCCTTGAACGTGGCAGAACTCTGCCCAAATAACCTATATCTGGTCACAACCTATTTACAGACTTCCCAAACCTGCCACAATGGGAGTGAGACTTTCCCAAGCTGAGTTGATGTCGTTCTTTTCCCTCACCCGTGGCTGTTCCCTGTCTTTGGCAGCACAACAGGATGGGTTTCACTGATGTCCTTTGCTAAAGGCATCTTCTCAGCCTGACCTGCTTCCTGCCTCCTGCATTCATGGTTTGGGAATGAGAGGAGGGGCCATGGGCAAAAAGGCAACTGGGGAGTGTGCTGGTTGGGAAGGCCTTTTGCAGAGCAGTTGCACAGATGGTTCCTCAGCCAGAGGCAGCCTTGGACTTTGGCCTTGCCTGTTATGTGGTCTGGTTATCTTGCTCTTGTCACTCTTAGAGAGGACAAGAATTTTCCTCCTGACCCATGTTTGCAGTCACGACATGGTTGTGGATTCCATATTCTGGTAGAGAAAGGGAATTGTCCTGAACCACTTCAGTTCTGACCTACCAACTGAACCATTCACTTGGTGGAGACTCCTCATCCATTTAAGCAGATTTGAAGTCATCATTTAAATGTTACTCCGGTACTTGCACCAGCAGTTAGAAATACATGATTTTTGCATGTGTGAGGGAAAAAAGAAGCAAAAAACTTTTTCTAGAGAACTTTTTACACCAATTCAAGATGGAATTTAAGTTTGTGGAGCTCAGTCAGTCTGGATTGCTTTAGACAGAAGATTTATATTAACAACTTTTACTGTCAGTGATAAAGAAATAAGATATCCAGGAGAAATAGAATTTAGTTATGACGAAAAATACTGTAAGCTTCAAGGAATCTTCAAAGTAACCACATTCCTTAAATGATGGAAAGCAGAAAATTGCAGTGAATCTCAATTTCATTAACTGGATCAAAGAGGAAGATAGATGTGACTTGCATATCATCAATTCTGTCCTTTTGCTTATACAGGACACAGATGGAGGCTGGAGAAAAAGCAAATCCTTTAACCAATCTTCATATAACTTAATAGGAAAGTCAAAGTAAATTGATTCTCACTTCCTGGGCTTAATTCTGGACCTGTGATAATTTAGTTATTTAACTTGCCCTTATTCAAAGAGCTCCCCTGGAAAAAGGGCAAGTGTCAGCAGCTATTACAGGCACAGGTCCATGTGAAGGGAAAGTGTGAGCACAGATGTCTGTGGGTTCAGGTGATCTGTTAAATGACTCACAGGAAAAGCAAGTGGGAAGTCAAGGTAAATTTGCTGTAAGTCTAGCCAGAGAAAGGACCAGTTATAGCACTGGCACAGACAGCCCATGATGAATGACTAATGCTCAGGCAGTATGTGAATTTAGTAATAAGTTATAAAAATCAGATGGAGAAGGAAAGCTTTCTGCTTTTAGTATCTGTGTTAGAGTGGATATAAATTACATCTCAAAAGTGCCCATTTCTCCTTTCACTGTAATAGGACCCAGTCCAACAAATCAAGTCTAGGTGTCTATATACCTCTAACGATAAATAAAACAGTCCTATGAAGATTTACATTTTCAATCTTGCATAATAAATGTGATTAATTTTTAATAATAACTGTAATCTCTATAATTGGAATACATTTTGAAAAATGTGTTCTAGTAAATGTTGATGCATCATTCCTAATTTCCATATAGGTGGTCCCAAATTCTTAGTGTCTGACGACACAGTTGTGTTTCTTACATTAAATGGTGGCTCAGACCTGAAGAGTCGAGTCCAGTGCGGACACATCTCCCTCTGATTTTAGACTGCACAGGCTGAAAATCTCTTGATTAGCCCATTAGTGCCTGGCCAGAATGGCAGATTATTCACCTGTAGAGCTAAAGCTGTGGACTGCAGTGTTTTTGGAAGGCAGGGGGAAGCCCGCAGTGCTCAGGTGGCTGTGCTGTAGGGCTGCTCTGTTCGCTAATGTTTTTGGCTGCATATGTAGGCACAGATCCAGCCAGGCTTATGTCAAAGGCTTGCAGAGGGGGGAAAAAAATGCCTTCTCTCTGCAGGTTCAATTTCTGTTTTGGCAGATACATTTAAGCTTGGTCATGACATCATTTATAATTATCAGGACAGCCCTGATGGCGACTGATCACAGAATTAGCGGCGGCACTGCTGCTTGACACGCGAGGCACTGAAATCACTGCATGTAGGAGAGGAGAGGAGAGGCATGGGCTGCACAATACAGGTTCAAGGAGCTGTTTGTCCAGTGATGGGAGGTGCTGTTATTGCCAAAAGGATGCTTTTGCTGTTGCCAAACTAGGGATGTCAAACTCAGCTGGTTTGGCTATTGAAAGGTACCAGCTGTTATCAGATGCCTTCTGGCTTTTTGTTTGGGTTTCAGATTTCTTTACAGAGATGAATCTTTAGTTCTTGTCCTGTTGTTTATGTTAGAGGTAGTCAGACATTACCCTGACTGTCATTTTCTCATAAAAAGCCACCTCAAATCCTTTTTAAAGGATTTACATTTTATGTTGATAATACTTAGGGCTTAAAGGCCTGATTCTCCTTAGACTTGTGGTAGTATCACTGAGGGATAATGCCAGTAAGGAAGATATTAGTTACATGTGTGAAATGAAAGAAAAATGGGTCTGGCTGATACATAATTCATTTAAATAAAAATCAACAGCCCAGTGGAAAATAGAGGTCTTACATTTGCTAGTGTGCAGTTCCTGCAGAATGATGCAGTAGCTTCTTGATACGTGCTGCCGAAAATCGAGGTATAAATGTTTTGCTGCATGGGAATGTAGCTGTGACAGCTTTTGTCTGTCTCATGCCGTGTGGACCTTGGAATTCTTTGTACTTTTGGAAAACCTGAATGTAAATTATGTATTAATATATGTGATGTTGTGAGTTCTATTACTGAAATGAATATTCTGGAAGATTCAGCATCAATGGATACCTGGTGTTCATAAAGGCTTTTTTTCTTCTTAGTCAGGAGGTTATACAGGTTTGAGTTGACAGTAAATGCAGAGCTTCCTTGTAGTCTGTGAAAAAAATAGTTATGTGTATGTTTAGCACAGGAGGGATTCCTTATTCCAGTTTTCCAGTGCACAAAGGCTGTCCATATTTGCAGGGTGAATAAAATGGAGAAGCCATCCAGCCTTATGCTAAATAAGCCATTTCTAATTTGCAAATTAGGTAAATTATTTGACGCTGATACTTCATGAAAGAAATACTCAGCAGTATAGAGATGTCCCTTGCTTCTTTATCATTTTTGAGTGTTAAAAAAAGGAAATAAAGCAGTTGCTTCTTCTAGATAGCCAGCTTTGTATTTTTCACAAGAATCACATTTCTTGCTCTTCACACAGTATTTATTGACATGCTCTGTGATAGTCTGGTTTTTAAAGTGGTTTTTAGCTGTAACACACCAACATGAGTGGTTTGCATCAGAACTTCCTGCCCAGAAGGTACCAAAGTAAAGTGGCTTTGAATTTATCATAAAACTTTGACAGCAGACTCTCACACTGAATTGAGGATAGATTTCTGCAGCTAGGTGTTTAACTAATTAAATTCAGAGCAATTTGGCACAGTAGCTAAAAATATGGGAACCCTCAAGACTGCAGCGCTTTGGAGAATTGGTGTCAGCTAAAGCAAGAGCCATTATGAAAATCAGTGTGATGGAGAATTTTTTAAGCTGAAAGGGCAAACCAGTGTGATATTGGATGCATAAAGAAGAGTAAAATTAAGGCAAGGATATGACATGTGCAAGAGGCTTTTGCAAATATGAGTTTGCTCAGTATGGCTCCTATCAGGCTGGATTTTGGGAAGAGTTTCAGTTTGATGGAGGAAAGTTTGATTAGAATTTTGCAGAATGTTTGCCTGGAAAAGTGAAGAAAGATCACAAAGTGAGGGGGATCTTTGATGGGAAAAAACGTGGAAAAGTAGTCTGGGAGTTTAATAGTGTAATATAATTTTTCTTCAGTTTTTCCCATTGGCTGGGCTGATCATTCTATTGCTTATCAAGTGTTTTTCTCTTGTCAGCTGTCTGTTTTCATGTTATCATTCTGGTGATGTAGACTGTGGGATGTTTCTGTTCCAGTGCTGTGACTGCACGCCTGGATAGCCTCCAGTACTGCCTATTGTTCTTTCTTTGAGTTCTAAGTGACAAGTGAGCTCTAATTTTTAAATTTATTTATTAAAAACTCCAATCAACAATCTTCCCATTCACAATCAAGATCCCCATTCACCCAAAGCAAATCTGTATAATTAGCCCCAAGCTAAACTTAGTATTTTCAGCAGTGTTTCCTATTTCTTATTATAATGGGAATTGTTCAGTCTGGCTGCTATTGGAAGGATATTTGAACAGAGATATAAGGAATTCTTTTGTCTGATGACAAACACATTTTATTTATTCCTGATCCTGTGAAAGAGTTGACAATGCCCAGAGCAGTTTTCATTAGCAGCACAAACTAGTGGAGGAAGCAAGATTATTAAAGGTCATAACCTTGCAACATCTAGGCCAGAAAAAGGAGTCTGTGTTTGCATTGTAAGCTTGAGATTTTTACATATCACTAAAGCTTAATTTCAAAAGGACATCTGTCCCATTCTATCTCACCCAGAAGAGGGCAGTGGAAATACACCACTCATTTTATATTACTCTTAAAAAAAGTGCATGAAGGTTCCCTTCAAGATGGTAGACCTTGTGGAAGACTTGTCTGAAATGCAGAGTTCTGAGATGTATTTTGTAACTGAAGGTTTAATATGTCTTTACATGAATGGATGTTCCAGCCAGGAATGCTGAAATGCCAATCTTTAAACACTCCCATGCTTTTCAAACCCCAAACTGGAAACACAAACACTGGTTAAAATAATGAATGCTCAAATAATTATGATGTTTAAAGCTAACAAATGGTAGAAGTAGCAATGATGGGTGTAGGAATATAAGGAATATGATACAAGAGTACATGAAATTACTTCAGAATCCACTTAGTTCCATCTATGATCAACAGTCTGCCTGGACTGAATTCAGTGTGCAATGGAGATCCTCATATGACTTGTTTTAAAGATTGATGCCCTGGTTGCTGCAGTCTGAGATGTATTCAGAAAGCTGGTAGGGAACACTGTGCAACTCCACCAGGTGTCATCAGTGGAATATTTTGGGATGTTGCCTTGCCTAACCAATGAGCATATCTTATTATATGCACCCAAAAAATTACTTCAGAAAAAGTTGTGGTGCTTTTCTTTTGAGCTCCACATTTTGCAATGACAGCTTGGTTTCAAAACTTCCAGTAGTTAGGCATATTTAGGTGGGGACTCTGCAGATAGTCATCCTTTCTGAAAACTGGTGAGATGAGCAGAACCAACATCAGAATATGTTTGATCTCAGCCTGGTGTCTTTATCTCAAAATCTGATCTCACCTGTATAAGCACTCACTGTGCTGCCCTTTGGCTGTTGTGCTCCTCAGAACCTCTTTTTGGAGCAATCTGGGCTGGAACTTCATGTGACTGGAAGGGAATTGGCTAAATGACCAAAATGGAAACATTCTCCATTGTGTTTGTAAAGCATATTTGGGCTTGTGACAAGGAGAGAGCACAGGTAAGGGATGGCAGAGTGACCATTCATATTATCTGGGGGTTGTGTAGGAGGAATTCACTGTGAATTCTCTGAGCTTTCTTGTTTTTCCTGTGGTGCCAAATAGAATAACTTGCTTGAAAAGAATCTTCAGAGGGACAAGTATCCGTTTGGTTTAGTTACACCACTAAAATCAGGCAGGAAGGGAGATGATGTAGGAAGAGCCCTCAATGTGCTGGGAGAGGGCTCCTTTGGCAGTAGCAAGCCCAGGGAGTAGATGCAGCAGGGTCTGCAACATTTTGGTTTGCTTTCTCCAGTTTGTCATGTATGCAGCTGCTTCTCCCATTTTGTTTTTATTTCATTGAAAATATTCACAAAAATGAAATGTGGTTCCATCTACTGCTTTTGATGCTGTCATCATTTTGAAATTATTTTTCTCACCAGTTTCCAGTGGCTGGGAAGGATCTGATTTTCTCATCTGTGTCCCATAGTAGACCCCAAAAATAACAGGACACTTTCTTATGTATTTGGTTTCAGAAATTACTAAAATTCCAGGTTAAAACTCCTTTCCTTCACCCAACTTTTCCTTTGGTGGAATATCTCCCAGGTCATGAATATTTTCAGTTTCCTGTTTTGTGCATACAGAGCTCTCTCACAGCTCTCAACCTGCAATTACAGCTCTCCCTTATAAATATTTAAATGGCAGTTCAGCTTTCAGACAGAGTACACCAGTGACAAAGATCAAGCTTTCTGACCTTTTGTTAATTTGCTCAGTGAAATAGGATTCCCTTGGTCTCATTTTTAGTATTTAAGAGAAGAAATTTGCATACAGAGAGGGTGTTGGCTTTGCTCATTTTTTGTTATTAATTTACTTTTGGTACATTTATTCTAATAGACCTTAAAGAAAAAAAGTCACTAGATAGTTTTATCAGTTTAGCTTGAGAATAAGAAAGATAGAATTTAAGGGGGGAAAACCCAATACAGTTTCTTTTTCAAGAAATGGCAAGAAATTTTTTTTATCATGATGGAAAAAAAAAAATCAGCAAACAAAGCAAGTGGAAATGTGTCTGGACCAATAGAAAAGTTTGCTACTCCAAATTCATTTGGTGTTCCAGAGAGCTTTCCATAGAGCTGTTTGGAGGTTCGTGGCCCTTCCTGAGACATCAATTCCTGCCTAGAACATCAGAAAACTCCAAAGGAGTTTGCAAGCACAGAGTGCAGCACCAGTGGCTGCTGAGTCCTGTCCAGCCATGGCAAAGGGCACATCCTGTGCTTGGGCTGGCAGTGACTGTGCCCTGATCAGGGAGGAATCTGGTGAGAGAGTGATGAGTTTTGATAATCACAGAGGTTTGGAGGAACAGGTTGAAAATAAAATGACTCAGTGTGTGTGATGGAAATTAGAAAGAAATGGCAAAACCAGCTCCCACCATAGCATCTGATGATTGGGAGGATATGGCTGTGACATTGAGCTAAGGAAGGGAGATAAATTAGCTTTAATTTTATTCTTTAGAGGAGAGACAAAAAACTGGGTAGAGCCAGTTAAAGATAACAGAAGGACAGAGGCTATTCCTGGTTATTCCAGTCTCCTCATTCACTGGAGGTCACTGAAGACCAGAATCTTTCCCTTAGGCCCAGTTAAAAGTGTCAAACATAGAAAACTTCTTCCTGGGAAGCAGAGCTTCTCATTTCTGAGTGCCTGCCCAGCAAATAACAGTCTGAGGATTAATGGAGAATATTTTAATATTTCTCTAGAAATAGTACCATTGTTACAAAAGAATGATTAGTATTTTCTACTAAAACACCAACCAGTAAATAATTATTCTGTGATTGTTAATTAGGATTTAGAAGTTAATATTGCACAGGTCTGCACCGACACGCTTCTCTGCAGGTCCAACAAGTATTTCTTAGTGTGAGAAGTTAGTATATATGAGTGTGTTTGTAAAATGTGTTATAAACACATTGTTATGGTGTTTATAAAATATTTATGTGGTTTTATGTTTATAAAATGAACATTTAGCTGCCAGCCCCACTGATACTCACTCAGAGATAATGTTTTTTCTTGAAGAGAGGGCAGGTATTTGCTGCATATGTGCCCTCAAGAGAAAGGCATTTGCAAGTACTACCAGAGGACTTTTTTTTTTTTTTTAAATTGCACCTGATTTGAGAAGTAGGAGCAAGGGTTTTGTTTGTCAGAATACTGTCCTTTTTATTTGAAACAATAATTTGTTAAAGAAAAGAATCCATCTCTTTGTGTAGATGTTGTAGAGGTAGGAGGGTCTTCAAAAATGAGATTAAATTTGGGCTTTTCTGGTCAAAGGATTGAGGTCAGGATTTATGTCCAGCAGCATTTTCAGAGTGCATCTGTAATAGGTTAGAAATGCCAAAAACATTCAAAATAGCAAATAATTAAAAAAAACAAACAACCCATTATGTTTTGGCAACTCTTAAGTGTTTAGGTCTTCACATCTGATGCAGACAAATGTATTAACAATTCCAAATCAATGTGCACTTCAAGGAATGTTCAGAATCCTATTGAAGAGAAATTCTTGTAAGATACACCTTGGGATCTTTTTAACCTGTTCAGATCAGTCAGTGGCTCAAGCATTAACTCCTAAAATTTGGAATTGCATTTTACTGCAAACTGTGTCAAGGGAAAGTACATCTTATTCATTGATCAAAAGGGTATTTATTTGTTTGTTTGTTTGTACTTTAATAATATTAACAGAAGAAAACTTGCAAATGCACATACATAAATGAATCTGCATAGAATATGTTAAAGTAGGGTGAATGAATTGGAATGACTTTTACATCTTCCCAGTACAAAGGCTAAAAAGGGCAGCTTGCAAAGAAGGGAGCATATTAATTTCAGGGCTAAAATGCCATACATTGCAAAGCACTTTGCTCTGGGAAGAACTGCAAACTACTTGTGAAAATAGGAAAGTGTGAAGCTGGAAAATCTCAGTTATTGCTTTGGAAATGAAATTATCTAGTCTGAAAAAATATAGCACCTGCATATCCTAAAAAATGAACATTTCAAATATAAAATAGATAATTTGTGCAGAAACACAGGAAGGACATTTTGCACCCATTGAAACAAATCAGTGAATATTCATACAAGTATTTGTTTATGTAGATCCACCTGTGCCAGTGAGAGACAGAGAGGTTTATGTAGAAGCAAAGGGAGACTTTATTTGAGAAGTTCACAATTTTTTTTAACCAAACAGCCCCTGCTGATGGTTTCAGACTCAGAAGCAGGAGATTTGCAGGTGGAAATTTGTACTGCAAATAGTTTTGCCAACCCACCTGCACCTCTCTGGCGAGTTCACCACAAGCAAATACACTTCTATCAGGCAGTGCTTGTTCTGCAGTTGACACTCGTTGTCTTAATATTGTTTCATTATTTCCATGTCAGGAAAGGATGTCCAAGTGTATGGTGAGAGTGGATGTAAAAATTCCAAGGTGTTGTGGTGTATAGATAAAACACCTGCCATCTAATCTTTGCTTTTGACCTAACTAAAAAACCATGACCAAGCTACAGATTCTTAAAATTGACAGAAAAACTAAGCAGTGAAATACATAAATATAATCTGTAATTATTGGATTTGCAGGAACTGCAAAATCAAAACTTTCAGTCATGGTTTTGGAAACACTACCTAAAGATTTGGGGTTCTTTGTATTTGTTGTGAGCTTGGGGATGCTTAAGAGGAAGGAATTTTTGCAGTTCTGGGAGCAGAGGTCAGGACCATCCTGATGCTGTGGCAGCTCTTGTATTGGCACAATAGTTTTCCAAGTTGCTCTTTGTTTCTTATGTTACGTGCAGCCTTAAAGGAATGGACAGAGGTATAAAGTTGATTAAGGAAGGGACTTAATTAAGGGTTGTAATTAAACTAGTGGAGGAAATTACAATAGAATTGAAAATTCAAGAAGAGTATGTGTGATGTGAAGGCTAATGGTGTTAAGGCAGTAATCTCTATGAAATAATTGATTCTGTAGCCATTAGTCTTTTCTAATGAGATTAAGGACGAGGTGGCAGGATCTTGCTAATTAATTTGTTTTGTGACTTTGAAATATGATGTGATGGTAGAAAACTGGGGGTTGTTTAACACACCGAAAAGCTCTTTAAATTGTAGGGAAAATACCATCAAAGTTTTTTCATCTTCTCAATTGTAATATGGGTTGAGGATAATATTTGACTTATACTGGCAAAATAAAACTAATATATTGCACGGTACAGCCTTACTGATGGATAGATGTAGGAAATGGCTTGTCCAGATGGCATCTGAGGTGCTTTGTGAGGACTCTGTACCAACCATTACTGGCGGCAAACCTGCTGTGTGGACCATTTCTAGGAGCCTTTGTGTGGTGCCTATAAAAAATGTAGTGCCATGTTGTTTTACTGCTTGAGCCCTTTGATTAACAGCAATTCCCTTCTTGCAGGGAGTAATCATTTTGCAAGTGATTATAAGGGTTTTTTCTTTCTCTAACAGTAATTTTCATAATTCCTCAAGGCTCACTTCTGAGTCAGTATCACTATTTTAAAAGCTTCTTGGTGTTGTAGAAAGCTTGTTACCCCTTCTCAAATCTCCTCTGTTCCTGTATATATAATTTACAGTTAGGCTCATTCCTGTGTAGATCCACTGGTTTGGGTAAGATTTGGTGATAATGCAGAATTGTAATAAATATATCCTTCTTTTTCAGTTGAAAAGTCAAACATGAGGATTGCAAAGCGCCTGAAATGTTTTTGTTTTTTTTCTTCTGACAAGAGTAAAGGGTATGTTTCTGTGTATCATTTGTAAAGGTGGTTGCCTGCAGCCACATCCCTGCACTGTGA
>JAOXXN010000212.1:584561-596378 GCA_026770055.1 Myrmophylax atrothorax
TTTCATCATTTTAGAAGCTGGTATTTATACCTCCCCAATAGGAAAAGGTTTAGTTGTCATAAAACACATTGAAATAGTAATCATGCAGATTGTAACATTGAGTCCATTGTGATTTACAGTTTTAAGGAAACTTTGATGAAGGTGTCACTTTATAGATGGTCCTGAGCACATCTGTATTCAGGTTGAGACTTCTGCCTTTCACTGACATTTGTGTCTTGCTGATTTCAGCTTCCAAAAGAAATACATAAACTGAGAATCTTAGATCTCCAATGGAGCATGAGAAAATATCCTCATACTGCACCTTCTGTGTTGATACTTTGTATCACTGTAATATGGAAATAGCATAATCATTGAAGTTTAAGGTATCCCAGTGCAGTTTTTGGGACTCAGCTTTTGCCTCTTAACCCTTTCTGAAGGTCAGTCACCCCAAAATATTATGCCTTCAGAACTGTTCCTCATGGTGATGTCTGCTGTCAGGTAATACCCAGTAAATGAACCTTGTGAATCCCTTTTAGATTATACCAGGAATGAGTATAAACAAAAGCTTTGCACAGGGATAGTGTGAGGAAAGAAATTAAACTATTTAAGACTGATGGAATACCTGCAGGAAGATCAGCTATAAAAGCAACACCAGACAAGGTTTTTAAATGATTGTATTAAAAAATGGGAAATGTTGGAAGGAAAAATCCCTAAGATGGTGTTTGTCAGGAAGGTGTCAGTGGCCAGTCAGCTGAACACAAGGAGGGAGTCTATTGAGATTTATTTAATTAGAGTAAATGTATTTTCATCTCCTCACTCATCTTTTATAACCATCTGTTTTCATGTTGTCCCTTCCAATGGTCTTCAGAGGTTCCCTGTTTATTTAGTGGGGATTTCCTGCTGCTTTATCTACAATACAGTGTACAGGACCATGCCTAGCACACTTCTTGGGAACTGAAGTGCTGCCTGTCCTCAAAAATTGATACTTCCTGTGGGCCTAGATGGGAACTGTAATCATTATTTGTGAAATAATTCATGTTTTGAACTGCTGTCCAGTGCAAACAGAGCAGTAAACTAGATAACTGCTTATCCAGTCAAGGATCATGTTATAAAGTGCAGGGCTTCATGCCAGTGGGACAGAGAAAGAGCTGGAATGTCTTTTCTCATCTTTCCTGTGACAGAGATAAGTCTTGGGTTTAAATTAGAATGAAGATACCAAAATACCAAAGCTCCAAATTAGAGGATACAACTTAAAAGCATCCATTCCCTGGGGTTCAGAGCACCCGTGGGAATATACACACCCCAACTCAGCAGCTGGGTTTTGTATTTATTTCTTAATCAGACTGGAGGTGATGTGGAAATGAGTGCACACCCAAACTTTGGGCCATTATGAGCGTAACTGCTCAGTGTTCTGCTCCCTTTGTAGACCTTTGCTGTGCAGGTGGGCTCCCCACAGAGCTGCCCAACAGCAGAATGTTGGTCTGGCACTTGACTTCGTGCTAAGGATTTTCTTAGAAAGACTTTTACAGCTTTTCAACAAATCTTCATAACGTGTATTCTACAGCAGTGATGTGTGGAAAAGGGTCAACTCTTCTCACTGTTTCTGTTCCTTGAAACTTTACTGAGTGAAAACTCTATGAAGAGTATTGTCGGGAGTATTGTCATGGCTCTGACAGGTCATTTCTTACCTGCATTTACAGCAATGCTGCAGGTACTAGAGCTGTAGATTTGTGTTTCTCCAGTGGGCTCCTTGTTGTCTTTACTCAGAGACCCCTTTGCTAAGGCTGGAGTTTTAGAAGAATTATATTAACTCTTTGAAAAACCACTCTTTGGTTGCAGATCCTGTGGAATGAACACCAAGCTGCAGGTCTGAACTTGCATTTTTAAGGCCTGTGCCCATAAAGCGTCTATTGACACAATCCTGGCACCAAACATTACCATTACAGGGGTGAACATGCTTTGCTTCATTTGTTTATGTTTTTAGGAAATAATGCTCTCTCTCAAAACCCAACTTTGATAAACTTCTCAGAAAGTATCTTCTCTAGCAAAAAGCTTTGTCCCTGTGAAACAGAGTCCCTTAGCAGTCAGCCTGCACCTTAATGAGTCATTCAGATAAACAGGTCCCAGAGCAGATTGAATTACGATCCTGTTCAGCTGACACAAAGCAACTACTGGTTCTTCTCAGGAAACTCATGAATAAGTAAAAGATCCTGTGCTTCCAGGCCCAAACCCAACAGAACTGCAAGGTTCATGCTCCTCTGGGTGATTTCCCATGTCCTGCAAGTGCAGCCTCGATGTTGCCATCATAATTAGCTTTGTGCTGATGAAGACATCAAACATTATGTAAGTAAAGACATTTAAAAATAGATGGAACTGTGGGGGTATGAGTGGAAGTGTCTATCATTGACTCTGAACAATCTGTTAGACTGTAACCTCTGATATTTAGCTGTTCCTATAGGATGCCATTCATATGCCCTGCCATTTTGTATGTGGAGGGACACTATTCAAAGGCATTTTTAGAATTCCATTTTAGGGAAAAAGAAGTCTTTGGAAGAACTTATTCCTGCTTATCATCCACTGA
Organism: Myrmophylax atrothorax; assembly: GCA_026770055.1. Classification (NCBI taxonomy): domain Eukaryota; kingdom Metazoa; phylum Chordata; class Aves; order Passeriformes; family Thamnophilidae; genus Myrmophylax; species Myrmophylax atrothorax. The sequence continues at coordinate 587,122 of JAOXXN010000212.1, forward strand.
GGCCAATAAATATGTCAGCCCTTCTCTGCTGTTACATTATGGGTTTCAGCACAAATTCAGGCTCTGGAGGGTGTTGTGCTCCATGCATTTAGTATCAAGAGTGATTTCTCTGAGGAGTTTGCAGTTGAGGTGTTATAAGGGTCATAATACAGAAAAAGAGTGAGGGGAGAAGTTTTGTAACCTTGGGGTGCCACCTGGCTGAATAATCCTCAGCTTTCCAAGGTGCCAGAGCAACTGAGACCTTTAAGGACAGTTGGATACCTTTGAGAAACCCTCATGGGGAAGTTTTCTTGGCCATAAAGAAGAAGCACAGAGATGCTTATGTGAAAATGTGGCTGTTGAGGGGGTGGAACTGTTGGGTGAACAGAGGTGGGAACTGATCCCTTGATAGTTTTTACCAGGATGCAGAGAGGACAAGATGGAAGTGTTGTTTGCTGTTATGTCCCTGCTGACTGCACAGTGTGGTGTGTTGGGTTCTGAGGACACTGCACTGTGGGAATTGTTGGAGCCTTTCTGAATTTCTTTCCTACCCCCCTTGCAGTGTAGCTGAAATAAAGCCACCTCTGCAAAGATGGGAGCTCATCAGAATTTAATTTAATTTATTTTAATTTAGTCAGCAAATCTCTTTACTCAGTTTTTTTTCTAATTAGTGAAATGCAACCCAATCAGATATTATGGAAAGGTTTCTCACTGCTTCATGGCTCTAGTTGCAACACAGTTTGTTTCTGAAACTGCTTTTCCAAGAGCTCTAACGTCTTTGCACTTACTTTGACCTCAATCTTGCAAAAAGGGGGATGTGAAGACAGAGCATATGGTTCAGGGTTGTGAAGAGTTTGTGCAAAAGGGAGGACACAGCAAAAGTTTTCACAGAAATGAACTGTAAAATACCCTCTTGTTTTCTTTTGGGGTATCTCTGTGAGGTGGGCTGACCCTGGCTGGACACCACATGCCCATCAAAGCTGCTCCATCCCTCCCCTCCTCGGCTGGGCAGGGAGAAAACATCATGAGAGGCTCATGGGTCAAGATAAGGACAAGGAGAGATCATTCAGGAATTACTATTGCAGGCAAAACAGACTCTACTCAGCGAAATTAATTTATTACCAATCAAATCAGAGAAATAGAAACTAAACTTTGAAACACCTTCCCCCAGGCTCAACTTTCATTCTGAATTCTCCACCTCTGGATCACGGGGGCTGCATTCAGTCCATCACACGTTGTCTCTGCTGCTCCTTCCTCCTCAGTGGCAGAACTACCCCTCCTCCTCTGTTCCACTGTGGGGTCCCTTCCATGGGAGACAGTCCTCCATGAACTTCTCCAATACTTTATATTTGTATTTATATTGTTGTACTTAGTCTTAAAAAGTGAGAAATTCTGAAACATCTTTCCGCTTATATTTCTTCTCTTTTTTTAACCAATGTACCTCTCTCTGCTGTTGATACTCAGCATTTCCAGTGTGACAAGTGCTGCACTGTACAGGTTTTTATTCAAGGGATGCTTGTGAATAGGCATATGAACCCACTGCCCCATGCACTGCTCAAATGCTTGATGTTGTGCACCCTTTGGAACTCTTAAAATTCAACCATGCCAGTGGGAGTTTCTTTCTTGCACATATTTGCCTTCTGTTCTTCCTCTCAATTCATTCCATCACTTGAGTTATAGCCCTGTAAATTAAGTCTTCAGAATTGTAGGATGTTTTTGACAGAGCTACTTCTGATCCTTAGGCAGTGGATCAGCCACCATTCACCACTGTCCATGAAGTGGACAATCCCATGAGTATCTTCAGATGTAATCATCTTAGCAACTTGCTAATCTTCGGAGACTAGGAAGAACAAGTTAATTGCATTTCATGCTAGACTTTACATCCAACTTGGATTCTTTTAAAACTGTCACAGTGCTAATGCTATGTTACAATATTTTTTAAATCCTATTTTAAATTATTTTGAAAAAGCTTTTTTGTTAGTTTTTAAGTTTCTTGAAGAAGCAACTTAAAACACACATGATTTTTACTTGTGGGTGGCATTAAAATTGAGTGACTTGTGGTGTAAGGAAGGGAAGCTCATTTTGCCTGTGGGGAGAATTGTTTCCTTGGATCTTTTCCTGGGTTATGGAGCTAAGCTATAAACAATTAGGCTCTTCCCCCAAAATCAGTGGGAGATTTTCCATTGGTTGGAGTTACTTTGGCTTGTGCCTATCTTTATAATTCGTGGTCTCTATTGAGTCACTTTGCAAAGGGTGTTTGATTGTTGGCTGGAATAAAAAATTCTTCGCAGAGAATGAAGTAGTTTTGAACTATCCCAGATTCAGGATCTTTTAAGGTTTCTCAGAAACATGTGGACTTCAAATTATATTTACATGAAAATTGCTGTATTTGAGTTGGTTGTTCCCAAATCTTCTTAGAAAAGGAATTTGGGAATGTTGACTTCACTGACTCAATCCAAAAAGATTTGAAATATCAAATCTAATGATCCCCCTTAAGCCAGGGAGTACTGGGAGCTGTGTGGGTGAGATGGCAAGAAAACTCCAGGATGTCTCCTGGTGCTTTGTGTAATCTTTGCTGGAAATTTGCTGTTAATATAATGAGATATTCTGACAGACTTGCAGACTGTAGTGATAAATATTAGGTAGAATTTTTCTGCTTAGTTTTATGTCCCTACATTTCTTAGAGAAAATATCGAAACTGAAGTTTTTCATTTGCCCTTAGAAATTTATTTCCTGCAAGGGACCAATGGTCATACCATTATGTTGGACTTCAATCAATGCCTGCCCTGACAAAAATGTTTATTCAGCAAGGCTGAATTTATTAGTTTAGTTTGGCTTCTCTTGTCTGGAATGTAAAATTACCCATCACTCTCTGCAGCTTTTGGGGACATGTGCAATGCAAAACATGGTAAGGAAATGCTGTGTGGTTGGAAGAGCAAGGGCTGCTCAGCTGGAACAAATGTGGGTTTAACAAACACTTGACTTGTTTTCTTCTGCACAGTTTGGAAATGATCCATCATGTCTGCAGCCTGCAACATCACAGAAAATATTTGATCAGACCCAGTTTATAGAAGAGACCCAGATTTTTAAGTCTCATGTCACCACCTTAAATCAAAAGCATCATCATTGGCAGTTTCTAGTAAGTCCTGTCTTTATTGTTACTATTTTATGGCAACTGATGACTTTGAAGACGAGTCTCATTTTGCAATCCATGTTTCTGCTTTTGGTTGGTTGTGGGTTTTTTTGTTTGCATATGCACTAATATCAGGGGGTTGGGAATTTCTGAGGTGGGGGTGTTTGGAAGAAGGAGGATTTAACTCCACCATCTTCAAAGCAATGCATTTTGTATTGATGTCTTAAATTCTTGCAGAATGGCAGTAGTACTTAAATAAAATACATCTGGACTTGTGACACGGTTTAAGCATGAAATGGGAGTTTAATAAACACAAATATGATGTAAGCAGTCATTCCAATGCTGTGTTCTGGATGCATAAATCAAAAGTACAGGATCCTGTGCTTAATGGTTGTGATCAGCACATTCCAATCTGCTTTGGTGTGTACATCCTGACACTTGATTCTAAGCATGAGCAGATTTTTTTCTAGTTTTATTTCTAGTTGTTTGCACATGGTCTGGTTTTCAGGCACCTTTTGAATTCAGAGAGTAAACTTCTGCAAGCATTGGCCAGTTAGTTGATCCCCATCTCTTGGTGACTGAGTTATAAGATGTAGTTCATGTATCACCTTTGATCTTCAAAGCACTTTGCAACCAGTAACTAACAGAATAATTTGAAGAAAATTCATAAAAAGATACCACATTTAAACCTTATGTTCTTGGAATTCTTCTTTGTACCTCACTGAACTGAAAGTAAAGGCTTAAAGCTTTGCTTTGAGAGCCTGAGATTTGAAGCTTGAGGTTCTAAATTTGGTGCTGGATTTATCCATTTGAAGGATATGAGTTTGATTGCATCAGAAGTAATTATATTTAATATGACAAGGGAAAAGTGCATAAATGTGATATTTTGAACGGCTGTTAATGCCTTCTTTGCATCTCTGCTTCTGAAAAGAATAATTACATAGCTGTGATGTGAACTGAATGTTAAGGTCTGGTGAAAGGCATTTCTGGTAAAAAAAGTGAAGTCAGTCTTCTAATGTTGTGTCAAAGTTCCCTTAACTGGCATTTGAGAAGTGAGGCAGCTGTTTGCAGCCCCAAACCCAGGCAAAACTGAGATGCCACTGGAATTAGTGGGAATTTTGCTATTAATTTCCTTTACACAAATAATTCTTGCTTTCAAGAAGCTTCAAGTGTTGTAAAACAAGAAGCAGTGGTTTGGATTTGGGTCCAGAGAATAGAATAGAGACATGATGATTTGCAGCAGCTCATTTCAGTCCAGCATAGATTGAACCTTTGAGTCCCAGCAGAGTCCATTCTCACTGCTCAGTCTGGCAGTATTGAAGGGGAACACAAAATGTAAAGGATTTGCTGGGCAGTAGCAACCTAATGGATAAAGGGTAAAGTGTAGACATCCAAATCAGACTCTATTTAAAATACTGCTGTTTTATGTAGTATTGTAGAATGGAAAGTGAGAGAGAGCTTCATACTCATGCCAGGATTAAAATTTCCTACCAAAATAGTAAATAATGTTTCTTTGGTACTGTACTTACAGTATTTTGGGGCTATATTTTAACCTGCAGCTCTCTCCTGTTTAATTTTCAATGAATTGCCGCAGCTGTATCAACAACTTTTAGTCCTTTTTACTGAAGATCATTAAAAATAGATGCAATTTTTCCTTCTGCTATTCTGTTTCAGCAGTGGTTTCACTGCAAGAATAACAACCTGTGCTTTAGTAAACAGAGACCGAATATTTGACCTCCAGACCAATGTTCCCTTTGCCTTCTGTCATTCCCTCTGCATGTACATAAATCTAAGAGGCTCCCCCCAGTTACCTGGTGGTTACCATGCAACAGCAGCACCTGACCCTGCCTGCAGCTGTGGGCAATGACGTGCAGCTCCTGATTGGGAATTAAAGTGCTCTGAATTTGGAACCGAGGCTGATAAAAAGGACATTACTGTGCCTCTAATGCCACTTGCACCGTAGGAGCAACATGACAGCAGAGTTTCTATAACAACAGCAGTTTGCTGAGATATAGCCCTTTATCACGTGGGCACGATGGAGAAATTGGAGTTGCTTTAGTCTTTTGTGATAAGTAGGTTCCTATAAAATCCACCCTGTACTCCATGAAAGCCTTTTTGCCTCTGTGCAGAGCAGGAATCTGTCATGTTTCCCAAAGGTTCCTTTGGATTCATTGTGTACCGAGGTCAGAGCAGTAGATGTTTATAATGACAGGCAAAAACTGTGCTGTAAGAAAAACAAATATATTTAATTGCTTGCTACTCAGAGATGGTTTGCAGTTTCTTAATGATGGAAGAACAATGAGGTTGAATAGTATAATAATAAAAAATGTGAATGCTTCTGATTATAATGATTAGTGTTTAGCCCAGACAGCTGGCTCTACAAAAGCAACTTTTCATGGTTACCTGTTTTTCCTGTGCCCTCTACCTGTGTGAGACTTTTAACAGTGAAACCAGCAGTATCCATGGCCAACCCAGTGTCTGGATTTTGAAAAATGATGAAGTTGATTGTAATGTATTTGAATTTTTACCATTTTGTGTCTCTTTTAAGCATTTTTAAATATATATGGCATTAAGTCCCAATGAGCTTTACCATTCCACCATCAGTTTTCTCTCAGTGCAATGACTTATGTAGCTTTCCATTTGTAATGGTATTTTCTAGATTAGCTATTGCCTGTGCAAATGTAGAATTCTGTTTTGACTTTATTGATACTGTGCCAGGATAATAAAAGCCTTTTTTAGCTGCAGGCTGTGAAGTAAACTTCCATCAAAAATAGATCTTACTGTGGTTTAAAAAGCATTTTTTCTCAGTGGAGTTCAAGCAGGTCGTTACATTCCTGAATGAGTGGAAGCAGTAAAAGATACTTGAAGGCCCAAACAATGAATGTGCCCAGTATAAGGCTGGATTAAATTAGTGGCCATGAAAGCAGCCTGACCTTTTTCTTTCTTCCCTAGAACACAGTATTTTCACTCCCACAGTTTAAAGGAATTGTTGACTCTCATGTGACCTTTTTAATAAAGACACTCTTGTCATATATTGCATTATTTTTCTTTATGGTGGACTAATCAGAGCCACGGTGAGGATGGGGCAGGGGCAGCACGTGGGGCACACCCTGGTACTGTGTGGCTCTTCCAGGAGCTCTGGAGGGATCAGCCATGCCCAGGTGTTCAAAAGAGCACAGCTGAGTCAGGCCTTATTTTGCCTTAGGAATCTGGGAAAATATGCTACGTGTTTTTCAAGGGCTGTAGTTGTGATTTCTCTCCTTAATCCTGCTGCATTATAAAATGCAGATGTAAGGCCTTTGAGCAACCTTTCTTGTACATGATATATTCAAACTGTGCAGATTCTTATATTAAAAACTAGGCTTTGGGGTTTGGTGGCTGCAGATTTATGAGACATCCCAAAATGACTTCAGTATAACTGAGCAGTGAATCTGATCTAAACAGACAAGAGCAATGACACATTTTTATCTCTATTCCTCTATAAGGAACAGAACAAATGAGCCAATTAATATCTAAAGAAAGTCAAAGATAGTCTCAGGAACCAAATGCAGATTTTCTCATGCCCAGGCAGTGCTTGCAGCTGGTTTTCCTTTTTGTGTTTCGTACTCTCTCATTTAGGTACATGCAGCCAACCACTGACACAAACCTTCAAGGGTTCCACTTCCCTTCAACCAATTCTTTTCTGCACGTAGGATATGAGTTGGGATTCTGTTTGAGACAGTTTCTATATATATTTTCAAATCTTGATTGTGTGTTTATGGATGTAGTCTATATATTTTCATAAACCTCACCACCCAGTGTTCTGTTGATTGCTCTCTGAAAGGGCACCATCTGCATAAGCCTCAATGTGTATATTATCTTTCTCCTAAATGGAATATCTATTGTCACAGTCCCAGTTTCCCTCTAAATTGCCTCATCAAGTGTAATACTTATGTCAGACACGAGAGCTGAAGAATCTCAGCTACAGCAAAACGAAAGGCAAGGTGATTTATTACTTTATTTCTCTGAAATACATGATGAGATTTATTTTTGATTTATACTTTTTAGTGTCCTAATTACATTTGTCTCTTGTTTAATCATCTTTAAGACAAAATAGTATGTCTGAGAAGGGAATGTGATTTAATTAACTTTGATCCTAATGAATCAGACTGTAGGAGTCTCATTTGCAAGGCTCCTTGTCCAGTCAGCTGGTTGGAGGCAAAGCATTCAGATGATATTGCAAAATATAAGCCTTAAAACTTAAATCCCATAAAAAATCTTTAGGCTTGGTGGTGTTGCTGCTGAATTCAGAGGTGTATTAGGTGATGAGTCTCTGCTTTTGGCTTGAGATTTAATTTTTCCAAATATCTTCAAGTCTTTTTCCTGGTGTTGGTGTTGTTTTTTTCACATGTTTTTTCTGTTTACCAGTAGTACCACTGAAGTCAGCAAGATGGGTAATATGATGAGTGCAAGCAGGAAGCAGCCTTATCTGTATGAATAATCAAATTGTTCTCTAACAATATAAACATAGAGGATTATTATTTGGGCAAACATTTCTCTCTGTTTCCTGGAGAAGTACTGATGATTAGATCTGTAGCAATAAGGCTCCTCAAAGCTACAAGGCTTGCTTTTCCCTGGCTAAAACCCACCAGAAGTGTTGGATCAAAAATCATATAAATGCTGTACAAAGTGTACAGCACTTCATAAAGTCAACACAGCTGGGAGAAAGATATTTTAAATGACATCCCTTTCTGAATATGGGTATTAGAGCTTCTGATGAGCCCATGGCTTGGTGGGGAACATCAGAGATAAACGGCGTGCTGGGGAAAAGCATATTGAATGTCAAAAAGATGTATAAAACTGCATTTCTCAGCTGTCCCCTTTCATCAAACATAACCAGAAAAACTGAGATGTGTGAACAGGAATGTATTAGTGTGTGTTGAAGTTCACAAATTCCTGTCTTCAACCTGTGCTTAGCACTAATGCATGTTTTACATGCACAGATTCTGTTGTCTGCATTTTGTGTCTGAGGATGTTAGTACAGGTTTCAAATGCAGAAGGTGCTTTACTGACAAATACTGGTTTAAAAAATGAACAAAAAAAAGTCCTTCTGTCAACTGTTTAAAACTGACAAGGTCTGCATGTACAATGTTTGTGTTTAGATCCAAAGTAACTACATTGGCTACAAACTACTGTCCTGGAATGTTTAGTTCTTAGGATAAATTAACCTGACATCATAATTGAAAAGTAGTCCTCAGCATTGTCCTTTAGCAACATTCTTGCACTTAGAGCATTTGCTTTGTCTCAGGAAATGGTACTTCACACTGAGGAAGTTACTTGCACTGGGATGAGAACAAAACAAATCTGGAAGTTGGACACGACCAGTTTACTACAACAGGCAAAAAACTTCTGCTTCTCTGTCTAAATAGTTTGGGTTCTGTTTCTCTGATTTGGAGCAGCAGTTGTGATCCTGCCCTCCAAAAAAGCATGCCAGTTCTGGTTTTAATTGATTAAAATTGGGTGTGTGAAGCTCTGAGAGCCTTCAGACACTTGGAAATACTCTATGAGCACTGGCAGTGTGCAAGAGTGCTGTTGAATGGTGAGGTGGGAGAGAGTCTGTGCAGCACTTCAGTTATTTGCCACTGTGAGTAGCTGGTACAGGTGATGCCACTGGTGTTGTATTGAAAGTACTTTGATAAGCGTAAGATGGAGCAGAGCAGGGCTCTTGAATGGAGAGATTCTGGGGGCTGCCCTGTGTAGGGCCAGGAGCTGGACTGTGGGGATCCCTGTGGAGCAATTCCAGTGCAGGATATTCCATGATTCTGTGGTTTGTGTAGCTGTGACTAACCTGTGTAAACTCCTCCTGACAGTCCCTGCTCTGTGGAGAGAGGTGCTGTTGGGTGTGGACGGTGCCCATCACGCTCACCATTCTCTGTCATGCTGGGAGAGAGCCAACCACCCCCTGCCTTGTGGGCTGCAGGCTCAGAAATGCTTGACAGCATGTTTTATAGAAATTGCCACCTTTTCTCTCCTTGGGGAATATGTGCCACTGTTGGTCCATCATCTGGGACCTTGGTATGGCTTATTTTATTTCGGAGGCTGCTGTGTCACTCTGGAAGGAAAATGTCATAGGTGGTTTTCTGTATTTACAGGAAAGTTGTAACTT
>JAOXXN010000212.1:606706-626308 GCA_026770055.1 Myrmophylax atrothorax
TTTCTGCATGTGGTTCAGCCAGCACTGGTTTAGGGACTGAGTTAAGGAGACAGTCAACTCTCAAAGGAAGAATAAAGTGATGTTTGGTTAATTATGTAGTTAAAGCCCATTTAAAGTGATACAAACTTGTCAGCACCAAGACAGAATTATGCTGAAAACACTGAAGTAAAGGTCCAGATTGTGATCTCCTGACTGAGGCAGGAACACTGAACACAAGCCACGCTGGCAGTGAGGAGGGTCATTTCCTCAGGGTGAATGAAGCATCATCGGAGTGTCTCAGGGCTGCAGGGTTTGCATTTGGGGAGGCTCCTCATCCAGTGGATGTTTCCAGTTTGACAAGGGCTGAAGCAGAACCCCAAGTCTGAAGAGATGGAGTTAACAAGCTCCTTTCAGTGCCACCTCCTCGGCAGAAAATGAAAGGAGAAAGGGAACATGGGTTCTCCTCTGGATACAGCACCAGGAGGAGATGTAACTCAGGATTTCTCCCTTGTAGTTCAAGTTCACTACACTTTCTCTTTTTTGAACCACCTGAAGGCTATATATTTTTTTTCTCCTGACTCATTTTCTACTTTGGGAAGAGCTTCACAGGTCTGTTAAACAGAACCAAACTTTGCATAGCTGCATGAAATCTGAAATGCCCAAGTGAAAGAAATGGATTAAGCAGATAATCTCCTATCATACTTCAAACAATTTGGAGCATAGGGGTTTAAAAAGCAGTAATTTTATATGGAGAATATTTTATTTTAAATAGAAGGTCATATTCATGACTTATCACTGATAAATAATAATTCTCTTTTCTTAAAAGAATTTCAGAGCACTTTAAAACTGTAGAGGAATGTCTTTCCATGTAGGCTTGGCCATAATAGGTTGCTTGTCCGTAATAAGAATTTATTCTACATCTAATTCCAGTGAGTTATACTGATTTATTTCTAGTTCTTCTATCCATTCTCCACCATTTGCTAGTATTATTTGTGAAAGGAGGAAATATGTGGGGACTTTGTGCCTTCTGCCACAGGCTGGGGGTAGTGCTGTAAAGGGGGAGTAGAAGGGAAAAGAAATCATCTTTTGTGTAAATATCACTTTTGCCCTTCACAAGTTGTTCCAGATCAAATCTTTTCCTTGGGAATTAACCAGAGATAGACAGGAAGAATAATCCTCTGAACTATAATAAGTGTTATCATCAGAAATCAATCTTAAAAATAATTTCCACCATTAAATGTAGCGTAAATTGAAGAAGAAAATGCGATTAAATCAGGCACGGGGAGAAAAGCCTGGTAACAACTTTCTCTATGGAATTCAATTTAGTGTTAATTTGCTGGAAGCTTGAAAAGTAGAACAACAGTAAACCACTAATGCAGAGAAAGGATTGCTAATGAGGGGATGTGCAGGTTTAAGAGAAAATCAAAACACTGTCATTGCTGTTGAGGTAAATGATGAATTAAATGCTGGGTCCTCTGTTCACATCCTGCACTCTAGAAAGTGTCACGGAGTCTTTCATGGAGGGAGAGAGAAAGTGTTTGTGTTTCATCCTGCAGATAGAGACAGGTGGTTGCATTTTGCCCATGACTTACTTTACAACATAATTGTTGTTAGTTTTCCACAAAATTGCTTTAATGGCAAATTACACAGTGTGCTTTAACCTGGTAGGTTACACAACATCTTTTTTTCCTTTGTTTACCCCTTGCTGTTTCCCTTTCTGCCATGAGGAGATCCTTTTTCCAGAGATACTTTGCTACTGGGTGTGTGGGGTCCTTTAAAGACCCATAGGTTTATTTTGCTGAGGTTCACTATCTTTTGACCATATATGCAAGGGTAGAGCTTCAAATTAATAAAAAGCTTGATTTGGTATAATCTGGAGAGATCTACCATCTCTAGTCATGTTTTTCTTGTCTTCCTTATTTCATTTAAGGCAAATCAGGAGAAAATACACAAAAAGGCAATTTATCTATTCCTAGTGCCTGCAAAAATAAATTGTATGACTGACCCATGAAGTGCTTACACAAGATTTTACACTTACCTTAATGGCACTAGTCTTTGCAAGTAGGAAAACAGTAATTTATTATGAACATGGAGTTTGCAGTCCTAAAGCAGATTTTATCCCTGATTTCTGTCAGACAGGCTTCACCCCAAACAGCAAATAGAGGAGGGAAGGAACTGGCTGGGATGTCCAAAGTTCCCCCTAAATAATGTGAAAGGTTAAGTGGTTGTTGGAACAAGAGACTTTGAAAGAAACAGCAAAATTGTGTTTTCCTTTGGAAAAGGAGGGCATGTGGTTTCAGAGCCCATCAGCTGTCTGGCCTCTGTTTGAGCAGTGAAAAGGTAACACACAGAACAATTCTTCCTGCCTCTACTTTTCTTTTTGATTGGTCCAACAATCATGATTAGGTGTAATTGATAAATCTCTGGGATCAACAGCTGCCTGACAATTACTGTAGCAGATTTTGGGATTTCTGAGTGGAGCATGTGCATGGATATAGTTCTGCACATGGATGTAAATGTACATACTCCTCCCTCTCCATAACTCCCTTTTCTGGGAGAAGGGATTGGTAGGCAGGACATTACAAAGTGGTTTATTCAAATTGTAGATGAATCTCTCTGCTACCAGAGCTGAACTGTGCAGTGGTGGGACAAACTGTGCCCTGGGTTACAGTCTGAAATAAGGGAAGATTCTACAGAAGAGCAAAGCAGTGCAAACTTGGGGTTTGTGGGTTGAAATTGCCTTCTGTTGTGGGTTCTTTCTTTTGTATGTAGATTAAAAAAAATATTACATAGCGTTGTGGAAGAACTTTTCTTTTTAGCAACTGAAAATGCTCTTCATTTTTCTTACATGCATGTAAACCAACCAGATGAAACTCCCTTCCTGTTTGCTTGTATATGTGGCAGTTCAGGTTCATGAACTCTCAAGGGCCATGCAGGGAAATAAATAACATGTTTGTGAAAGCCTCTGTGCCCCAGAGTGCGGCTGAAATCAGCAGTTTACCTATGGGGGGTTGGAGGGTTAAATCAAAACTGAATATGTCTGATGAAATGTAAAACATTTCATCAAAAGCAGCATGTTGAACCACCACTTTGCCTTCAATGGATTATGAGCATAAGCCCGTGGTTTTCACATATTTACAGCAGGTTTTCCACAGTCATGGTTTGCCCATTCCTAAATGCACATTAATGCAGCAATGACAGTGCACCAAAGGCAGCTCCTCACAACCAGAGGGATGCTTTGCTCTGAGCTGCTAAGGAATGGTTTGCATCTGGTTTTTGGGAAACTAGAAGTTAGTTTACTGCCACAGGCAATGGGAGTGCTTTAAACAGCAGCTCTGAAATGAAATATTCCACATTTGGAAATTTAGGAGAAATATTAATCTTTTATGTGCTATTTTGCCTGTAAGAATGACAGACATTTTGTCACTGGAACAGAGGATCTGTCAAGACATCTGATCTCTGGTACCTCAGCCATGCCTGGTAATCACCTTTTTTTTGCAGGCAGGTGTCATTCTTCAGCAGATAGCTGGAAAAAAGACTCAGGGATATGAAATTTATGTTTTAGGAAAGTTCATAACTGTGCAGCCATCTGAGGCTATCTTTAATTTTCCGTTTCATTCTTCACTTTGCTGATAGCTGTGTCGGGGAGACTCAGTGACGCTCAACTTCATTAAACCTGGTGTGAGTCTGAGGGGATCTCATCGAGGGCTCAGGAACAGCAAAACCTTGGCATCACTTCATTTCATATTTCTTATAGTCTACTTTTATTTTTCCTCAGGTTTCCTGGTAGCCATAATATCCACACAGACATTCTCACTGTTTCATATGCCTAGAAGTGCTGCCTAATTTCAAAATCTTTATTCATAATGGCAGATAAATTGATCCTCCCCTTTGATTAACCTTCAGCCCACTGCAGTTCAGAAGCATTACTTAAATTTGTTATCTGTTAATTTTTAACCCAAACTAATTTCTTCTTAGCTTTATTAGAACTAATTAGTTTGCTTGAGGACTGAAAATCTCCCAGCATTCCTTGTACGACATAAATACATCAGGAGATAAATGAGCAATAATTGAAAATGACTTCAATATGAATAAAAAATACATGTTAATGAACTTCATAATAGGTAGAAATACAGTTGACAGTATCTGATCTCAAGTGTCTAAAGTGCTGGAAATTTTTGTGTCGTTTAGAAGTGTTCTCCAAGGTTTTGTTTTGCATAGAAAATTATAATTAACTTGTGAGAGATCCATTTCTTTCTCCATGAATAGATTTTCCGCTGTAGGTTTGGGTTTAATTGATGAGTTGGGAGAGTTCAGAAATTGTGCTGATTTTGTCTGTGTATGGCTCAGGAGGTTGCTATAGAAAGATGACACACGAGGCTTATTTCAATCAAATATAATCTTTTATTTTAGTTGATCATTCATGAGAAAACATAATTTCAGTAGCTTTAAAAAACACACAGCAAACAAATTTTATCTTTAATAAATAAAGATAAGTTAGTTCATTGTTTTCCTCAGCTGCACTGATAATGTACAGCATGTGAGGATCACACACGTGGAAGTGCAAATCAGTTCAGGTGAAATTCAATTTGATCTACGTCTTCTCATAATTTAAACTTAATTCACCCTCTTTCAGGTTTTGCAATGATGTATATTATTTGTATATGTGTGAATGGAAAAAGAAGAAAATTGCTGAAGTCATCAGTACAATGAGTTTTGTCTTAACTCTTTCTAGTATTGATTGCAATCCTAACCATTTGTACCAAATCATATCCTTTCTTAAACAGAGCAATGATTTCATTTATCTATTTCTCAGACTGGCCTTGTACTTTTTTAAAACTTGAAATAAACTTGGATACCAAGTTTTGCTCCAGGCTGTACAATCTTTGGGTTATTTTAAAAGCTTTTCAGTGGCTCAGACCAGATCAGAGATACATATTCCATCAGTAAGTTGGAATTAATTTTTTTTAATTAAACTTTCCATTTTCAGTAATTAAACTTTGTTATATCAGTTGGTCAGTGTTGATGAAGTCCTCTGAAAAATTGGCATTTTGAGATTTCCAGGCTGATGCTGAATGAAGGTTTGTTCAGATGAGGAGCCATTCAAATGCAGGTACGGAGAATGTTACCATTAAAAACATCAGAATTTCTGCCCCAGAAGGAAGCCCAGAAGCCAAGATTTGTTATATAGTAGTTGGCAATATCTTTTAGTTACAGTTCTGGGAGATTAAAGTCACAATTCATGTAGCAATAAGTTTTGAAATGCATAAGTAATGGGTCAAGTTTGGGGTTTTTACACCATTTTGGTGAGAAGCAATTTGTAATAGAGATAAAACATTCTTTGTGGCTGGTGGTTCTCAGTATTTGTTTCTTTTTCTTTTTTCCTTTCCTCACAGCCTTTCCCGAGAACTTTCAAAGCTTTAAATTTGTAACTGCCACAACAATTGATTTTTATGAAATGAAAAAATTCAAGATGACTATGCCTAAAGCTAAATATTATTAGCATTGGAATTAATTTTTTTAAATCCTTAATTCAGCAGGAGACATTTCAACACATAATTTTATAAAGTGGAATGCTATATTCCAGTGATCCTTTAATCCTCAGAAATTTCCTTGAGTAGGGTCATTTTCACTGTCCAAAGGTGTTGGTTGGTTTTGGGGTTTATTTCCCCTTTATATATTATTTGGGGGAAGATTTGTTTTTCAGTCAGTTCACAGATCAGAAATGTTTTGCATCATTATTCCTCCCCTTTCTATTTCTCTCTTTAAGTAAAATTCTTTGCTAATCAAGTGGTATTTTATACAGAAGATGGGTTCTGTGCTCTGATTAGACTCTCCCTGCTTGGTTTGCCTTAAGAGTCTTCAGACTTAGGAGTTGTTTTCAGGTTGTTTCTATTTTAAATGTAAAACTTGAAATATCAGGAAATGTAAAAATCACAACAAAGATTGTGTATGTTTTTAAGGAGGACATAAAATAATGTGAATTTGATACAATATGACAGCAAGAGAGAGTTTTGGAAGGCTGTATTCAGGATATAAGTGATGCGTGCTTATATTTCTGGGCAGAAAGGAATTGAATTTCTTAGTGCTCAGGTTGGTTTGAGTGACAGGAAGCAAAATCCTTTTGCAGCCTCTCTACCTATTTCCCACATCTCATTTAATAAATGAGCAAGTAGCAAAACACATGAACTCTGTGCTTCCTAATGTGACAAGCTGGGAAAGAACTGTGACTAAACTTCAGTATTTCAGTGCACACAAGTTCCTGAACCCCCCGAAGGTGCTGGAGGAGCTCAGGTGATCCAGGCTGGGTGTGATGCTCTCACAGCATCATCTCTGTTCAGCCTCCAGCAGTTAATGAGCAACTTGGGAAGAACAAACCAAAATGCAAATATTTACTGATGCCACAGAGAGCTTGAGGCAGCAAGGGGCTGAGCATGGCCAGCCAGCCTTCCCTGGGGAAATAATATTAATCATTAGTGCCAAATTACCTGTTTGAATGCGCTCTGCCTCTCTGGTGCAGGTGTGGGGTGAGAGCCACCCCTGGCACAGCCCTCAGGCGGGCTGTGCCTTCCCAGGCAGGGCTGAAAGGTCAGTTTATTTGAATTTATGGGCTGATGTGGCACAGCTGAAGGAGCAGAGGGACCCTGGGGGGGCTCTGTGAGGATGGACCGTGGAATTGGGGCTGAGCCACAGCCAGTGCGGTGAGACGCGGCTCGCTGCCACCACGTGGAACTCTCAACTAATGAAGCAATTAATGGTTTAAGGCTCAGGGTAATATACACCTAATTAGTCGTGTTGGAGCAAATTTAAGATTAATTGGTGTTGCCAAATAATGTGTTTGCTAAGAGTTGGAAATGGTAAAGAAATAAGGCTGGTTGTGACTTTAATGCAGATGTCTGGCTGATGATTTTGTACCCTGTTGAAAGCAGTCAGGGCTCTGCTTGGATTTGTGTCAAGAGTTTAATGAAGAGGAAAATACTGGAGGGGTTGGATAAATTGCTTCACTATTCCACTGATCTTAAGCAGTTAGTTCCTTCCCTGAACTGGGGCCTTGGTTCACTTTTCTTTTGATTTTTTACTAAGCAGAATAGTACGTAAGTATCTACCTGGCAGCATTATTGAGGTTTCTGAAAGAGAAGATTAAAAAACCAGTAAGGTGGCAGATATATTGTTTAAATTTTGTGTTGATTCTTATGGTACTTTAACACCAAGTATTTTGTCTGTGTTGTGCTCTCCTCAGAAATGTCTGGAAAATTGTCCTTATAGACTACAGAGATGCAGAGCAGGTTTATGGCAGCAAAATAAGGGGTTGTGGTGGTTCTGAAAGACTTGTCTGTTTGTGTGATACACAGGAGGATTTTTGTGTGTCTGTGTCTGACTCTGCTTTCATATCATTGTTCAGGGCCAGTCAGGTCATCTAAGAACACATTTCAAAGGGTTCTTTGCTGGTGACTGTCTCAGCTTTTCAGGGAGGTGCAACCAGCAGAGGAATCCAAAATCAACAAGCCCCATTCAAATGGCAGTGAAATGTTTTGAGGTGGGGTCTTGCATGTAGATGATTTTAATTTAGGATGTTTTGACTGGACCATAGAAGGACCAACATACAGTTCTGTACAGCTTTTCTTTAAAATCCTGCAGGGAAAGCAGTGGCCCATAATACTTTGCTTAACTCATAAATTTGTTCAGTGTTTCTGTATACCATCTTAGCAGAAGATGAAAAATTGATTGTACATTCATACTTGAAGGCTGTAATATTATCTGTTCTGAAAACAGAATTTTTGGAGCATGAAGAGCTGTTTTTGAATGATGCTTCTGGCACCTAATCCTTAAAATTATTCAGCTTATTTTTCTCGTGTCTGTCTTGAAATGAAAAATTATCTTCTGTTTTCAAGTCACTTATAATTTTAAAAAATTGCGATAAACTTTTCATAGACATTTAAAAAATTATGCAGCATATCAATATAAATTTCTGCTTAATAAAATGACTCTGAGACAGTTGAATCATTACTGATGTCACCAGACACATGGGGGTTTTTAACATTTGCCTCTCTGAATTTTGCTGCTTAAAAATATGCCAATCTATGAAAAAACACCGAGCTTTTTGAGCTGTCATAGGTTCAGTACATTTCATCCTTTTTCAGTGCCACAGGACTGAATTTTTCACCTGCTGGGGCATGATGTTGCCATGACAACAGTTGATCTTGTTTGCTGTTCTCTGCTCTTTCTGCATGACAAAAAGGAAAGCTTTTTGAGAAATATTTGTGAAAGCTCATCTAACTAAGTGCATTTTAATTATCAGTAAACTAGATCAAGAAATTATCTTATTTCAGTAAGAATAATAAGTTTCCATCATAAGAAACGGCACAATGAACTTGACAATTTAATCAAAGTTGACAGGATCTCTCCATGAACTCTTCCTTTAGCAAAGCATTTGCAAATGGTGTGTGAGCAGAACACTGTTGGACATGGGGGTTTAGAAGCTCCTCTAAGATGTTCTGCAGAGACATCTCCCAGTTGCCATTGCTGTTCATCAATGGAGTTCTGTGTTCTCTTGATCAGCAAATGGAAACCTTAATGCTTTAGTAGATAATTGATTTGATGCTTCTGTTGTAGCCTCATCCCGTCTGAGCTCATTTGAGCTCATTTGAGCTCGTTTGTTCATGGTTTTTAGCTGATGAGTTTTGTTTGTCCTGCCACCAGTGAAATGGAAGTGAGTGGAAAATGTGGATAACAAGTTCCTCATGAAGTGAGAGGAAATTCATACATGTGCAGGAACCACTAAAACCATGCTATGCCTTTTAATGATTTTTAAAATAATTGGTGGTATTTGGTTTGACCTACAAAACTAAGTTAGATCTTTGACACATCCACTGGTCTCAAGGCAAAAGAACAATTTGTGAAACAAAAGATATTAGTATGATGGTAAGATGAAAAGAAAATACTTGTTCAGGGGACAGTAGGGAATATCCCCTTCAGACAGTGCCGGCTTGGTACAAGCTTTCAAACAAGGTTAATGTTTAAGCCACACTGTGTTTCCTTTGTGCTTTTATCCAGGAGCAGGGATGCTGTTCATTCCTTTCTCCCTTAGCAGTGAGTAATTTTTCTTTTCCTTGGATATAAGTCATCCCTGAAGGAACTAGGACTGTGCCATGGTAAATGAGAATTAGACCCTCTGACTTTCAGATACCCAGATTATTTTAATGTGTTGAGAAGTGAGTGTAACAATAATTGAAAGAAAAGCCCCTGAAGAAATATTGATTTTGCTTCAGCCCACAAATCAAATTGATTAACTTTCTAATGCTATCTGAGGGTAACCACTGCTGCAATATTACACTTAAGATTAATTCACTGCTAAATGCTGCAGAAATGTATTTCTGTCGTCTCTTTGGCTTTATGTTCCAAGCAGCTAAATGTTACTGGAAAGATGGAACACAGATGGGCTTGTTTTTGGAAGAACTACTAAGTAGTAGTTTGGCTAACCTGAGGGGAGGGGTGTCTGCAGAAGGGCGGCCTGAACAGACCAAAAGTACATTGTGGAGATGCCCTGGGTGGCTAAACTGGGAGCAGGGCATTGTCCATGGCACAACTGCTTTGGTGTGAAGCTCGTGCTGAAACTCATGCCCATCACAGTAACTTCTGTATGGGCACTGGTAAAAGTATTCTCAATATTGCATCATTTTAGTTATTAGAACAGCCTAGAGGGAAAGTATTACAGTGTTAATATACATAAATAACTCATTAGTGATGAGGCTTGACCTCTGCCTTACCCCTCACTTTTCTTTGAAGTTGATAGGCCTAAAATTACCTTGAATTGATTCTTCAGTTCTCAGCTTTACATTTGAATTCTCCTTTCCCACAAGACTGTGAAGGATTTTTACATTAGGGAATTAAGCAGCTGTCCAATAATAACATTTCACTGCAAATGCTGAGGAGGTTTAACTGTGTGTTGGGAGAGTGTTTGGTGCTTTCTGCAGGAGTTAACAAGAACAAAAGCAAGGCCACCCACTGCCATTTAGAGCCTGTGAACTGAAGTGTGCAGAGACATTTGGGTTTTGCTTTGAGTATAGATAGAGCTTAGTTGATGCATTGCACAAACCTCGTGAAGGAAGCAAAGCATCGTAAAATAGGAGCATAATAGCAAATATTTAAGAATTTTATAGTGGGTAGTGCCTGCTTTTTTACTGTCTAGTATGGTTACTTCTTTCAGCTATACTAGGAATAAAGTCCAAAATTAATGTCTCCAGGAGGACTTGCATATCTGGTGGTTCATTGTAAAGAGCTGCAGCTTGAATGTCTGCTGTGTTATTTATTCCCATGTATGGATACTTGTCATAAAACCACTGCATTTAGATATATCTAAAGTTATCCCTTTCCATTTTCATTATTAAAAGAGTTGAGGGTGTCTTATCATGTTTATACTGTGTCCCATACGTGAAGAAAATAAGATGGAGAAGTGAAAAAGGTGAAGAAAATAAGATGGAGACTGTGACCAAGAGCTTTGAGTGATGGGCATGGTCTGAGCAGCAGCAGATCAAATATGGTAACATGTGATTCTAAAATAGAGGAATCTTTCAGAAGTTCAGGTAAATCTGATGTTTCATCTGTCCTATGATGGAGATTATGCTCCAGAGGAATGGACAAAAACAGTGTGAATGAAATGACTTGGCAGTGCAACACTTGTTATCTTAAGAGTTTTATTGAAGTGAAAAATAATACCATGCATGAATTGTTTGTTCTCCCTCCATAACATCTGGTCCTGGTTGCTATAGTGCCAAGCTACTGGTGACTTCCAAGTCCAATAAACTGCTACAGTTCCTGTGTTCCTTATTTAGCAGTGCTTTTTAAGACGTGCTATTTTTGTATAGTGTTTCTTAGGCTAATTTCAGCCCACTGATTTGATTAGAGGAGTAAAGCTGCATTTGTTTTCCTTTGTTAGAACAAACTATAATTTGCATGGAAAAGTTCCTATTTTTAAAATGAAGGAAATCCAATTGTGAAGTGATTTTATTTAAAATACAAGCGTTTCTGATTAGTTCTTCCTTTATCTTAAAAGTGGTAGTGGGAAACACATATGGGTGCCTGTCAGTATTCTCTGTAGGAATTCCTTGGTTTTGAGATGTTAGCATCATCAAATGGGCAACTGCTTTCCTGTACTACTTTTTAACATATGTTTCAGCATGACAACTGAGGGAAAGAATCAAATTGAAATAGTAAAACACCTAAAAAAAAAAGAATTTTTTATTGCATTTAATATTTTTCATGAACTTAGAAAATGTGATTTATTGAAAGTGCAACTTTCAAACTGTCAAAGTTTGTAGCTTTGTATGTCAGTACTGGGTAGAACTGTCCCCTTTGTGGGACAGGGAGGGGACATTGAGCATCTTTCAGAGCTCACTCTGACCCCCTTTTTACTTATTGATACACATCCAGAGCTGTCAGATATAACAGAAGTGGTGTCAGAACCTCAACTACCAGGAACAAAACAGCAGCATCTTTCTTTGAAAGCCATTTTTCTCTGCCCAGGACTATATATTAGGGGTTGGAATTGTGCAGGACAGCCTGTATTTTTCCTGCACCATCCACGTGGGGATTGCAAAGATAAAATCAGACAGGATTTGCTGGCAGTTTGGTGTACAGGCTGTGCCTCTGCCCAGCTCTGTTGGCTTGGCCATGCTGAGGTTCTTACATAGTGTACTGTGAACTATTGAGGATGAGTCAGCTCTGCCTTTAAAAGGGAGCTCTTGGAAGAAGATAAAAATGAATTGGAGGTGATGAACCTGACCTTTGCACTGAGTCATTTATGGAGCAAAAAAATACAGGAGGAAAAAGATCAGACGATTCTTCATTTTTTCTTTTTAAGTATCTGTAGACTACAGGTTTTCACTTTGCTCTTGGATTAATTCTCTTCATGTATCATCAAACCAGAGAACTATCACAGGGGATTATAAGCAGAGCATTCTAATGCAGTCATTCCAGGTTACTGGCAGAAACAAGTCTCAAAAAAAAAAAAAAAGAAAGAGCTACAAATAAACGAATAGTGTATAACATTTTTTTAAACAAAAATAATTGATGGCTGAGCAAACTAGCACACAGGGCAACAGATGCCTTTCTCCAGGCAATGTAGAACCTTGTTACCCAGACAGTGGTGTCAGATTGTATTAAATCTACCAAACTCATCCTCCTACCGTGAATTTTTTTAGTCAGCCCTCATATCCATAGGAGAATTTTTACTTTTGCTCTGTTACGAACCCACATTTTTGCCTTCATTTCTGCACTTAAAAAGATGCAACTTATATATAAGGTAACACAATTTATTTTTCATGTCTCATATTTAATTTTTCATGGCTGTCTCTTTATTAATAGTCTCATGTTCTGTGAAGTATGTACTGGTGTGTGAGCCTTTAATTCTGTGTGGTGCTCTGGGCACCCCTTTAAAACCAGGTTGGTTTTTTTTTAAGCCCACTGCAGGGCTGCTGATGTTGATACACATTAGGGAGGGCTGTCAATTTTCTGATTCAGTTTACTTTGCAGATTCTGAAAAGATCATCCTTAGTGTTGTGTTCTTAAATCAAAATGCCTGTCTGAGCTCAGAATGCCTGAAGCATTCCTTACATCCAGCAGGAAATATCCTTGTTGTTTGGAGTTTTGTCTGACAAATGATGCTGCTTGTGGTCCTGACACGAATGCAGCATGATTGACATACCACCACATATGTAATATATGTAAGTATCATTTATGCATCTTGTATTTAATTTAAAAGCTTAGGAGCAATCTAAGCCCTCTGCAACTTCTGCTTATGTACTTAAGAAAAAGTTTGGGTTTGGTTTGTTCTGTAGTCTGTTGATGCTAATCTGTGACAATACATTCAGTTTTTTCTGGGGGAAAGTGAAACTGTTCTACATGCAGCTTCTGTTGCTTATTTGCTTATAGGTAATTTTTTACGTATTCATTTCTCAGTGAAATTTTTGAATGCATGTGAGGCTATTTATTATACTGCTTCAAGCCCTTGATTTTCTGTTTATTTTAATGAGCATTGTGCAGCTACATCATGAGAAAAGAGGGTGACAAACTTTACGACTAATCATTGAAAGCCAATGTCAAGCCCTTGGAGACTGGCAAGAAGCTTTTTTGGAAGTATGAAGTACTGTTTCCTTTTCACTTGCACTTTAGTCTGAACGTTTTGTCAGCATTTGCCTTTATACTGTGTCTTGGACTAACTGGCTTGATGAGTCCTTAATCTCCACTCTACTTGTCTTTATTAACAGCTGCAGTGGATTGATTTACATAGGTTAAATGGTAGACCTCATCTGACTCCAGTAAAATGTTGCTTCTTAGGCACAATTATATTGTCAGAATTGTTACATACAGTGAATAAATGAAGGACTGGGGAGAGAGGGCAGCAGAGGGTAAAAGGACAAAACTCTCATTAAATTTGCATTAAGAAGTCAAAAGCTATTTGTATAAAAAGTAAAAAGGATGAGGAAAGAGTGTATGGTAATGTTCTCCCCAGGTTTGGGGTTTTTTTGGAGTGGTACTAACAACCTCAACCATGCAAAGTTGCAAAATGAATTATGAAATCCCACAAAATCTCCTCTCAGGTCCAAGCATTGTTTGAATGGTGCCTCTTTACATGTTCCCTTTAGAGTTACTAAGCTGTGAGAGGGAGGTGTGCAGCAGAGCATCTCTGGCATTCCCAGCATGCTGGAGGCAAGGGGCATGTTCCCAGGGTACTGCCAGCACGTCTGGCAGTGCCAATGGCTGCCTCGTGTTTACTGACCCCCCCCCTTTCTGTTCACTTGGAGGTTCTGTTTGGAACTGGCACTTGGAAGAGCTCAAGTGAGAAGTGTTGCCCTGTTGTTGATGCATTCAGTGCTTGCTGCCAAGTAAAGGAGAATGGAAAAATACTCTTATTTATTTTGTCTTAAGGAAGTGTAGCCTTCGTGTGCAAGAAGATGGGATTTTCAATAGGCATCTACATCCCTTCAAACATGTTTGAAGTTTCAGAGCTCTTTTGGGATCCAACCTGGCCAAATCCCACTAGTTTATATGCTGTTTGTGTGTTTGTGGCATTCTGTGGTATGGAATATCCCTTTAGCCACGTTGGGTCTGCTGCCCATGCTCCCTCCCAGCTTCTTGTGCACCTCCTCACTGGCAGAGCATGAGAAACTGAAAAGTCCTTGATTTTAGATTTAAGTACTAGCAACAACTAGAACATCAGTGTCAGCAGCGTTATCCTCATATTAAACCCAGAACACAGCACTGTGCCACCTACTAAGAAGAAAACTCTCTCCCAAGATATTCCTCTATACAATTTCCATTCTCTTTTTTTTATATATATATGAATTGCTTGTTGAGTGGAGTTTAGTTCGGGGCTAGCTGGGATTAACTTGGGTCTTTTTTTATTGAAGGGTTATATTTAACTAATCTGAAAAATATTGAGGCTGTTATTGTTAAGGGACCAAATCACTGAAGTAAAATCATGAACTGCAATGATGCATAACTACCCTTTGCAGAAATCAGGTGGTATTTCACAGCCACAAGGGAAGAGGAGATGGTGAGAGAGGAGATGTGTAATAAAAGTCTGTATGAAAAAAATACTTGTGAAAAGTGTGTTTTTCCAAGCAACAGCATGTGGAAACATTCAGCCCTGGAGAAACTGGTCCAGAGGAATTTTGTGAGAGAACATAACTGTTTGTTGAAGTGCTGTTGATGTGCCCTGCACAGGAGCTGGCCTGGTTCCCTTCAGGCAGCAGCGTGTGCTGCTCCAGTTCTCCCCAGCGCGAGTTCCTCCCAGGACACGACTGGGAACTCTGGGCAGTAGCTGAACAGTCACAGTTGCATCTCCCAGAACTCTTCTCTCAGAGTCCCAGCTGCAGGGGTTCACTGCTGCTGAGAGATGATTCAAGTCATCAGATAGAAACTAATATTTTTGGAGTTTCTGAGCTGACAATAATTATGACCTGGATCGTTTCCAGAAGACATAGCCCAATGAAGGAACTTGGCTAAAATTTACAAGGCTTTGGCTTCTACCACCTGTTACTGTTCCAATATCTGAGTCATTTATTCTTTGTTCCTTAATGCTTTTTTTCCTGAAAGCAAGCAATCTAAGTATTTTCAGTGTACATTGATTGGTCCCTTCCAAACACACTGATGATACAACAAATACATTCTCTTGTTATCGAACAACTGCAAGTGGAAATCTTGCACCCAAGTTTTAGTTGCTGGCTTTCTATCTTGTCTTTCTTAGCTAGAAGAGCGACAGTAATTCCTGCTCCTGTTTCTTCATCTTTATGGATTTAGTTGGAATGGGCAACATAGGTGGGTTTTATCCCGGTAACTGCAAAAGAATACTGAGAGAAATTGCCACTGTGATGAACTGAGATTCAGTGAAAAGAAATAGGCTTATAACTGAGGACTACTGAAACCGGGATAGTGACTGCCCTGGTTGTATTGATTCTGGCAAATAACATGCTAACATGTATTTTCTTCAGGTGGGACTAACAGCCAGCTCAGTTGCAGTGTTATCTCTCATAAAGTGTTTTCCATTCTGGACAGCATAAGTAGGGTGTGCAAGATGCTGGCCGAGGTTGCCATCAATTATTCCTCCTCTGCTTTCTTCTCCTCACTCCTCCATTTCAGGTGAAATTCCTTCTCTAACAGTATTAAAATCATTATTGCTTGTTCCCCATTAAAGTCAGATGAACAGTATTGAGCTGTAGCAATTGCAAATTGATCCATTAAAGCCAAATTCAAATCTGGCTGGACTGCATTTTTAGGGTTTGAGAGCAGGTGCTGTAGCCTGTTTTCACCTTGCAAAGAGCAAAATAGACACACCATGACACATAAGACATACAAGTGACTTTGAGCAATTAATAAGATACAATGATTTATCATCTTCTCCAAGGAACTGTTCCGTGCAGTTTGTTGATATTATAAAAGTATTTACTGATTTAATTCACACCTTTGAAGATACAATACATAAGCTAAGAAAACCTTCCAGTTTCAGCCCTCAGAAGTGTCTGGCATCTCACAGAGCCTGACTGCCACTTTTAATTGCACTCTGAACAGCAGACTCGAGAAATGATAATTGCTGAGCTCCTCCTGTGTGAGATGGGAGGTGTATCTGCATCAGGAGACTGAATACTCTGCAGTTTGTCATCTCCCCTCAGTGCAGGAGCATCATTTAAGCAAGAGAAAGGCTTCCCACAGATGATGAGATGTTCTGATGCTGTCCCATGATGGTGCTGCACCATGTCATTATTTAAGCTGCACTAATTTTCACTGTCCTTTGTTTATGCTCAAATTAAGGATGAGACTGGCATTCCAGGTGTGGGCAGACATGCAGGAGCTTCTGGGGAGTTAATTGATATGTTAAAATCACTGTTCCTCAGGATGGTCTTTTCAGTGTGAATGTCTTACAAACCTGACATTTAATGTCTTTTTCCTATAGAAAAAAAAAATTTTACATGATCATACCCCCTGTTTAGCTGACTCTATACATTTTGAACCCAGTGGTTAACTTCAGTCAGATTTGAATGTCACACCTGCTTAGGTATTAGTCAAGTAGCCATTAGGCAAAAGTCTGGAAGCTTCACTGGTTCTGATTCTCAGGAAACAATTTAGATAAACAGTTTAACAACTTTTGTTCATTGAAAAAGCTCTTTTCTGTTCTAAACATGTGTCTTGCATGCGGAGAGTTTTGAAATGGATCCAAGAAAAGTATCCTAAAAATTGTAAGTTTTTCCTTTCAGGTAGTCGGAAAAACATTTAATATCAGAATCTTGAAATTCCCTTTTTGGAGCTAACACCGGTAAATCAAAAGTTGGCAATTTAGGGTTTTTTTATATTGAGAATTTCAAAGACAAAGTGTGATAAAGCATTGCTTGAACAGTTTTTCTAAAGACCTCAGCAGAATGAGTGGAGAAATCTGCTGATAGTGTGGATTTTAGTGATGCAAAATCATAAATTATTTCTCGTCACTCAAAAATGGGCCAAGTTTTGCCCACCTTAATGTACTTTTGGGAAATATAACCAATGTTTTCAGAAGACAATAAAGAGTTTCCACTTTAGGATGGAAGGATTACAGATTGCCCAGCATGACTGATTACAACTTTTGTAAAGGAATTGAATTTAAGAATTAATCTCTGATAACTACCTTTGTGATCTTGTGCTACAGTGAAATAGTCAGAAATATCAGAGGATGCTGCTGGTTTTTCCTCAGCTGCATCTATTTTGATTTGTGTGACCTGATAGGCATTTCCACCCTTCTAGTTTGACCTTTAACTGTATATTTGAGTTTTATTTACTGTTGCTGTTTTCCTGCTTATATTGCTGTCTAAATGGATATAAGTGCATTCCTGAGGCTGTAGTTAATACCTTGATCTTTAAGCATAAGTTACTTTTTGCCTTCCACCTGCATTTCTGCTTTGCCTGTCACTGCAGTGCAGAGCTGCTCTACCCAGATCTAAACTCACATTATACATAGATACATTTTAAAAGTAAAGTGAAACCTGTGAATATAATAATGTGGACATGAGTATACTTTCTAGTTGCTGGCTTTTTCCTTCTGAACTTCTAAATTACATAGCATTGCTTTTTTCCTGGGAGTCAAGGCTCTTTGCCTTCCCAGCTCTGAGCGAGGTGAGGCAGCCAGGGCTGAGCTCTTTGTTCCATCCACGGGGAGATTTTATTATTATTTTTTGGTAGGCACCAGGCCTGTGAAGCCAGGTCATCTCTCTTTGCTTGCACATCTTTAATCAGATCATCTCCTGCAAACATGGGGGTTTATGACAGAGCTGACTGTAATGGCAAGTTAATCTGCTGCTTCTGCACCTTCAGTGCCTTTGGCTCTGTGCCTCGTATTGCTCTTAATAATTTGTTAATACCAAATAATGCAAAAACACTGCTTCCTTAAGCACTTAATAGGATGTACTGTAATGGAGATAAATGGGCTGTAACACTCTTTATTTCTGTTTTAGGAAAATAAACTGAAAGATGCTGTGCAAGAGAAGAACCGCCTGAGCCTTCAGTATGCAAGTGTGTCCCCCAGAGCACTGCAGTATGACCAGGTAACACCACAGCTCTCATCCAGGCATTCCTTACAGAAATCAGGCTGAAAAGGGGATCATATGGTCTCTTTTTTTCTGATTTTCTTGCTTCTACGTGAAAGAAATGTAATTAAAAACAAATTACAAAAAATTATTTTATGAACAAATGTCATTTCCAAGTGAATATTGAAGACACTGATGAGCTTTAGAGAAGTCCATCATTCCTCTGAGGTTTATTTTCTTAGTGTTCTTAGTGTTATAGCTAACCTATGTAAGTGTGTGTTATATTGTAGTTTTCTTTTAATTTTCTCTTTTCTATATAAATATATATTGTTAGTTTAAGTTTAAACCTGTTTTGAGTTTCTAGTTTTTTCCTTTCTCCCTTTTTTTTGGTGGTGGGGGGAGAAAGGCTTTGACTCTCTATTGGGCAGCTGACATTTTGCCAGCTCAACCCAAGACACTTAGTCTTGTAAATTGGTGTTAGGCTTTGGTAGAAGACTTTTTTGGTGATTCTGGTGAGATTTGACTGAAAAATTCTCTTCTTTTTCTCTGAAGAATTTCTGTCTATTAGTTGGGGGTTTTCTCCTACCCTTCTGCATTTTAAATTTGCAATTTATAATTTCTCAGTAAAACACTGAAAAAGCTCTTGTCCAACAGCAAACGCCCAAAGCTCTACTTGGCACTATTTCCCCTGTAACTTCAGTATCTCAGGTCCTGATATAAAAGCTATTTTAATAGCAAGTGTTTTTCTTCAGTTCTTATTTGTGCCTATCCTGGACTAAAAAGCATCTTTCTGAGTGCAATGTGATTGTAACTCTGGCAAATTCTGCATGGGGTGACCAGCATGGGAGGGAGGAGAGGCTGATGTGCCTCCCCTCACCACATATGCTTTCAGGGGAAGAAACATCATGAACCAGCCACTTTACAGGGCTCCATTTAGCTAAAAATAAAACTCCAATCTGGGATTTCTACAGGGCTTAAGTGAGTTGCTGAGCAACCTCATTCATATCACAGGAGCTGTTACTCACACGGGCGCCGATGAAAGCCCATCCTCAAAGCTTGCAAACCAGTGGGAGCTGCACCCTTTGGTGTCACAGAGTAGCCCCCTGCTGAATTTCCAAGCCAAAGAAGGTCTCCTGTGGTCCTTGAGGTGTTGGAAATCACCCAAATTCAGAGGTGGCTGTGCATTTAGTCCATGTTTTGTATGTAGCACCCGGTATCGAAGATGACTTGACATTTCCTGTTGCTGATGAATTTAAATTGTTTTTATATAAAAAGACAGAGTTATAATAATTTATGAGAGGAGGAAGCCATGAGGAAGCCATGTGTATCATAGCATCACTTAATTTTATTCATGCATCTGTCTACAATTTCTCCCTTTCCTAATGTTTTTCTCTTCTGTGTTGTTTACACATTACCTTTTCTCTTTACTTCATGAGGCTTATAAGATAAAGTCTTAATTGGGCAGTTTGATATTCTAACTGCCACAGAATAATGCACAGCATTAGTGCAATGAGGCTCAGCACCTTGGTGACACTAAAAATGGTAGTCCTCTTACTATCAGCAAGTGCAGAAC
>JAOXXN010000212.1:629286-648216 GCA_026770055.1 Myrmophylax atrothorax
TTTGGTCTGTGGCAAAATTTGCAAGTTAACAAACTGGAGCCAGAAGGCAAATAAAAAAGGCTGAATCAGCTTCCAAAACATGGCTTGAGAAAATGTCCAGGAGATATCCATGGCAGATATTGCTTAATGCCATTTGTTCTTTAAAAATCAGAATGATATTACAGTGAAACAGTATGTGAACATTATGTTTGGAGGTTTTTACCCAGGGGTTTATTTCTGCTGGGTTTTCATCTTTAATGCAAAACCTGCAGTTTCTCATAAGATACAAGGTGTAATAATCCTATTGTTATACATCAGCACATGTCTCAAAGTCATAAAATGATCAGGGATAAGAAATTAAATTTTCAGCTGGTTTGAACTGAAGAGAGAACTTTTCTATGGCATGATAAAGTAATTGAATTTATTTTCTTGTTTTCTGTGTGTGTTTATCGAGTCACTGTCACTGATGCTTCACAAAATCCTGTATAAAAAGACTGGATCATACTGAAATGGTTAAGATAGCACCAAGTAATTTAATTTGTAAAATAAGTCCTAATTTATGAATATCTGATCCATTAAATACCTTCTGTATGGAACTATTTTAAGGGAGAGCAAGGGAGTTGTTGCAGAACACCTATTTTTTGAATTGCAGGGACACTGATTTCAAATGTTAGCACAGGCTGATCATGTATATTTGAGTTTATTCTGAAGTCAGTTTGCACTGAAAAGGAGTCCAAAAAGTGTACATGTGAGTTTTATTTACATATGTATGTGTTAGATCTCTGTCTCTTTATATAGCACACCCATGTCTGATGCCTCTGAGATCCAGAGAATTTGGAAATTTTCTTACTGTCTTTCATTTTGGGCATTGTAGAGTCTATTTATTTAAATTTACATGACTTCTCAATAACTACAGATTGGTTGCCAGGTTATAGTCCTTGTCAAAAGAAAATGTTCCATGCATCCATGTATGTGAACATTCCCATTTGGGTTTTTTGTGCTTCTTCTCTATTTCCTTTGAACTTCTTTTTCCTTTCTTAATTTTTAATATGCAGAAACATTTGTGTCAGACAGAGTTTTCCCTTCATTTATTGGGCTGTTTGGGCAGTAATCACATTTTATTTTTTCTAGGTAAAATCAGACTATGACCATCTTCGAGAAACCCTTCTCAGAGTGACCAAAGAACGAGATTTGGCTGTAAAGGGAAAACACCAGCTCCAAGCCAAGCTGGAGAACTTAGAGCAGGTCCTAAAGGTATGTGTAAGGACATAAAGTCCAAAAAATTAGTACTTCTATTGCTTGTTTATTATTCCTGAGGCTCATTCAGGGACTCACAGAAGCGTAAGAGACATAACTCAGGGACTGAATGCCCCTATTAGTTATGATAAAGTGTATGGAATGCAGTAGACCAAGTACTGACAAGGGATCTCTAACTATCAGAGGAGAGACATCTTTAGAGGTCTTTACCTGAAACCCTACAGCTCCTTTTTAGCACCATGTCATGCCCAAGCAGATGCAGTTAATTGTGTATTTCATGGGTGTCCTCGTATGTTTGAGAAATTAATGGTTTGAAAACGTGGCTTGCAGCTTTCCAGCCACTGGAAAAAAGTTTTGAGAAATATTTAGCCTAGTTTCCTTGTCTAAAAAGAAACTGTTTCTCTTTTGAGAAATTCAGGAAGCCTCAACAAAGTAGAAAAGATGAAGAACTGCTGAATTCGCTAACTTGTGAACATCTCCCATAGAAAAGTCCTGATTTTCTGATGTGTTCAGCCAGCTTTTCCCATTCATCCTGGAATGTTGCTCACCCATCTGCGAGCACAGATGAGAAGCCTTTTGATAAGGCTCCTTGGGTGAGAATTAAATTTGCTCCCCATTCAGCATGTGTATGAGTTCTGTTTTGTAAACAAGGCTTGGGTACTTGAAAGCCATTGGAGTTTGTTCTTGCATGAACCGGTTGCACATTTCAGAGCTGCAAAGTCACTTGTATAGGGCAGAGTGGGGTTTGTTTTCTCTGCAGCTGGAGGTACACTCTGCAACAGTTGGAGCCAGGGTGGGCTGTTCATTGTCCAACCTCCCAGCTGCCCCCGAGGAGGAGGGGAAAACAGGAGACGTTTAAGCAGGTCCCTTCAGAGCAGTTTCAGAAACAGTTTATACTGTACAGCTGTCTGGCTCTGTGGTTTGAAATAAAACTGATAAATGTGTGCCCAGTTCATTCTGCTGTGCTGCAGGATTCTTGCCTTTGATCTGAAAGATGCACCAGAGACGTCCCTTCTTCACACTTTCTTTGAAAGACAGAGTGTTATTTGGCAACTGTATTGAAATAGGAAGTCCCTACTGTATTTTTTCTATGCACTTTTGAATGTGGATTTGCCTTCTGATGTTAGAGTAGCATTATTAGGACCTCTAGAGAGGGTGCAAAAGGGATGTGCAAATTGACACCACAGAAAGTTCTGAGCTGCCTCACGTTAAGGACAGGGATAGCACAAAGGGATTGCCACCACCCACACACACCTCAGGCAATGTCAGCACTGGGGAAGCTGCTCCTGGAGGAAGACGCAGGAGGAATTGAGCTCAGAGCTTTCTCCCTGCTGTTCTAGTGCTCTCTGCAGTCCTTCTCCATCACCCAAACCTGTTCTGGGGCTTGGAGGAAGAAATGTCAGCAGCTGATGTGCAGAGAGAAAGCACAGGACAGATTTGAAGAGAGAACCAATTTGAGACCAATGTGTGAGAAGAGGAATTGCTTCTGGTTTGGGGGAGATTTCATTGCTGTGCCAGGGGAGGGACACATGCTGGGGTGAAGAGATCCTTGCTGTTTTAAATACTAAGTAGACCATGATATTACTAAAATGACTGAGAGATACTTCTGGGTTAACACAGCTGACCGAATGGTCTTTTCTGACCTTAAAATCTGTGAACTCCAGATCATTAAGTACATATTTTAGGAAAGAAAGAAATGAAAAGCTGGAGGGAATCACAGATCATGAATAACAATCTGTTTCTTTATTGCATTTTATAGATGCACTGTATGGTCACAGTATTAATTATTTATTGATCTTTGCCAGGGACTAGAAGTGTTCTGTAGTAGCTTTTGTAAAAGTAGTAAGAATTTAACAGTATCAAAATATGCTACACCAAATCTGGCATGAAGTCTTGAGAGAGGGAAGCGAGACTTTTTATGATAATTAAAGGTTTTAATTAAAGGTGTGAGAATTACTTGATTGGCTCATCATTTCTTGAATTTAAGAAATGTGCTGATGCTCCATTGGTGTCAAGTTTTACATAAGTCGTGATGGGAGCTGCTGACTCCATAAATGTAGCTTCGTGCTCATTTAAATCTTAAGTAAGACTAGTTAGTAAAATAAGTTATATTCATTCAGATGACATGAGAGTCAGAGCCCTTATTTTTGTCATTATAAAATACTGATAATAGATATTACCCAGGAACCATTTAACTTCTGTGGAGTATTCGCAGTTCAGAAATGTCTACAGCCAAAATACTGAATCCTCACAACACTCCAAAATAAGCCACAGTTGAGGGTCAAAAAACTGATGAATTGGAAAATCTTTTTGTTATTGTTGTTTTTAAGCAACACATCAAATGAAAATAAATAAATCCAGAGCAGAGGCCAAATGGAGTAGTAGAGACATTTCTGCTTCCTTTGCAAACATACCCAGATTGAGAGACATCAACCCCCC
This sequence comes from Myrmophylax atrothorax, assembly GCA_026770055.1. Lineage (NCBI taxonomy): Eukaryota > Metazoa > Chordata > Aves > Passeriformes > Thamnophilidae > Myrmophylax > Myrmophylax atrothorax. The sequence continues at coordinate 632,962 of JAOXXN010000212.1, forward strand.
CGGGCTGTCCCTCTTTGTTATGAGTAACATGTACCAGACAGAAACAGCTCATGAAAGGTTGGAAATATGCTTGATAAAATATTCTCTTGTACACAATAGGAGATATTTGGGGCTGTTCTTGTCAATTTTAGCTGTGCATCTGTGTTTCCAAGTGCTGATTTCTAATAGGTTTCTGTGTAATAACTCCTGGTGCTGCAGATAAGACATTGTGCCTCTGCTCTGAGAGTATTATGGGAATAGTATGTAATTTGGAAAATAAAAATCTTCAATACCAGTCTCACCAGAGAAGAGATCAGAATCTAGAAAGAGATCTTTCTTAACTCCCGTTTATTAAGAGGGTGTTTGAAAGTTAGTGATGTTGGGAGAATAATATTAACCTGTAATGAAAAAGATTTCTATCTGCAAAGGATATCTTGACATTGTTCAGCTTCTGCTTTTCCCAAGAACCTTTCTTATATTGCTTTGGATCATTAGCAGCAAATGTACTTTAAAAGTTGTTTTTGAGTACTCTGTGGCCCCTTTTGTCCAAATCCACCTGTGTTAGTTTTGTTCTCTCTAATCAGCTATAAATAAGAGGCAGAGATCAGCAAAGGTAAGCTATTTCATTTGGGTCATCATTTGCAAAACAAATCACAAAAGCATATCCTAGATAAAGAGGCATTTGGGGAATTGTCAAGGTAATTTTTTTTTCCAGGCTTTGATTTTTTAGCACAATGCCACATAAAAATGTGTTCCAGATGGATGAAATGGGTCCTGTTCCCTTGTGCATCACCACATTGCTGACATTGTCAGAGTGGTACATCCTAGAAGAGATTGCTGTCAAAATGCCGGAGTTTAGCTTTGGCAATACACCTCCAAGCACTGACCGAATTAAGACCCTGTGTAGTTTCCAGCTTGCCTATCAGTGAGTTTGGATGTCAGGATGGAAGATCTGCCTCTCTGGGAATGGCAGCACGTTTGGCTGCAGGTTTAAGGTCTCCTGATGGTTTCCCCTGTTCCCTTGACACAGCATATGCGAGAGGCTGCTGAACGGCGGCAACAGCTGGAGCTGGAGCATGAGCAAGCCTTGGCTGTCCTCAACGCCAAACAGCAGGAAATCGAGCTCCTGCAGAAGGTAAGGGGGCCAGGGAAAGCCAAGGGAGAGGGCAGACTGCAGGAGACATCAGGGAATGGATCTGCCGCTCTAAAGGAACTTAAACCCCAACTGCCAAACTGGCTCCTGGTCTGGATTGTGCTGTGTGAGTGCTGATGCAGCTGTAACAAGTGGGTGTTGACTGTGCTAATTGATTTCAAAATGTTTGTACCCATGAAGATAAACCTGATTCCACTATATCTAAGTCCTTCAATTTCCCAATAGGTGTAAAAGTGACACAATTTTATATATTCCCCTTGTATTTGCGTTGCCTCCCTCTGTATTTGGCTCAGGAATATCTGTGCATTTCTTAGATTTAAGGAAGGAATCTGGTCTTAATTTCATGATATTCAAAATATGAAGTCACTACCATTTCCAGTTTGCTGGAACAGTTAACATTCTCACTGACGTATCAATGTTTGGTTAGGATTTCTTTGACTTCCTCTTCCAGACATGCAATTCTTGCTACCTTGCCCCAGGGGGAGAGTGTGAGCTCAGAGTCCTCCATGTGAGGAAGGAGCAGCAGAGACATGTGGGGGACTGAACGCAGCCCTCCTTCTCTGTCCCTCTGTGCCACCTGTGGAGGGGAGGATGGGTAGAGTTTAGCAGCACCTGGGAAGAAGGGAAGAGTGGGGGATTTAATTTGTCATTATCCTACTCTGATTTGATTGTTAATAAATTAAGGCAATTTCCCCAAGTCAAGCCTGCTTTGCCCATGACAGTAATTCCTGAGGGATCTCTCCCTGTCCTTATCTTGACCCATGAGACTTTTGCTGTGTTTTCTCTCCCCTCCCCAGCTGAGGAGAGCTGTGATGGAGCAGCTGTGATGTCCAGATAGGGTCAGCCCACTACAATGAACTTAACAGTTTTCATTTCCAAGGTCATTCTCTAATTCACACATCACTTTAAGACTTTCTTTTTTTCACGCTGCAATTTCTCAGTATTCATTATAATACAAAAAACATGATACTGAGTTTCAGTCTTACCAAAGTCACTTAAAGCTGCAATTGTCTCAGTGCTAATGTTGATTTTTCCAATTGCTGGACTAGATTAAAACACAGAAATAATACTGCTAATGATAATTTCGTAGGGAATTGGCAGGGAAAGACATTCTCAGCAGAATAAAAGATGTATCTAATATCATTTGCTTGAAATAGAAAGCTGCAGTTGACCAAATGAAATCTTCCTGTTAATTTTCTTTTAGTCTTTGTCAATTAATGTATTTAGGCACATTTCAAAATGCCATTTCTAGTTATATTTCAGCTGTTATCATTAGAAATTCTTCATAAATTTTGGACTTAAATTTCCTGGCAAAGCAAAGAAACCAAAGAAAGATACAGCATTTCTTGCTAATTTTTGTTGCATTCATCTAATAAAACCACATTTGGTTTGGCAACAGGAGACACATCTCTGTGCTAGTCTTTCCTCCAGTCACTTTTTCTGAGCTGCAGCATGACAGATGTCAAGCACAAACAAGGTTTTATTGTATTTGGTATTTTAGTCTGTGCAACTGGCTCAGCATCTGCATCCATTGCTTAAATTCTTGTTTAGTGGACCTGAAGTAACAAGACCTCCCAATGTACCTGGTGCATGTGTGTTAAATTCTTTCTTCCTTTTTTTTTTTTTAATTAGAATCATATTATTACTTGAAAAAGTATTATGAAATGAAAGTAGTCACTCTGGGCAGTAACAGGATGGCATTTCACAGAATATCTTGTTTCTGTAGTAAAGGTGCTGATGAACCAACAAGATGTGCACTTCAAAGCAAAGCAAGTTATTGGTTACAGCCTGATGAATGTGCTATCACATTTTGAATATAAATCAAAAAGCATTGTCTTTTTAATATAAATACAGACTGATCAAATTTTTCTGCCTAGAAGTAAGAATATAATATTGTTTATCAAAGTTTTGTGTTGGTGGGGATTCAGATGGTCTTTTTTCTTGAAAAAACCTTAATACAAGGCAGTTTGATGTAAAGGAGAGATAGCTATTGATGCAGGTTTTCTAATCATTTATCCAGAACTCATATTCTGGGTAGATTTTATTAAACTTGTAATGATGGATGACTCGAGGCTTTCTATTACCTGCTATCCTATGTTTGCTAATGCTCATGGAGCCAATATTTATCAAGTGCTAGCAGTAAGACTTATTACTGTAGTACAGGAAGAAATATGACTGTGTTGGCAGCATTGAAGGAGGCTTTATTATCCTGCATGACAGTGAAGCAGAGTTTGGGTGTGTTCTGGCTGGCTCTTTATGGCCTGACCCAGCTTCCACTGAAACCAGTAACAGCAGGGTTAGCCCTCAGAGGTGAGGGAAATGAAACCAAAATAGCTCTATCTGTGTCCATCATGGGACTGTGTGGGCCATCAGTTTGGGAAGTCTGTGGGGTGTTGTCCTCTGCCAAACCAGGAGGGTGTTAAGACTTTCCTCTGAAGAGGAATGTGCGGAACTATACAGTGGTTAACAAAATTTGTGCTTATCTTGGGCAAGCTTCAATAAAGGAGATAGTGACAACTTCAGTGGAAAGAAAGTGAGGATAACATAAAGTTGCTGAGTGCTGTTTTTTTTTGTTTTAAGGTTTAGGCTTTTCCAGACCAAAGTTCGATAACTGGATTTCTGAGCTACATAAAAGACTTTTCTGTTCTTATTTATTCCCTGTTTTCGTCTTTGACTCAGTTGATTGGACCCTAAATGTTGCACTGATGTTTTCAGACAGTCTGGCCTGTGGTTGCCTTGAAGTTTTTTGTGAGTTATTTGTTTCACTGATAAATACTGTTGCTTCATTAATTTTTGTGTTGCTTCTCCCAGCTGGTAGGGGAGGTTTCTGCACAGTGAACCTGCTCACTGTACAATACCAAACCCCTTTCAGTTTTTATTTAGAGGGTTTCAGAGATGCTTGTGCTGTGATCTTGCAGTGTGTTGAGCCTGCTTGTGTTGGTCCAGCCAAATACCAATGCTATTAAGCTTCCCTGAGATTCGATCTCCTAAAAATAAGCAGTTATTTCAGAGGCTTGGAACCCAAGTGCCAGAGTAATACTGGCAGAGCCACCCCTTCCAGACTGTAATTGGCTCTGGATTTGAGTATACAGTATGCTACTTTATATGATCAGAGCATATTATATGTGGCCTGACTAATGATTTTCCTTTTTCCTCCCTTTTTCTCTTTTTTCCTTTTTCCTTTTCCATAAAAACAAGGCTCAGGTTGAAGCTAAGAAGGAACATGAGGGAGCAGTTCAATTGCTAGAGGTAAGATAATCTGTGTTACCTTTGCTTATTCAGGTTCCCTTCTGAATGTGATAACTTTACTGGATCCTCACTTTTGAAAGTTTCAAGAAATATGTAGGCAGATAGATTTTTTTTTCCTCTTCTAATATAATTGCATCTTTTAAGATTTATAATTCTGTTAGGAGTTCATTAAGCTGAGCTGTTGGAAATGATATGTATCTCAGTTTCTCATTTGGTTCCATTTTTTTTTGTAAAATACTATTAAAGGAAGTGATTAATTATGGGAAAATATTATTTATCAGGCTGGAAATGTAGCTGCAAATACCAAACAGTTAAAGATTCCTAATTAAATACTGTCTAATAAACATAAGGCAGCATGTTAAAGAACAAAAATGTTAAACCTAGTGAAATAATTTAGATACTTCCTGAAAACGTTTGAAGGGTGTGGTAGGGAGAGAACACTTCATTTTGCTGCATGAGGAAAAGAAAAGGCATTAAATGGTTATTAAGTGTTAATGTATGTATCCTAAAAAACAGGCAATACCATGCATTGTTCATAGCAAGTGCATTGTCAATATTCCATTTAAAAATCTGGTTTTAGCAAAAGGTAATTTCTAGTCTCTTTAGCTTCCCACAGCATTTCTCTGTGTGTATTTGCTGGCCATGCCTTGGTGAAAGGTGTTTTTTTTCTGGTGCATCGATCGACTTTTTAAAAAATAAATAATTAACGTGTCCATAAAAGTTAATATTCCCACAGAACATGTTTTGCTCATAGGCTTTCATTATCACCACATATATTAAGTTTGTTTTAGCTTTAGAACGTAAGATTAAATCATTATTTAATGCCTGGTGGAAAGTGTATGATGCAGGAAAACATAATTAAAACCAAGGCAGGCAAGAGATTATTTATCCTCCTCAAGCTAAGCACAGTTCCCGTTTAGCTGATTTGTCTGCAGCCTGTGACTTGCTGAACCTCAGCAAGGCTCCCAAAGCTTTTGCTTTTTATTGCCACCAGCGTGTTATTTTTTAGCATTTTATTTAATGTGCCTTTTGCAGTCTGAGATCAGCAGCAATATTGATTTCTGAAGCGTTTTCTAGCGTGGTTTGTGTTACTGCATGTTTTTACACGTGTAACTGGTCTAATATACTTTGCTTTGAAATGTCAAAACAAAAAAAAGTATTCAAAACTGTTTTTATTTCTTTGTTTATTTCACATCTCTTTGTTTACTGTGTCTTGTTTGGGATTTATTGCTTTGCACTTCATCCAGAACACCTTGGACAGCATGCAGGTATTTTAGGGCATAAATTCTTTCCCTGTCCTGAGTCCTGCACTTTTCCCTGTATAATGAGTATGCCAGCCCTGCCCAACCTTGCATGGGATGTGTGCTAGAACCATTGTTATGCCAGCATGCTTTGCATTTATTGGCCAAATACCAAAGCAGCAAAATCAGATTTTTTTTCTACAAGAAATTAATCTTGACATGAGTTGGTGAGAACTCAGAGCCTGGTTTTGGAATTCAATTCCTTACAAGCATGCCCGGTAGGAATGGTTTGGTAGTTCATTCAAGACTGTAACTTTCTGACAGTGTGGATTCTGTCTGAATTCAGATTGTTTCTTTGTTAATACAGAGACTATTTTTTGTGATACTTTCACCTGAGGCTGATTTGAGCCACCCAGTGAGAGCCAACAGATAAGCTGTGAAATAATATCTCCCTAGCAGAATATGTGAGTTAACTACCAGTCTGAATTCGAACCTGTCCACCTGGAAAGTTGCTCATCATCCTCCCCGTCTCGTGTGAACAGTATCTGTCTTGTAATGGATGAAGTCTGCTTCATTTTCCCTTTAAGAAGACATTTTAATTTTAGAAGCAGCACTATGGATTGTATGAGAAACTTGGCAAGTGCTGAGTGATAGACATTCAATCTGTGCAGCAGAGAATGTCTTTGCATACAACCACTGCTCTAGGCAGTTCTAGGGAGGTCTGGCAGACCTGGCACCTTTGTGCCAGCGTTATTAGGGAGGGTTCTATGGGAGGAGAACTCAGATTTGGGAGCACGTTCCTCTCTCTGTGCAGCGATGGACGTGGGGCTTGTGCAGGGAGGTGAGTCTGGCTGGTCACAGCAAACCAAGCACGTGCCTGGAGTCCAGAAATGAGGGTGAGCATGGATGGGGATGCCTCCTGAGAGCTCAGTTGTGGATCTCATGGCAGTTTTTTCTTTATATAGAACCAACTCTGTGCTCAGTTCTAACTCACAACCTGAACTTAAAAAAAAAGCAGTAAAGGCATTTTTGTTCCAGGCTTTGTACTGCCGTGACAGAACAACTTGAGATTTCTGCATACTCAGAAGAGAAGACAAAGAAGGCATATACTGAAATGCAAATAATTTTTACATTAATAAATAATAATGCATTAATATTTTTGAACAATATTTTTAAGACAAGCTTAGCATCTTGTTGAGGTTTGGATTGTGATGCTTTTATTTTTTATTTTATGCTAGAGTTTCCATAACTGCATGTGGAAAGGTCAGTATATGTTCTTAGAGAGTTGAATAGCTTATCCTTAAAAGAGGGGACCAGTAAACCCAGACCAATTTACTTCTTTGTTTGCTTAATGTTCTTTTAAAGTTGTACATAGATGTCATACAACAAATTAATAAGTATCAAAGGCTCACATTTCAGTTGCTCAAAACCACAGCAAAGAGATGAAAGACAAAAAAAACCTCAGGAATTTATTGTTTGTGTAAAACTCCCACAATGTCTCTGAGTCTTGTTGGGTTTTGTTTCATAATCAATCAAATGGATACCCTGAGACATCTTTAGCAGAAATAAATTAATTTTGTGTTATGAATACAGAGAAATTATAGCTTTAAATTTCACTGTAGCTTTAAAAAAGTATTCATTACAAGAAAAGGAATAAACAGTACCACCTTCAGTAGTGAAAAATTTGAATTTTTGGGTTCTTCTGGGTGCTATAAGTGTTTCCCTTATTTTTAGTTGAGCTAAGATCTTTTTAGAGGTGGTATAATATATGTTGTTTTCTTGATATGTAAAATGTGCAGGGTTTTTTCTGTCAACTGAGAATGTTTTTGTCTTTAAAAAAACCCAAACTCTTAGTTCAGTTGAATGAATTTAATTGATATTCTGACTTCCTTTTTTAGTACAGTTGTTTAACTAGGCATATACTATAAGGGGTTTTTTTAACGAAGGGAAGTGATGTTTGTTCATCATAAAGCACCAGATCAGGATACAATACATCAGCTTTTTAAAGAAGGAGCCTGTTAGTGGCCCTGCTGAGCTCCTTCTGCCTGTTTGGGTCACAGCAGACAGACCTGGGCTCTCCTGGCACTGCAGTGCCATTCCCTGTGCCAGAGCACACAACTGGTTGCACCTGTGTGAAAATAAAACCTCACAAATGAAACTCTCAGGAGCTTCTCTGACTCTGCAGTCTTTGCAAGAGGTGTTAATTTATTTTTTCCTAACTCTCTGGGCACTTTGGATTTGTGGGTTTTGTCTTCAGGAATATCTGACAGTGTATGCAAACAGATACACAGGGGGGTTATAAATGCAGATTGAAATTTAAATTCCTTATACTGAAAACATTATTATATCCTTACTTATCTGGTACAATGAATGTGCAGATTTGGGTAAAAGTTTTTTTATCCTCCAGTGTCCTTACTGTTTTGAGTAAAAGTTGCAGAAAAAATCCTGAATTCCCATGCCCTTTGTCATTCCTTTCAGTCAGGGAATCTTTATTTCCCATCACCTTATTCATTTTCTCACATCAGGAATTCATTAGCTGTATGTAGGCAAATTTCCCAGCTCAGCACAGAAGCTTATCTTTTAAGTTCTGTTTTGTTAAAGCCTGATGGCTCAAAATTCAAAGAAAAATGTTTGCCAACAATGACATTTTGATGCTTCTCACAGGCTTCTCACAAGCAGCCTCCTCTTGGCTGGTGTCTGGAGTACTTTGTGTGGTTTGGTTACTGTGAGGAGCATTGTTTTGGAAAGAGAATTCAAGCAGTGCCCAAATTCTGCATGAACCACAGTGGGTTTTTTGTTCTTGTTGGGTTTTAATACATAAATGTTAACCCAGCAATTCAGGAGGCTTCAACTTAATAGCAGAGGATGGGCATTTCTCTGAAATGTCCCTGAGTGCTAGGAAAAGTTGGAAGAGCACACAAAACTGGCATTTAGATGTGTGTAGAAGTCACAAAAGCTGTAGGATCTGTTTGCAGGTGTTCTTGGCAGTGTTTTTTTTAGCACTGCCAAAATATATGATGAGGAATTTCCCCTTTGGAAACTGGGGCTGAAAGGAGAAGTTCCCCCAGTATTACGGGGGTACCACCAGGTTTCGTTCTAAGTGTGGGTGAGAAGTAGAGGGAGATTGTGGGCCTGTTCATCCCAACTAGTTTGCCTCTCCTGGCTCCCTGGTACTTCCGAGGAATGTGCTGGAGGCAGAGCTGGCTCTGATCTGTCAGATGTCTGTGTTCTGTCTTGGTTTGCAGGCCAAGGTGCGAGAGCTGGAGGAGAAATGCCGGACCCAGAGCGAGCAGTTTAATCTCCTGTCCCGAGAGCTGGAGAGGTTCCGGCAGCAGGCAGGGAAGATTGACCTCCTGAGCAGCAACACCTTGGCATCCTCAGATCTCTCTGGTTCTCCTGCTAAGTCTCTATCCCAGTTAATGAATGGAATAGCCACTTCTATAGGCAAAGGTAAGGACCAGCATTTTATTTGTTCTGCCCTTCAGGTTTTCAGATGGAACTCTACGATGTAAATAAAGTTTGAGGAACAGATGGAGGATGGAATCCACTCCTGTTCCTGTTTAGTGGCTTGTTTAAATTTCAGAATGTCTTTTAAGCCTCCACTGAGCTTGTTCCAGCTTTATTCAGGCACTGCTGTGAGCAGAATTCTCTCTAATTTTGTTGGGTGTAGTGATAAGAAACCAGTTCAGCATTAAAATGATGTATTCCTTGTGAAAAAATATACTTCCACTGTAAGAAGGAGGACTACCTGCATATCCAGTCTATGTTGTAAAACCTTCCCTGTTTCATGGATAGGATCTGCTTGAAATAGCAGTTCATGGGGAAAGAAAACACAGAACCCCCACAATGTACTGGCCATTACCGAAAAGGAAAGTGTAAATAGAGAAAAGGAGAAAATGAGGAAATTGAATGGGGTATTTTGACAGACATGAAATGTTTTTGGCTTAATTTCATCTCTTCAACAGAAATGATGCACTTGTCTGTAAAAAAATTGAAAGGAAAACATTAAAAAAAGGTAAAATAGAAGCAAAGACTTTCTATAAAGCATAGATTCTGGCATAAAGTGATTTTTGTTGAAAGTTTGTTTTATGGGATATGTTTTAACAGAACTGAATGGGGATAATACCTGCAATTGCTTGCTAAACTGTGCAAACGTATGGTTTAAATTTTTAACTGTGTTAAATTAGTATTATAGAATAGTATTTAAACATGTAACTCCCAGTTGCTCCCAGTTCTTCTAAACAGAAGAACCTCAACAAAAATATTGTTGATTTGAGTTTCAAAAGAAATGGCGAATGTAAAGGTAAAAAAATAAAAATTGATTTACATCTTTGTCATTGTTCCTACACTTACAGTGCCCAGTATGGTCAACAGGAGGTGTTTATCCAAGATCTGTGTGGAACTTTCATCTCCTGTTGCCAGAGGCAACGGCTCTCCTAAGTGCAGAGCTTTGTAAAAGACCCATTATTCATAAGAAAATTGCAAAGATCAAGGCAAGAGGTTACGTGAGGACACTTGAAAGTAACTTCCATGTAAATCACATGTCAGATTGTGTATTACTATGATGTTATTCTCAAGGCTGGAATGACTCCACTTGCTCTGCAGCTGTCAGTTAATTCCCATTACTTGCACATTCCCCACAAGTTGGTGTAAAATAAGTATGAGAAGGAACTGGAAATATGAAACAGTCTCAACTTTCTTCCTAAGCTTCTAGAAAAACTCTGAGGAACAGTGTAGAAATCACAAATCATTTTCCTGCTGTTCCAGACGAGTGGTTGTTTTCAGTGAAAGGTGCTAAACCTGATGTGAAATCAAGTCCAAAGGAGCCAAGGTGACATCCTTCTTTCATTTCAGTTCAGGAACTCTGTATTTTGTAGGCCTTGGCTTCTTGAACCCGAAATTGGAGCTGTTGGCAGTCTTGCCCACTGTGGTGCATGTTAGTCCATGGGCTTTTTTGGAGCTGCAGGTTTTACCCAAGTGGATATTGAATTCTGAAGGCATTACCTGATAGCCACAAGAATTTATTAGAAATTTCCTTAATACCAGCAGCATTAGTTCTTCATGTCTCTAAGGACACGATTTTCAAAGCAACAATTGATTTTGAAGGAAAGGTCAGTAGGTACTGAAATGTTCTCCAGGCAGTGAAAGGCCCAGCCTGGATCACTGCAGTTGATTTAAGCAGCCCCTCACATGCAAATCAGCCAAACTTTTTAAGGACTCAGTCAAACTCTCCAAACTAATTTACATTTATTCTTAAAATACTAACAGAAAAACCTTTTCCAAAACCTTCCAAACATACCAAACAAATATTCTGAGTAGTCTTTGAGTAAAAGCACAGCAAACACAGCCAAGTCTGTACTGAAGGCATTTAAAGACCTTGCTCTGTAAACCTTTTCTCATAACCTTTTGATTTTTCTTTGACTTACAATTCAGGGCCTGCAGCACTAGTGAATAAACATCAGAAATCCTTGGACAACATTCATTCTCAGTGTGAATGCACTGATAATAACAATAAAGTGGTGTTTGAGCAAGTGGGCAGGATTTCTAATTATTGAAATCAACCCTTTCATAATAAGGATGGTAATGTACAGCAAGTTCTCCAAACCAGAAGTGTAATTATTTTTATTATGTGTGAGGAAGAAAGAACACAAGAGGGAACACAGGGACAGCTTTCAAAGCAAAGCAAATGACGGAAATGAGATCAGTTTATGACCAGCTGCTTTGCTTTAATTGGTGATGTTTGAATGGATCAGGAAATGAAATAAACCCAGACAGAATGGGTTAGAGCATGAAAAGTTCACTTTAAACATATAATGATGTCACAATCAGATATAGAAACCTGAAGATGTCTTATTCATCAGATAAGAGGCTCATTTAAATGGTCTTTCTAGATAATTTAAGTGGTCCATATGGTATTAGCAATTGCAATAAACAAAATGGAGAGTCTAATTGTAATGCGAGTATGGTCAGCTTTGATTCTCCTGAAACTTTTAAATTAGGTCCAGTGATCTTTCTTTTCCCTTAAAAAGGCATTCTTCAGATTTCCTTAAGAGGTGTTTGCCAGGCATGGGCATATATGGATTTTACAGACTTTATGGACATAAACCCTGTGGCTTTCTAAGGTTCTTCTCTAGTATTTAGAGGAAAAAAGAGACATTTCTAGATGCTGCTGCATGTTCTTATGAGCTGACCTCTTGTATTTTTCATTTTTAACTCTGTGTTTTCCAGAGGGCAGATATGAAAGGAAAGGTATTTTGTTTGGGGTTTTTTGCTCAGCTTCCAGTTAACAAGCTTTAAAACAGTCTCTAGGTCTGATTCCTCCACATTCTGTTGCTCAAGCGTGGGGAGACATCGGTGTAATTGCCTCAGATGAACAAGAGAACCAGGTTTGAATTAGTTCTTTTTTTGGAGGTAAACTTAGGCCAGGTTTTAAATGCAGCCTTTTTTGTCTGTGTCCTGTATTCACAATGTGCAGGAGTAGACATCCTCTGTGGAAATGAGCAGGAGATTGCAGAGATTCAGGAGGTTTCGGGAGGAATGTGCTTCATCCTTGATGGTGCTTGTGTTTATTTTTTTTAATCCAAATGTGGCTCTACGTACATAGAATCAGCATGAATTTACATACATAATTTAAGTGTCTCATGACCTTTGAAAAAGGCTCCTCTCCAGAATACACAGGAACTAATTGCTAAAGTTGTATGATAAGGCTTGCATGAAAATCACTTCTTTTCAGTTTATTGCAGATATTAAAAGACGCTGAAAATGCAGTAATTTTTAAGCTGCCTTAAGAACTAGATCACACTGTGATCCTAGAGAAAAGCAGTCCCACAGCATGGAAAGAGCCTGAGAGGATCAGCTTGTGTGGTTTCACCACTTTTTCATGAGGAGACAGGAGTTGATGGCAGCCAGTGTGGATCTTATTGAGAAGGGAGATGATCCTTTGCACAAGTAGCCAAATAAATAGAGAAAAGAGAACACTAAAGGCAGCAATTAGTCCAGTTAGGAAGACAGATCCATTTTGCTTAGCCAGACTTGGGGCAGAAGCTGTACTTGCACATACATTGATGGATATTCCCATCCCTCTGATGGGAAGAGAGGTATCTCAGCATTATCTGCAGCCACAGTTGTGTCCAGTCACTTAAAGCAATTACAACTACAACCCAGTTTTCTCTTCAATATATTAGAGACTCAGGGCAAATTCTATGTACCCTGTTTTGCAAATGAAAAAATAAGACAGATTGATCTCTTCCAGCATCCTGATATTCCTGGAGTTCTTGATAATGTGTGTTCCCATCCTAGTTGCCTTCCTATAAGCATGCAAAGCAAGGGCTGGATTGTCCTAGAATCCTTCTCCACATTTGGTACAAGTGCAGCTAATTTAAAAACAAAGCCTGAAAAATCCAGGAGGTATGAGACCAAACAGCAGTTTCCTTTGAATGAATAATCACAGTTGGCCCAATTATTTATAGGCTTGGCGCTGACAGGCTGATATGGCAAGCACATTAACAGCAAACAGAAGGAGCTAAATTGGCTAAAGGTTTCTGAACAGGGATGACTTTCCTGTTATGTATGTGAGAAAGGTTCCAAGAATAAAAAATGTGCCCTTTTGCAGCCTGGGGATTGCTGGAAGCAGGGCTGGGTGTAATTAATCTTTTGTGTGGTGAGTTGTGTATTTCCCTTCTGTCAATGTGCTTAAGCGGTCCTGCTGTAAATTACAATGATGGAGAGAAAATTAATCATATTGGACTAACGAGAACATCAGAAAAACCCTCTGATGGTATTCTTGGAGCTCATTCTCCTCTGCAGTGTGAATAAAGAGGTTCCACTGATAATTCCTGGTGACGTGGTCTGGGAAGGTTGCAGTTCAGTAGCAAAACATTGCTGTGCAGACTTTGGGCACAACAGGGAGGAAATGCTGAACCTACACATATTCAGGGTCTGAAAAATTAGAGCATGGGCTAATTATGTTAATGAAAAGGAGAATGCACTCTGCATATCTGAATGTGTCAGCAAAGGACTGTGCTTTGCTGGAACTTCTCCTCATGCTGTAGGTATAGTTAAACTCAGTTTACACTGTCCTGCTTTCATGTGGTTTAGGGACTAAACAGAAAAAGGGGGAAAATGTAAAATATTTTATATTATGCTTTGTTCGTCTGTCTTGTAACCTTGTAGTTCTTTTTAATTGTCTCCCCTCACCTCTAGGCCTGATTTTCACCCAAGTCAATAGGAGATGAGCCATCCCCCTTGTAAGGCTGCCTCCTTAGGTTATTCAGCATGCAATATAAACCTTTTCTCTTTTTTTTTTAAAGTATTTTTAAAAAGCACAATAAAAATATTAAAAAGGGGTTTCTGAAGATTTTTCCTTTTTCATAGCCCAAGTCTTCCACTTTTTAGAAACTGGAGAGATGGCACTGTGATCAAATTGCATGTTTTAGTAGTGGTGCTAAAGAGGAACTCTTACCAAGTATGAAGCAGGTGCTCTTGGCACTGCCTGCCAGAAGTCAAACCCCTTCATTTCTAAATGCATATCCTGCCAACTAAATAATTAGCATTTTAGTCACTTTCTTAGAAGACACATGTATGACTTGGTTCTACTTTCCAGAATATGACAGAGTCCCCAAAAGATATAAAGGTTCTAGCAGCATGTCAGGCAACTTCTCCAAACATATTAAGGTTCTCAGAATGAAGGTGGACTTTTCTTCAGTAAGGGAAATTTTAACTTTGAATTTTTGAATTAGAATACCTTCACTTTCTCTGTTATGTTTTGTTACATATTATTGACTTAGGCAATTTACCAAAAGACTGGGAACTCGTAGGCTTAGCCACTTTTATGCTTTGCAGTCTACCTACTGGAGTCTTTTTCTGGAAGGATTTTTAACAGGAGAAGAAAATAACTCACTGCTGCTTGTTATTGGCAGAGTTTCTGCTTGAGAGCAACTACTTATTCTCATGTGTGCTTTGTTCACTGCCAGGTCATGAAAGTCCTTCTGGAAGTCGCTGTGTGATTTCAGAGTTTATACGACCCCTTCAGATATCTGGAGACAAACCAGAACAACTGTCTGTCAAACCTACATTCCTGTCCAAGTCAAGATCTGGTACCCCAAGATGCAGATTTGATTCAGACGTGAGTCTGTTACTGAAAATGTGTGTTGAAGGGGCTCCTCTGCTCCAGAGGGCTGGTGCAGGTTGATCCACCTGCTTTTAAATGAACGTTCTCATTTTCTGAGACAACTTGGGAACACGATCAGTGGGAATGTAACTGATACTTTCAAAGAAGCCACAGCTGATACCCTAGTTACACAGCATAAAAAAATAGGTGTGAGAGCCTCAAGCTTCTCTGAAAACCTCAGCCTTCAGAGATGGAGGCAGAGCATTGTACTGCTGCTGTGCCTGAGGTGTAAATCACCACTTCTGTCCATGTCTGCTTTGGTGTGGGTGTGTGTTAGGCAGATTTATTAGTGTTTTATTATGTCTACCAAAAAGTGTGACTTAGATACAGCCTGGGCAAATGGAAGAGAAATTCCATGTGGTGCCCTGTCCAGACAGGGATGCTCTGACAGAAAAGCAGCTCATTCTGCAGGACTCCTTCTTTGCTTAGTTTTCATGATGTGTGAATCTTCTCACTAAAGGCCG
>JAOXXN010000212.1:648316-662389 GCA_026770055.1 Myrmophylax atrothorax
CCCCCACCCCCCTCAAAAGAAGCCTTTCCAGCACTCCTAAACTGATACTGAGCCTGGAAAATGGAAGGGAAAGTTGCAGGATGTTGTCACCAAAGTCTCCCACCATTCAGTTTTATATCTGGTGTTTAATTGTGCTTTTGAAAGGTTCTGTTCTTCCTTTCTTAGAAAGGTTTTCTGCTCTTCAGTAGAATTCTAGCAGAAACCTAATTGGAAGCTCATAAGAGCTTTTCAAAGGTGCCATAATGAGTTGTTTGTTAATGTTTAGGGCAAATGTTATATTTATATATATATGTGTGTGTGTTATATATATGTAAAAAAGTAAAGGACAAATTTTGAAAACTTTATAGAGGGGTATTACTTTCTATTAAATACTATAAGCCTGTTTTGTATGGGCAGATACCCATGAGGAAAATGATCTTTAGATTTTACCCCTCACTTTGTAGCGTGGAATCCCTTTCTTAATCTTTACAAGAACTGTGTGCATATTTTCTATGTTACATTCATTGCTACTTAATCTGTGCAACTTGACAGAAACAATATGTTTCTAAATGGATCACAAGCCTGAGCGTGGTGTAGGATATTCAACAAAATATTAGATTCTTGTATAGTAGGAATTCCATGGGCATATCTAAGGATTATCCACTAGAAATATTTGTGTTTATTTGTGTAGCAACATTACTGAAAAGTGGGAGCATTTCACAGCTTTTTGAAGAGACCACAGAAAAAGCAGCCCAAAGGAGTGAAGGCAGAAAAAGCAGCTTAGTGAGGAGACTCAGGGAAGCAGAACTAACAGCAGGGAACAGCAAAAGCGCACGTCAAATTTAATTCTCTTTTTCTATTATTTTTGAGTTATCTCTCACTGAGAATGTCAAGCCCTCTTTTGCAGAATTGTACATTTTGTGCCTTCTAGAGTGTAATTATGTGATACATACTTACATTATGCAAGCTCACAGAAATTAAGCTCCATTCCTTTTCAGAGATATCCAAACCTAAGGAAGAGTGTGTGAATAAAACCTAAAAATGGAGCGTAATGCCTGGAATTCTGAAATAAATAAAAGAAAAAAAGTGATACTCTGCAAAGAAATATGTTTGCAACTGCACTGGTAGCAAAGTCTTCTAGAATAGGCATTATTGGTTGAGTTATGCGCTCAATTTATTATTTGATCCCACTGTTAACCTGGTATTTCTACCTTAACTAACTTAATTGAAGTTCTCTCAAGCACTGGCAAGAAGTTGGTCATTTTTTCTGAAATGTCTCACAGCATCCTGTAAAATAAGTGGAGGGATGTTTGTCTCTCACTTTGAAACCTCTACTAGGCTCAAAACATAACAGAATTACTGTTTCACCAGTGAGATAACCTGGTGCAGAAATAAAATAGGCAGAGTCTGTGTTGATTCAGCACCAGAATTTAATCTCCAGGTTTCATAGGACCAGATTTGTGATGGAATAAATTTGTGGCTTTGCAGAATTGAATTAAATATTATGGTAAATTCAGAAGAAATATATTTCTTTCAGTTAGTGAAAAGGTTGGAATTCAACAGATGCTGATGCTGTGAATTGTGTTGGATTGGCAAGGGGCTATATTTGGTGTGATACTCATTGTTTCCAAGTTTTTTGGATGTGCACACTTGAACCAGCTCTAAACTCAGCATTTGTCTTAACTACTTAGTCACTGATATCAGCCCTTCTAAGTAAAATTAACCAGTTGTGTTCCATGTTAGCATTTAAATAGTGTTTCTTCTCAGTTCCATGTTCACTGTCTGATTTATATCACCTATCAGGAAAACTGTTTCATGAAGCTTTTTGAAATCACATTATCTTTTCTTTTATCCCCTCTGCAGATGGATAATGATCAGAATTCCAATACCTCAAAGCAGAGATATTCTGGGAAAGTCCATCTTTGCATTGCCCGTTACAGGTAAAACCCCCATCTCATGACATGTACAATATTCAACATCAGGTTTTCCTTCACTTTATTCACACACTGTATTACTACATGGAATTCATGTTATGGATAATAGACCCCTTACCTGTTTGCACTGACTACAAAATAGTGCCATGTCCATGTGCTTTAATTAACATGACAAGGCTCTCTTACCCACCACTGTCTTTCTAGCCTTCAGTGTCTAAATGACATGAAATGGGTACCTCCTACTTTATACAGGATGTCTCAGTCTCTTCTTATAAATTACTTTTTCAAGCAAGGAAAGATTTAAAACTCTGTCACATCTTCACTTTGCACTTTAAGCTGTAAAGTACTTTTGTGGTAAAAATTTTGGTGACTAACAATGTCTTTCAGGATGGATATGGATTTAAGTACTTTATAAGTACTTTTTCTCTCTGAGTAGCTTCTTTATCTATAACTCACTGGTTTTGTCTTTTCTTACCTTGTCTCTCTAGAATTTAATAAACCTGTGTCAAAGACACATTAAACATATAAAACAAATGGAATAGGGGGACTGGAAAAGACCCCCAAAACTGAGTTTGTTTTAATTTCCTTTTAAAAATAAGCCTTAGAGCTGTGCACCTTCTCCTGCTCAGTATTCCACCTGTCCTCCTTGCAGTTACAACCCTTTCGATGGACCAAATGAAAATCCAGAGGCAGAGCTCCCTCTTACGGCAGGAAAGTACCTCTACGTGTACGGAGATATGGATGAAGATGGCTTCTATGAAGGTATTTTTTTTAATCTGTGAATTCATGCTAATTCATGCAGATTGAAATCAGTTCGTCTGTCAAACGAGTTCCAAATTCCTTCCTTCGTCTACTACTAAATTAGTTACTAAAATTACTCTTATCATCCTTCTGTTAATTAACAGAGTTTCTGCACCAGCAAAGCAGCTCCTTGCAGGCAAAGCTAATTATAAGATATTTTATAGTGTCAGCTTTTCCTGCTGGCAAGGTTTAAGTTGACAAGAAGGTTCACTGGCAGTTCTGGTGTTTCCCTCGCTGAGCCGTTACGTTCTCAAACTGTGAATGTTGTTTTTGTACAGTTTTCACTCTTACCTTCTTCCTTACCTTGTCTGCTCTCAAGGCACTGACATGAAAGAGGTGTTCTCCTTCAAGGATTTTAATGGCATTGCTCTTTCTCACCAGGAGAACTTCTGGATGGACAAAGAGGACTAGTCCCTTCGAATTTTGTGGATTTTGTTCAAGACAATGAGACCAGGTTGTCAAGCACATTAAGCAGTGAACAAGATCAGAATTTTATCAACCACTCGGGTCCCACTTTGGAAGGAGACCTCTTGGAGATAAGTCCACCAAGCCACATAGACTCGAGCGTAATCAGCAACGGCGCAGGGACTCTGGATGTGAACATTGATGAAATTGGAGAAGACATTGTGCCTTATCCCAGAAAAATCACCCTTATTAAACAACTAGCCAAAAGTGTCATTGTGGGCTGGGAGCCGCCGGTAGTGCCCCCCGGCTGGGGAACCATTAGCAGCTACAACGTGCTGGTTGACAAAGAGATCCGCATGAACATCGCCTTGGGCAGCAGAACGAAAGCGCTGATAGAAAAGCTCAACATCTCTGCGTGTACCTACAGAATCTCCATCCAGAGCATCACCAACAAGGGCAACTCCGACGAGCTGCAGTGCACTTTGTTGGTTGGGAAGGATGTCATAGTAGCCCCCTCTAATCTGAAAGTGGACAATATAACCCAGATTTCTGCTGAGCTGTCCTGGCTCCCTACAAATAGTAATTACAGTCATGTCATCTTTCTTAATGAAGAAGAATTTGACATTGTCAAGGCTGCTAGCTACAAGTACCACTTTTTTAATTTGAAGCCCAATATGGCCTACAAGGTGAAGGTCATGGCAAAGCCCCATCAGATGCCCTGGCAGCTTCCCTTGGAACAACGAGAAAAAAAGGAAGCCTTTGTGGAATTTTCTACATTGCCAGCAGGTTTGATATTTTTCTCTCTACCCCAAAACTCTCCAGTTAAGTTTTTATGAAAATGCTAGATAAAATAACTTAATCTTTGACTTTTTGCTCTAATCCCTGTCACTTTCATGAGCAGAATAGAGATTATTAGATTACTTTTAAAATTAATTCCTGCCCTGCATTATTGTCTTCTTGGTTCCTGGGTCAGGACAGATGCATTTTTGGGAGATAAACTCCAGATCATCATCTCGGATACTACGCTAAGTGTTTTCTCAGATTAATCTCCACTTGCATTTAATTTGTCCAGTTATAGTAGTTCTGGTAGTGATTTATTTTCATTGGTGTGAACAACACTGGGGGAAAATAGGCTTTACTTCTTTTTTTTTGTTATTTGTGTGTCTTAAAGAGCCCTTTTTACAGACATTTTCTCAAATGAAAAGCAACACAGATCTCTAAGAGGACCACAGAGTCATTTAGGGGATGTAAATGCATTTTGGTTGTGAAGCTGTGATCACATTGTACAATGTAAAGTCAACAAATCCATTGTGTTTTGAAAAGTCTGAGGTTTTCTTCCACCTGACTTTTACTTTAGGAATGGTGGTAAGTGGTGTCAGTCATTTGCCATTATTTAAGAACATTGAAGTAATGTTGAAAACTAGAGCAGAAATAATGTAGTGAATTAAAGGATAATCTCATGATTTTGGGGCTGTATGGCAGTACCTGAAAAAACCTGAACATTTGTCCTTATAGATTCACCAACCCAAGGTCATCTAATCAAGGACAAGTAGGAGACTCCTTATATGTCCAGTCTTTTAGATCCCTGAATGCCTCTGGAGCAGGGACAGACAAGTACAAGTGGCTACTGGCAAGTAGAATGTCAGTAGCATGTCCTGAGCTGTGGTTATTCACTCCCTGCTGGGATTTGATTCCGGCAAAGGGGCAGGAATTAGTTCTGGTCTCCTCCTTGGCTTGTGTGACTTTTTTGTGAGGAGACAGACAGGACAGCAATGCTGCTTGAGTAGAGGGGGAGTTAAGCTTGTATGTCTTTCCCTTTTTGATGCTGTTGATTTATAAAAGTTTCAGTAAAAATGTCCTCAGCTCACACATTGACTCTTTTGTCGGGAGTCATTGCAGTGAGGGAAGTGGTAGTGCTGCTGTAGAATCTCTGGGAGGGGGCATTTCAACCTTGGGATGTGTCCTGGGGGAGGTGGGAGGCATTGCCTGGGTGCTGGCTTGAACTTACTACATTTGTCGACTTTTTTACTGTTTGGGAAAGGCCTTTTGAGTAAAGCTTTTTTCAAGCCAAACTCTTACCATGCTGTATCTCCCTCTAGTTGCTGAAGTGTGTGAAGCAATGCATGAGCTGTTCTCTGCTGAGGAGCTGAAATGCAGTAGAGCCTCAGCTTTTAGATCCAGAGATCCCACAGTCTTCCCCACTCCCTCAGTACACAGAGAGCATTTTTACAGAAGCTTGTCAACTTTTCCTTGTTACACAGCAAAATAAAATACCAACTGCTGAAGCAATTAGTGGCTGACGCCTGTATTTCAGAAGCTATTGGAACAAAGGGAGAGGATGTCCATGAAATCACAGTCAGTGATGGGAGTTATCAACATAGCTGTGCATTTGTCTTGCAAGTGTTGCTGACTTTGAGGAATCACATCTCTCTTCTTTCAAACTGTAGTTAAAAGAAAGAAGTTACTTGACTAATGCTGCTTTTTTTTCTCAGACTCTGGATTATTTTTCCACCTTAAATACCTTTAGTGCTCACTTTATTTGAAGCTGAGAAGCTCCGGTCTTTACTGGTGGGTTTGGTGATATACCGTTACAGAAAAGGATATCATTAGCCACTGATCCCAGAAAAGGAATGGGGATCAGGGAATGTTTTAAAATTTTCACACTGTATCAAAGTCAGGGTTTTGGGGGGAATACATTAAGCAAAAATGACCTTGAGGTAGGTGCTCACATTTCAAAGCTAGAGAGGGCAGTTGCATGTAAAGTGCAGGACAATTAGGGATCACCTTTTCATTTTTCCTTTTGCACAGATATATCATGTTTTGCATGATTTATACTGAAAACACATTGCTTCCTGTCAGACCAAAGCTGAGTGGCAGCTCTTCAGCTGCTGAGCAATTGAACTCCTTTTCTTGAGTCATCAAAACATTGGAATTGCTTAAATTAAAATAGAAATAGTTCTCTCTTGGACAGTCAGATCTAAAAATAGGAATAAATGCAGGATTAGGACCCATGGGACTGTTATGGTTTTTCAGCTATTTCATGTGAAAAAACCCAAGGGGACCAAAGTATAGCAGAATTCCAAACCAAACACTTATGTTGATGGCCAGGACCATCAAAAGTCATCAAGAATAATTTCCCATTTAATGATGGGGGGAAATAGAAACCATGCTAAGCCTTGGGCATCACACTTTATTAAACCTGTCTCTGCCACAGTCTCTGAAGGTCGAGACATACTCCCTGGGGATTGTTTAGTTGTGGGAGAATGGAAGGAAGGTGACTTCTCCTGCAGGAGCAAATTAATGTCATTGTCATTGACAGGATACTGGGTTAGATCAGATGCATCCTTTCTTGTAAGCTGAGCAACCTTGCTGGATTGGGAATGCTGGCTGTCAATAAAATAGGGTGGTTAGGAAAGCTGAGATTCAATCCTAAACCAGAATCTCTCTTGGCCAAAAATAGTATTAGGTCAATTTGCGTACTTTGGACTTGCAAGTTAAAAATACTTGCAAGGAGATGGTATAAGCAAAAATTTCCAGTTGTGCTTGAACATGACCATAATTTTATTTCCGTGCTGACTAGACAATGAAATTCAGGGCCAGCAAACTAGTGAAATGCACTGGCAGTTTGCCAGCAAACTGCCTGAGGCTTGTGTGGTATTTACACATGTATGATGCACACTTAAAATATTTGTGCCCTTTTTAGATGAACAGGAATTGGTTGTGCTTAGTTCACTGGGAAAAGCAAATTCTCAGCATTCAGGGTTTGTGTTCTCCTGGCTGTTCCACAGAGATGGCTCGAGCTGAGCCCTGCTTGTGAGATGCTTTAGCATGAGCCACTTCTCAGGGTTTGGTTGTTAAATTAACAAGATGCTAAAAAAATTAATGAACTAATAATCTCTATGATATTTTTACTTTGGCCAAAGTAGAACTATTTATAGTAGGGTAATGTCTTTTAATTAAGGATGTATTTGGTGTGCTGTTACACCAACATGCTATAAATGCCTTAAGAGGTTAGTGGATGTATTTTTTAATTCAGTGCAGAGAGAAGACTGAGACAAGTTGTCCTTTACCCAGCATGCTGCTGGTGGAAAATGTTGAAGTTTCAGCTTGCAGTCCACGTTGCACCTTAGTTCACTGTGCCACTGGCCCTTGAATTGTGACTTGGAGCCACTGACAGTCCAGTGAAACAGAATTTGAAAGTGATTTCTGAGTATGTAGTATGCACTGAGTGCAGATATATATATCAAAAAATAATTTGTTGTCACTTGCAGCAGTTTTCCACTAACAGTGCCAATCTCGGGCCTTTTTCTTGCTCCATTTTTCTGTTAATACGTCCTGCTTTCGGAGTATCAGCTCTGCAGCCTGGGGGGTTAAAAACAGATCCAGAGCAAGGTGCAAGTCCAGGCTATCTTGCAAAGAAATATGGTTAATGATTGTAAGCTGAGGGTCAGTTCCTGCACCATGACCTGCTGAGCCTGTCCTTCTGGTTTTATGTAACAACTGGAACAAGGATATTTTGTCCTCTTAAAAAATTATATTTAAAAAAAAAATTCTTTGAGATTTGTAGTTTCCAGCAACAGTGACCACTTCCATCTTCCTTAGGTCCTCCAGCTCCACCTCAAGATGTCACTGTCCGGGCTGGGTCCACCCCAGGAACCATCCAGGTGTTCTGGAAACCCCCGACTCTGACGGCGACAGGGACGTCCCATGGCGCCAATGTCACAGGTTACGGTGTTTATGCCAAAGGGCAGCGGGTGAGTTCTCCTTCAGCACCACAGAGACCAGCAACCTCAGGGGAATTTCAGCTTACAGGGAAAAGCACCAGTGAAGATGTGACAGCCCTCAAATGTCTGCAGGGGGCTCTCAGCTTTCAGTAGACCACATTCTGTTGCTTGTGCATAACTTGCTCATTTGTTTCCTTTCTAAAAGCACTTCAGCTTTAGGATGAAGGGGTTGAATGGGTTAAAGACAAGTGGTGATAAGTGGTGTGGAGCCCTGATGTGGGCTCTGGCAGTCCACTCTGAATTTGGCAATAGTTCACTCCATGTTAAGACTCTGAAGGTTGAACTTTAGTGTGGCTGAGGGGAGGGAAGCAGATGTTTTCGTGCTCAGAAGTGTTTTGTTTGTGTACCCAGGTGGCAGAAGTGATCTTTCCAACAGCAGAGAACACACTGGTGGAGCTACTGAGACTAAGGAGTTTGGAAGCAAAGGAAGTTACTGTTCGAACGCTCTCTGCACAAGGAGAATCAGTGGACTCTTCTGTTGCTGCCATTCCATCTGACCTCCTGGTGCCTCCAACCCCTCACCCCAGAACTGCTCCCAAATCTAAGCCATTAGCAAGTGCCGGAGCCCCAGAAACCAAAGAAGAACATTTAGGTCCACATTTGAAAATGGATGAGTCGTGGGAGCAGACTCGTTCGGCATCCCCTGCCCATGGACACACACTGGAGCCCCCCAGCTTCCACGGCAGGAGGTCTCCATCGCCCAACCGGATCCTCCCTCAGCCCCAGGGCACACCCGTCCCACACACTGTCGCAAAAGCCATGGCCAGAGAAGCTGCCCAGAGGGTTGCAGAGAGCAACAGGGTAATGACAAACTTTTTCTTAAGGCTTTTTTTGGGCTGGTTTTATTCATTGTGGTGCTTTTCCATCAGAAGAATTTTTCATCCTGTGCTTTAAGGAATGGGTAATCATTCCTAAACTCTGAGGATCCATGGGTTGAGAAGAAGCAGCGTGCTAAAATTCTGTGCATATGAAGCACTGTTATATCTGCTGTCGTGGATCCACAGGCAATTTGACATATTTGCCCTTCTCAGTGCTGCATTTTCACAGATGTTTACAAGTGCTTTTCCTTGCAGCTCCTCTTGTAGCTGCTAACAGAACAGCATCACTGCCCAAAGGACACTCCCTGGTTTGGACACTATTATGACCCATGGCTGCTGCAGTTTCTCAGATGTTTGATAGTTAATTTAAATCCCATATTTGAGGCTCTTGGGTCAGTACAGTGATGTCTATGCATCCTGACAACATGCTCTTGTTTTTTCTACACAAGTATGCAATATTTAAATATTCCCAGTGCCCTGGGCAGTTACTTTCTCATCACAAGCTGCTCACAACTGTCTGTTACTTTTTGCAAGCTGTGGTGTCACTGATTTCCTACATTCTGTCCTTCCTCTGGCAGTCATCAGTTAGGTCCAGCTTTTGGTCTCCCATCACATCTTCAAAATAACTCCATTAATTTTGACAGTTCACACATGTCTTAACAACCCAAATTTATTGACTGTCCCTATTTTGGGACACATTTGAGCCAGTGGTGAATTGAGCCAGCTTTTGAGAACCTGAATAATTCTGGATCAATAAGTCTGACAAATACATATGTATACATGTACATATGCCTTCCTTTTGTTTATCAGTAAAGAAAACTGGAATAAATTTAATAGAAAAGGCAATTGGTTTCTTTGTCTTTCTGAGGTGAAAGTTGATTTAAGAATCATATAGGGAAAGAGAATAGAAATACTTTTTCTGGTTTGGAAAACGCTGACATAACATACTCTCTGAACCATGTTTAATTACATTAATTTAAGTGATGCTTGAAATGTTTCATTCAAGAACATGGACAGAAGTTTACAGATGAATTCAGCCTAAATTAAATCAAATTCTGCCAGTGATATTTGTCATGTTTAGTCCCCTGTAGTAGAAATTCTTCCTTTGTGGTAAGCTGCTGCAGAAGCACCTCAGTGCCTTCTCCCTGCCCTCATCCAGCCTGTTGGAAGGCTGATGGTTATTGCCAGGAGAGTAAGCAGCAGGAATTAGTAACTGAGGTGAAGAGTACTCTCAGAGCAGAGGAAGAGCCCAGAGTCTTATTCTAATGCTCTTTTTGTACTGAGGTCACCCACTAACTCTCTGCCAAGGGGAAATTAGTGTCTTCGTCATTTTGACAGGGGAGAAAGCAGCTGAGTTGATGATCACATGGAATCATGTAATTGTTTATGACTGAGAGTAATAAAGTAAGCAAAAAATTCTAGAAAACTCCTTAAAGGTTACAGTCAGGGGAAACCAACGTTACTCTAGACCATGGGTACGTTTAAATGGTGAGTGCTTAGGTCCTTATATTTGCCATTTCTTCCACTGGTTGCAGGAACAAATCTGCTTCATGATTTTCCATTTTTTTGTTGCTTTTCTAGATGGAGAGGAGGAGTGTTTTCAGCGAGAGGAGTAATGCAGCCCACTATGCCAACTCAGATGAGGAGGAGGATGGCTACGACTCTCCTAATGTCAAAAGAAGGGGAGCTTCAGTTGATGATTTCCTAAAAGGGTCAGAACTTGGAAAGCAAGTAAGTAGCCTGGTTGTGTTGTTGTGTCAGGTGTTTGACATAAAACAAGTATTTTCTGAAGCTCAGCAGGCTGTCTGGGTCACCTCCTGTTTATTGTGGCTGTGTTGGTAAATCATACAGACAAGCAGGAAATCGTGGGCAAGGAGATGTGTGCCCTGTTACTGCAGCATGCCAGTGCCTAATGGGACCTGAGTGCACCTGGCATCTCCACATCCTCATGCCATGCAGCAGGCTCAAGCTCTGGAAACCAAAAAATGAAGATGGAAAAGCTGAAATAGAAGATGTGACAGGACTGTCATGTTTGGGTGCTGGGTTTTTCACTGTGGTGTCACTACTGTGTATGAAAAGATGCTGTGGGAAAAGGGAAAGTGGGAAGAATGTCTGTGTTCCAGAAAAGCCATAACCTGTAAGCTAATAACTTAATTACAGAAAACCAACATTGTATATACTTGACATGCTGCAAGGAATAGAAGGATGTTGCCAGAAGAATTTTACACAACTGCACAGCTTTTAGTCTGATCACACTGAAAACAAATACAGAACAATTTATTACATTAATTTCAAGAGAAAAATAAATTCTGGAAAAGGGATATTCTCTTATGTCTTGGCTTAGTCAAATCAACATTTTAGGCAAATACCTGTCCTCCCATGTGGAAGGGTCCAAGCAACACCGTTCCTTCTTGTAGCAGTTCTGACACTTTCTGGAATTTTGGTTCTGTTTCTTACAGACCTTCAATCAGTTATAAATGTATGAACATTGCCCCAAATTCCCAGTGTTTTAGCCAGTCTATTCCTGCAATGTTCAAGCAAATAAAAGCTTCAAATGCCATCAGCTACCTGTATCATAGAAGGGTGGTAACATTCTGCAAGAATTAAATGCTGATCACTCTTAAATTATAATGTGATGTAAGGAACAGCTGTGAGGAACAGATGATATGAGAATTACCCAAGGGCTTTTACAATTTGGTCAGCAAGTCCATTGATGCATGAAGGACCTCTTTAAATCAAGGGAATTTAATCAAGGCTAAAACTAGATTTGGTGCTGTGGCTGGAGATACATCCTTTTTTGTGTCACCTGGGATTAAGACTGGATTTCTTGAATTAGGATCATAAATGGACAAACCAAACTTTCTACATGATGTCTCCACTGGAACAGAGCAGCAAGCCACGTGGTGTACTGTGTGTGTGGTTATCAGCAAGACATTCAAACCTAGGAAGTGCTCTGGTCCTCATTGTTATCCAGGGATTTTCACCTTTACAGGATGTAAAGATTGTTCTCTCTCCCCTTGCCAATTAGCCTCACTATTGCCATGGGGAAGAGTACCACACAGAGAGCAGCAGAGGCTCCGACTTGTCTGATATTATGGAGGAAGATGAGGAAGAGCTGTACTCGGAGATGCAGCTGGAGGACGGAGGAAGGCGGCGGGTCAGCGTGACCTCACACAACGCACTCAAGGTACGTGTCGCTGCAGGGAATCCTCAGGAGCACCTGCATATTTGGA
This sequence comes from Myrmophylax atrothorax, assembly GCA_026770055.1. Lineage (NCBI taxonomy): Eukaryota > Metazoa > Chordata > Aves > Passeriformes > Thamnophilidae > Myrmophylax > Myrmophylax atrothorax. The sequence goes on from JAOXXN010000212.1 coordinate 660,271, forward strand.
TTCTTCCTTCACAGCTTTTCTTTTAGCCAGTTATGGATTTTTCAGACCATTAAGACTCACACTGTCCTATAGATCTAGAACCAGGCTGCTTTATTGCATTTGTTCTTTTTTTCTTTCATTATTTGATAGCTACTCTTTTAACTAATCGATTATTTTCCTACATAGAATTGTTGCAGTTGCAGTTTCTGTTCTACATCTGGGGACCTTTCCCATGTCTATATGAAGATATCTACCCAGAAAATGAGTTTGTTTTGAGCAAGATTTATAGAAACATATGTACATATTGAAAGAAACAACTTATGTTTTCATGTCTGATTGGTTTTTCCCTGTATTCAGTGCCAGTCCCAGCTCTTCCACAGGCTTTAAAGCATTCTTGTAAGAAAGGGAGTTGGATCAGCTTTGTTTGATTATCAGAAATCTTTCTGCTGTGGTGATTATTAAGGAATCATCAAAGTGATACAAAGAATCACCAGAGACAGTGGGAAATGTCTATCAAATATTGCTTTAGCATTACACAGGAATATTCATCATGAAAGACAACTTTAACAGAACAGTGAAAGCATAAATAGAATATTGAACCTACCCAATACCAAATATGTATTTCCCATATTATGTTTTACATGTAAACTGTATTGGTTTAGTATGTATTGTAATTACACAAATTGTGTTTTCTTAGAAAGCAAAAACCCACAGGTTGACTTTTTTTTTTTTTTTAACATACTGTAACTTAACTAAAATTGGTGTTATTTTCTCATGCACACAAGAATTTTGACCATTCTTGTAACTGCTTTCATGTGCTAGAAATTCATTCTTTTTATTCTGATACTATCTGGAATGAGGCAGGTACTTTTTATAAGAAATAATCTGTGCTTCTATTATCTCTAACATAAAGGTTGAAACTGAAGTCCTCCTGTGTGCTGCTTCTGTCCCTTTTCCTCAGGGAAAAAGAGAATTATCCCATGACTGTTCTTGTTCTTTATGCATCGGAAGGTGTATTTACTTTTTGGTTTTAAATTAGTAGTGCCAGAGTTGATATTTACAAAGAAAGGTTCAGAACCTTAGCTGGGGCAGCAAATAATTCTAGACCCATTAAGGTTTCCAGGCATTCTTCTCTTGATATAGCAGTACACTACATTGTATAAAAACTATCATTGTTCATACTGATTTTTTTTTCCACTTTTATAACAGTTTGTCTCAAGTTTCACAAGTATGATACACATTTTAAAAAGGAATGAAAATAGGTGAAATAGTCACGAAGTCTCTTAGAAAGTTCCTGATGCTGAAAGAGAACAACATCCAAACCCCAGTCAAGTTGACATGCTGAGAGAGATGCTGCTGAAATGATCCTGTCATTATTTATGGGTGCTGTTGTGTTCAGAGAGAGATCTGCCTGATCTGGGCATTAAGTAAAGTACAAGGAGAGATGATCTCCACGATGGAGAATCAACAAACCCTGTCAGTCCAAACCAACACCTCCTGCATTGTATTCTCTTGTCTCTTCTCTGAGTCCAGCAAATCACAGGATTCATCTGTCAGACCAACCTGTGGTTTGTGTAAATTGAATAGAAAAGTTACAAAATAGATTGTCATGTTCAGAATGCTTATCTCACCCACGCTGGGATAGTTTTTACTTACCTCTGCTAATAGATTGATTTTCAAGAATTGGTTTTAGCAAGCAGGTACAAGATTATGATGAGAGATTTGGTGACAGTGCAGACCAAGTGACACCTGAGAGCTTCCTGCTTCCCAGGGGTCTTTCTGTGGAAGCCAAGCTTTTAAAATGGTGCAGGATTTTTTTGAATTTTAGAAAGGAAACTGGAACTCCTTTTACAATGTCTGCAGAATAGCTCTCCTCTGGCAGGAGATCTAAGATATTTGCTACTTACATAGGATGCTTTAACAGATGCAAAGCAAGAAATTTTGCTAGAGCAGAATTGTCCTTCTCAGATATGGGTTCTGGTTCCAAATTAAAAATTAAATAGCAGTTTGGCATGGGGCAGGGAATGTGTTTTAATGCCATTCTCATTCAACAAATCTTGCGTCATTTTAACCGTGTAACAATGAGCCCCATCTATAAATAAAGAGTCTTTTTAAATCATTTCACCACTGGAGAAGATTG
>JAOXXN010000212.1:685713-699296 GCA_026770055.1 Myrmophylax atrothorax
AATAAGAGGAAAAAAACCCAAAAACTATTCTGAAAAACTGTACCAAAAGTACTTCAAGAACAGATTTTCTAGACCTCTAGGGCATTAATTTCACAAATAAGTTTCCATTAATTCATTGATTTAGATTAAAATAGAAATTTTTCATAAATTAGGATTTTCAGTTTAAATGCAACTGTCACCAATCCAACTTAATATTTAACTTTATAGGGAGAGAGAAAACAGACCAAAAAGGGATCTTCTAAATACAAATTGGATTTCTATACTCTATACCCTATGATTTCATACAGAAAACACTGTGTCTTAATGGCTTGCTCTTTATCAAAAATGCTGTTAACAGAAGCTACACAGAAGAACTAAGCACCTCAATTCCTATGAGCTTTAACTTGCTTTGTGCTCTGCTCTGCCTGCAGTTTAAGAAAATATTTTAATTTTTCAGAGCAGATTAAGTCAATGTAGTTGATTAAGTTTCAAAGCAGAATGTTGAAAACTCTGCAGAACGTGACTGGACAACATAGTCCTTCCAGATGTGGAAAGAAAATAAACAGACATGTAACAGTCATCAGGCTATGATCAACCAGTTGGGAAAAAAGTAATTACCACATCCATCAAGAATACCTTAAAGAGTATTTGTGCATACAGAGTATTGCACAATCATGTGGTGTATGTGCTAAGAATTTTCCTATTATATTACAAGTCAGGTATCTAAAATCATGTAAACAATCATCAGAAAACCAGTTACTTGAGCTCAGGCAAAAATAAGTAAGGATGGAAAGACAACACCATCAATAATCTCCTTTTGTATTCCAGTGGGTTTTTTCTCTTGCAATATAAAGAGAAGTGGAGGAAACAGATTTACCTGTAGTCAGAACCAATACTCTCCAAGCAAGCCCGAAACTGAGGCACTTCGTACTTAACCAAAGTATTTAGCTGGCCATCTCCAACACCATCACGATACACAAAAATACGAGAAGGCATACTCCTGTTCCACTTGTGCCAGGTTTTGAGAGCATCTTTAAAACAAACAAACAAAAAAGCCCAAAACAAAAAGGCAATTGATTCCAAAACAAAAATGCATTTTTGTTACTGGGAAGACAGCAGTAAGTTTGAAAACTAAGGTCCTCAGTCTTTCAGTAACATGAAACCAGTAAGCATCATGTTACACAAAAATTGCCTACAAAACGAACTCTGGTTTACCTGTGCACTGACACAAAAAGAAAGAACCTAAAGAGACTTTATTCCACTGGCCTCCCTCCCAGCAGGGAGCTGTCCTAGTTTGAATTCAACTCCATTAAAATATTCTTTCAAGTTCACTGATAAGCAGTTTTCAATTATTGTAAAGAAATAAGACAATCAATGAAAGATTGTACACAAAATGCTATTATTAGTTTTCAGCAGTATTTTCAACTGTATTTTTAATCTGTTTCTATCCAAGTGCAAGCTGGTGACACTTCCCCTCAAGGCAGCAGGGGAGGTGTGTTTTGAGGAAGCTAAATTGTCATTCCTTATATTTGACTCCACAAGAGCAGAACTCCTTCCCTTACTTTGCAAGCAGGCTTTGATTCCATCCATAAGTTCTTGCCCAGGACTTTGAACAACACAGCGGGAGAACCACCTGTGAAGAACAAAATAAAAGAAGACCTTCAATGAAGTTATTTTTAAAATGCCTATGACCACTTAGTCTTTATGGGTGTTATGCATCAGTGCAGCCAAGGAAGAGTTAGTGTGCTATGAGAATATTTCTCCCATGGTAAAAATGCCTTAGCACCACTTGAAATTCCCCTCAATCAAAAAAAACTTTCACTCAAGTCAACTCAAAAGGCAAAAGAGCCTGTCACCCTGATGCCCTCCACTCATCCCAGCCCTTGCCCTCGCTCCACCATTTGACCTCTCTCGCAAGCACTACGGAAGGACAAGGCTACTCCTTCAATGGATGCAGAAGAAAAAATAATTCATAATGTATTTCTTATTAACAATGTACAGCAAACCAATCTGGATGTTTTCCCATCACATTCAAGGGACTTTTCATTTAAGGGAAAGGTTCTTTTTTTATTGTGGTGTGTGTGGGTTTTTTTGCCTTTGGCATTCAGGTCTTACCGTGTCATTGTTTGATTCAGGCTACAGACAAATCCTGCCACTGACTGCCTTCCAGATACAGTGTCATGGTAACAATCAATTCCCACAATCATTATCTGCTTCAGCTTAAAAGGAATCGTTACAGAACATGTGTTAGTACATGAAGACGTGCTATAGAGTAACAAGATCATGACATAAGCTGTATGGTTTCAGGACACTTAAGTAAACCATGGGCACTGAATTCTTGGATTAAGTGTCTCCCAATGTTATCTTTAAATTCATGCCTTTTCTCACAGATGCAAAAAGTACACAAAAAATAATTAATTTTATTTCCTGGAGGAAAAGACTTGCTTTTTAAGTAAAGCTCAATAGAAAAAGAGTTGCCATTGAGTTACAATTTATAAAAATACTTACCGGGATCTCAACACTCCAAAGTTCTCCACCCATTTTACAGTTCATTTGTAAGGCAATTTTTGTTGCTACCGTCATAATTGTCTGAGGCTTGCTTAAAGTACGAGCAAGCACACACTGACTTGGAACGGGACAATGTGTACATAAGTATTTCTTGATGGCATCATATTTATCCTTTCGGGAACTAGACAAAATACAAACTACCTTTAAAGAAAAAAAAACTTTGTAAGAAGCTGCATTCTAAGATTTATACAGCATTTAAGAGTTCTTTAGAAAAAAGCTTCTTATGCTCAAGATAAATACCCAAGGGTTCACAGCGAAAGAAGTAACTAAAGTTTCAGTGTCTACACATCAGAGCCAAGCAAGAAGGCTTTTATCCAAAAGGATACCCATAGTCAGTCTTGGGTTTGAACAGGAGTATGATTAGGCATGTAGTGGATTCTCAGGAGCCAAGAGTTGCATTTTTGAGGACACATCCCACAAGCCTTATAACACCAATTACAGAGATTAACATGATTTGGAATTATCAGATACATACTATGTTTGTGTCAGGGGTAACCCTTTGCTGTAAAACCTTTAAGTAAGCTTCTGTTCGGTCATCTACTTCGATCCTGAAAAGAAAGAATAAAAATGCTTACAAGACAAAACCCCAACCAATACCTATTGGAACTTCAGAAAAAAAGCAGCTATTGAAACTACTTACGCAAAAGCATAAAAGCCCCCTACACATCACTACTGTATTGTGTCACATTTATAGCTATTAATAAAGATGTAATATTCACACATTTTGAAGATTAAGAGGAATAACCTCAGCTTAAGCTTCCAAATGCAATGAAATTCAAAGTTAAAGGCAAGCACAAGTACTCAGAGGAGGATATTTGCAACAAGAACACATCAGAAATAGAATATATATTAAGTCAGCAAGAAAATACATAGTCCTTCTTTTGATAAATATGGCTCGAAAAGGCTTTGCTCAATGACTGTCTAATATTTCTTCTTGGTTTTGGCATGCAAAAAGCTCTCAAAAATAGAAGTATGAGTAGGAAAGCCAGTCAGAAGAGAAAACTGAACAATTTGCACACTGAAAGCAACTTTGTTTTACTAAAATTCTCACGCAAGTCAGCAGTGTTACATAGCACACCATCTCCTTATTTAACATCCTAAGCATGGGAACAGACATCTTAGTAAGTACAAAATGATTTTCCCAACAGCACTCTAAAGGCACTTACATGTTTGGCTTATTCATCCTGATTCCCATAGATGGTGTGACCTTAAACAGACTCTGAAGTAACCTGTTGGCAACATCACAGTTACGCCGTGTATATATTAATAGCCAGTTGTCCATGGGCACAGCATGGATCAAGGGAACTCCCCTAGTTTCCTTTGTCCAGTCAGCAAACTGAGGATGGTAACCAAACTGCAAAGAAAAGATGGTAAAGAAACGAAAATATTCAACACCCTACCAAACAAGCTATACCACAATTACTTCCTGATACACTTCAAGAACAGACTAGCACTTCTGCCTGGAACATGACTTCATTTTTATCTGTTCCTTTACTGCTATTATCAGGAATTTAAAATAAGCTTTATCTAGCCCTATGAAGAAATCATACTCTTGAAATATTTCAGTCCTAATTATGCAAATATACTTTTGATTTTCAGCCCAGATTAAGTTGTTACTATTTGCTGCACAGATTCTGTGCTATAAAGACATAGCTTTTGATATAGACTTATTTTTCTCACATTTTTCTTCCTACTAGGGTAACTGCTTGAGAAAAATAAAAGTGTTATTATAAAGAATATAAAGATCTTTTAAATAGCAAGAATCAAAAAAGCTTTACCAAATACAGTATTATCTTTATCTGTATAGCTGTGCAGAATGCCCTTTTTCATCTACCACCCATTCAAAACAAAAATCTCTGCTAGAGAGCAAACATTTAGTGTTTTATGACAAGATATGAATTAATTTCAATATAGGTTATTCATACTGGTCACCTCACCTTGAGTGAACAGATACTGTCTGTGTTCTATCTAATAAACTGAAATAATTAGTGGCCTTTCGTCTTAGAGCCTTGGTACTCTTTTAATAAATTGAAACTAGTTAGAAACACATCTAGGCTCCTAGTTTATCTGAAAATAGTTTATTTGAACAGAGGGACTGTTTTGCCAGGAAGACACTATTGTAATGTAGTTCCTTGAAGGGTTTCTAAATAAAGCTTGTAAACAGTTTAAGAAGTTGCAAGTCTCCTGCTTAGACAAAGACTTGTGTATAACATTTTCACTCATTATCTCTAAGTTATAAACCAAGAAGTACTATTTCCTTCCTTAAGAACTTGTTTCATCAGTGAGAGATCCAGAAGATTTTAGAAGCTGATTTACTATTTACCATGTTTCCTGATTGAAAGATCTTTTCTCCTTGAACAACTCTTCCTATAAAGGACACTGATTTGTAATCAAAGCTTAAACCCCAGTTTCCAAGTTCCTTCTGAACATTGTCATCCCTGTTTAAAAACAAGATTTAAACAAAACATAAGAAATTTGTTTTTTCTTAATTATACAAATTTTTCATGACTCTGAAGTTCAAAAGATACTAAGGTGGCATACTTTTGGATGTAGTTAAGAAGTCTTCCAATTTCCCGTTGCCTTTGCTCAGGTGCCAGCCGTGTATGAATTGCCAAGTCCTTCATCATATTGAAGTCAGTCCGCATCTTGTCAGTTAATCCTGGTAACAGCAAAATCTTTTCCTGAGTAAAAGTTAAGACTAAGGACTATGAAAATTAAACTTGCAAGTCATAAAGATTAATGATACATGTACTGCAAACACAGAAAGTAGTGGCAGTCATAATCAAGGTGTACAGTTGCTCTCTGTACATAACATTTCCATCTGCATAGAAAGAGAATTCTGGATTTTTGCACTTTAGAGGAAACCCCACAAGGAATGTAGTTTTCCATTTACATTACCAAATCAAAACAAAACAGTGCCAAAATGGACAGGTTCTGCTAATGCAAAGTGCGTATCTCAGAGCAATATACATATTTATATATCTTAGAAAATTACCAATTTCTAGTAATTTGTTTTTCAACAGAAGTTCTACCACCAAAAATCTCTACAAGATACCAGTGTGCCAATGCTGAACACCATACCTGAAGACTATGCAACATCAAAACCCTTCAAACATCTCAGCCTTGTTTAAAATCTTTTAGCTACAAAACTTGTTTCTAAACTCAGGTTTACACAAACAAAACATTTCTATTGAACTTAGCATGGTTTGACAGATGCTTTGAAAGGAGAACATACTACAGTACCTGTTAAAGAGCACAGCTCTGGAATTAGAACCACAGATCCTTCCACGTTCCCTCTAATCCTCTTCGTCTGACTGATCAAGACAGGCTGCTTTGGATCAGCAATGTCTATACCATATTGCTGTATTAGAAATACATATTGCATGTTGCTTTACTCATAACAAAGCTTTGGGTTTCCTCACCTCCTTTCTGCATGCATGACAGTGTATCAGTATTCCTCCCATATTACCTGTCCCTGTCTTTCCATTTGCTTTCTTTAGGTTTTCCCAAGACCTCCCGGCTCATCCACGCAGCCCTCCTGACATTTTTGCCTGACCAGCTACTCCCTGGGATGGATTACTCCCATCAAATCACGTTGTGTAGGTTACTTACTGATCTCAGGTTATATAACATTCTATTAGAAAATATTATGTAGTACAAATCCACACATCATAATCAAACCTGTAACAACACTCCAGCATTCCAAGTTAAAGCATACCACGCACAGTTAAGTTTCCATACCTTTCTGTAGTACTCCAAAAAACTGATCTCAGAACCATCTGATTTTCTAAAGGTACCCATTGGATTGTTATCCCAGTTGATGTCATCAATTCTGTATGTTCTGTTATTGTACCTACATAAACATTTAATCAGCTTTTGTTAAAATCTTAAATAGGAAAGAAATACAACTATGGGACAAAACAGTTAATCACAATACTCATGTAAATTGAAAGTTTTGCTCCTATGAGGAGCAGGTTTTCAATTGTAATAGGCTATCAATCCTACCAAAACCTGAACTGTAATAAAACCAAAAGAAAACAGATTTAACTCAGTATGCACTTTCTGCTTTTGTAAATGCTGTCACCTTGAATAGTTTACCAGTTTGACAATGACAGCATTTTCGTGCTTTCTGATGCTTCACTGCATAGTTCATGAAGCATAAAGAGATCTCTAAAAACAAAAGAAGTCCAGAGACTTACCTAGTAAGAACAATTAAACCAATTAGCTCTTTAGCACAGGCGTCTCTAAATCTTTCCTCTCCAACCTGGGAATAAAGACTGTGCATAAAATCCAACACTGTCTCACCACGGAGAACTTTATGGCTTACATCCACACATAACATAATGTTTTCCTCGTACTGGAGGATAGAACTTGTGAAGCCTGGCCACACCATCAACCTGTCAAACGAGAACATACAAAATCTTAGCATGCTTTAAAGTATCTTTATTCTCACCCCTTATATCTGTCCACTACCCCAGACACCAGAAAGCAGTGAAGACACTAAGAAACCATTATCCAAATATAAACAAGTTCTTAAAGTTAACAAAATTAAAAATATTATACATGTAGCTAACTTTAGTCAGCTTAAAGTAAGATTAATTGAATGGTGCAGCTATAACTGAAGTGAAAGAAAGGATGCCTCAAAAGCTATGGAAATCTGTTTCATGCTATTAGGCTTACAATACCTCACAAAGTGTGTAGGTATTCAAGACACTTTTTAAGAGAAAACGACCAGCAGTTTATGTAGTAGAACACTGTCCAGTTTCTTCCACCAACCAGGTTATGTAAGCCAGGTTAATAGCAAGGAGTACACCAGGGGCATATGATGGGGCCCCAGGCAAACTCAAGCTTACTAACTTGCATAACAAGCCTCGGGGTAGCCAGAAGCACCAGTCACATTGTACAGGATCCTGGCAGGGAACAGGGACAAGATACACCAGCCAGCAACAGGCTTGTTCCAGAACTACCCATCCAGATGGCTACGGCCAGGCATCAACCTTCAGAATGGAGGCTGGACACTCCCGAGCTGCACAACTAAAGTGTTCAGAGATCTCAGCCTTCCAGACCTTTAAGTAAAGTTTCTGACATTGGAGTAAAATCTCCTAGAACACATACTGCTAACAGGATGAGATCTTACACATACAACTCGTGCTCCCTGTTTATAAGGGCATGGTTTTATTACAAGATAAATCACCAGAGAGGTATCCAAATACCAACCCTCCTCCTGGAACCCCTCCTAAACCTAAGCATTTTTGCCAAACCTGTGATTAGGGATGCTGACTGGATCACAAGGGTTGTAATAATTACGTCCAATCTGCTGCAAATTCAGCATCTTCAGAAGCCTACAAGTTGAAATATGGATATCATCATTATTATTATTTAGTTTATCACACCATACATGGTCCCATTCCTCTGCAAAACCTCATTTTTTATTCATCTGACCAGATAAAACATGAACTTTTCATTAAACTCCATTTAAAAAGGGCATGGACACTTACTAATGACAATCAGGTGAGCTAAGTGCAAATACAACCCAACCCTTATCCAACCAGTTGAAGTTAACCATCCAGACAAGCTACATCTCAAATGAACCAGACAGTCCAGGTACCAAGCTTAAGTGGAAATACTACAGCTAAAAACAAAGTAATTTGCCAGTTCAAGGTCCTGCTCTATTACTTGCTTTAAGAGGCAAACCCACAGACACAAAAGCAGGATAGAGGGAGGTTTATGTGCCTACAACAGTTAGCACTTCAGTGTGAATCTGCTTGTTCAGGAAAAAGGTGTAAATTCATTTCACAGTAACATGAGCTAGAAATACACACATACACATTAAAATACTGCCAGATGTGGTTAGCCACACAGTAACAGTAGCCAGAAAGGCTTAAAAATTGACACTTGTAATACATATTTATTGTAGTCTATTCTTTGGAATGTAATAAAAGTTGTATATTTTCAGAATGACTTCTTATAAGGACATAATTTGTACAGCAAACCTTCTAAAAATGATGTTGTAGAATTGCAGGCATGTAGGTGAAGTAGGTGGCAACTCAGTAGCCAGTGTGACTGTTACCTTCACATCGTCACCATTTCGAGTCCTACTAAGCAGTTCAGTAATCTGAGAAAGAGAAATGAAGTTAATAAAACTAGAGGCAAACAGGGCTGTATCTGCACTTTGCTCTATCAGTATCAAACTGGACATTCTATGCAATAATTCAAGACTAACTGAAACAGGAATTTGATTTCCCACTAGGACTGTAAACTACAACCTGAAGCACTTCACTCATTTGGGTGAAGATGACTAATGGAGTGGAATGGAGGCTATCCCCAGAGCAGCTGAATTCAACATGAGGGTAAAGGAGATTACTTAACAATTACCATGACAGGAAAAGACTCAACTGGAGGAAATAATATATTGCCAACTAAGATACATTTAATTACTAATTCAGGTACTGGAAGGCAAAAAGACAAAATATTAGAATACATAATGAAAACATCTTCCCCATCTCCCTTTTCTAAACTCAGTTTCACTCTGGACTCCTCTGTCCCTTCTGTGATCACCACTGGCTACACTCAGTAACTCCAGCGAGGCAATGAGTGACACAAGGGGCAGAGGGGAGGAGGCAGGGGTTAGCATCAGTATGTAATGTGTTCTCTCTGCTGCTCCTTCTTAGGTTTTTCTTCTGCTCTGGCATTTCTCCCTTCTTTTTAAATACACTTTGCTGATGGGCTCAGCTTTGGTCTGCAACGTGTCCATTGTGAAGCTGGCTGAAAATGACTGTGTACAACATGGGACAGACCCCAATGGCTTCCCATAGGAGCCACCCCAGCTACCAAAACTTTGTCATATACACTCAATGCACCCACCCTTTCAATTGCATTTAATGATAATTTAAAGAAATTATGAAAATATGTAAGTAGAAAGAAAACTGAAGGAGAAATACTGCCTGTGCTATCCATGTCCATGGAGAGGATTATTCTAGCCTGCAGAACCTAAGCATTAGAACCAGAAGTTCATTACCAAATTTCTCTACACAAGCAAATTAGCTTATACTAATATATTCAATCCAACTAAACATTGCTTGTGGGAGATCAACTCCCTAACTTCACCCTGGCTAGCAAGAAACAAGAAGCATCATAAAATGCAAGTCAAAATAAAAAATAAAATCGCATTCCTGTATCATACCTTATTCCCTAGTTTTTGTGGCAAGAATAATATTGACCCATCAAAGGCATGGGTCTTTCCAATGTGCTGCTCATGCTGGAAGAGCAGAGCTGATCGAACACGCCGTGATTCCATCTCAGGGCTGTAGTCAACACGGTACTGATATAAAGTCCACTGGGGTCGAGATGCCAAACGAAAGTGATTGGTAGTTAATTTTATCAAATGACCTGAGAAACCTAAAATGAGAGGTAAACATCTGAGTAGTTACAAAATTTTACCATTTTATATTCATTCAACAGCTCTGAGAAATTTTTAAAAACTATGGTATTCAAAGATTACAGGTCAGTTGTGTTCTGAATCTGTTCTAGCTCAGTAGGCTATGGCACAGTGTTATGACACATTCATCTGCTCATGAGAGCTTTCTGTAACTCCTTCAGTCGTCAGGAATACTCTCACATTACATTAGATATGCATTTAGATCAGTAACCTGTACACAGCTGTAAAGGGAAAACAAAAGGCCAGCAATACAGCTGCCTACAAAGTAGAGCAATCCATGAACTAGCAGCAGCATAGTTCTAGGCAGGAAATCTGAGAATGAAAACAACTACACTGCTCCTGGCCCAGAGTGACTTAAGCAGGACTAAGCCCTGTCATTCCTCAGCCTGTAGCATGCTCCAATTATCATTCAATTAAGCAAAAGTGGAGTACAGTCATTGTTATATAATGTGATGTTTCACACTGCAATACAAAATCATCATCATCGAACCTGCATGTGGGGCATAAAAAAGGATGAAGGGATTGCACTGTAGCAGGGAAGCAGGACCATCATGACAGCCTGCTTTACTTCTTTTCATATGCATGATTTCAACTCCAGAAAAGAAGCAATTCACCTTTTCTTTAAACTAAAAAGTTTCTTGAGAAGAGGTTTCAAAGTCCACATTTATTTAGAGATCTTTACGAATCTGGTTAGTGAATGTGTTACAAACTGTAACTTCTAGAAGCAAATCTAAAGAGTCCTGAAGACTCCTCCTGCATGAAGCATCAGACACGGATCATACAAGGATCATCACATATATCTAAATAAACAGCTGCAATTCAAAATGCTACACAACTTCTGTCTGAAGTATTCTGCTGTCAGATATGTCATCAGATATGCTCCTATTCAAGTATCAAGAGCAATTTTTATCTTCTTCTAGTACATGGCAAAGATTTTTTTTTTACTTGTCTCTCTAAGGGAAACCAAAAGCAGAAATAAAGAAAACTGTTTTTCATTTCAACTTGCTTGTGTGTCAATAGTGTCATGTAAACATACCAGTTTTTGATTCTTGAACGTGTTCCATGGTTTTTCGGGTATCAACTCCCAGGTCATGGCAATATCTCCGACGACCACCCCTCTCTCTCAAAGACAATTCCTGGAGTCCCAAAGAAACCTGTAATCCTATTGGTTTGAAATTTGAGGAAGAATCACAAATAAGTAACATGTCTATTATATACACTATTACATATTATACAAATTAGAATTAAATACAATTCAATCTTGAAAGGCATACGTATAAATTTAAAAGAAAACATGAAAAGTTAAGTTTCAGCTTTTGCAAACATCTTAAAACAGAATTCAAGGAACGCACAATAACTTCTCAAAATTTATGGACAGGTAACTAGTAAGCAAATAGAACAGCTCAGAGCAGGATGACAAAAAACCCTCTGATGTAGTCTCCAAATCAATAATCTCTTCTGCAAATACACAGAGGACAGATCTTTCATTTTAGCTCCAGCTGGCACCAAATGTAAATACACTGTGATGTGAAATAGGTAAGAAAGTTTAATTTCTTTAAGATTCAAGAAAATAATGAAGTTTCAAAATGAAATTTACTATTGGTATTCATCCAGTTAATTGTGTCAACTATTTTGACAGAGGTACAGGTACAGATGGAGTAAAGCACATGGAAGGTAGTTTTCAAAATTCCTGGTTCAGTTATACTGCACCTTAGAATGACAATACTATCTATCATCACAATGTATGCACCGTGAATTTTTCCAAATCTTAGTAGTAAGTCTCATTTTGAAAAGAAAAGAAACAGTCTAAAGAATGTCTTAATTGCATTGTCTACAAAACACATGATCTTTTGGGCAATGAACTTTTTCACCCTGTCTGACCTTCTGGCCTTCTCTGTTGTACAGCACTCTCAAAGCCCCTGGGTTGGCCATGGCGTCCGGGTTCCTCTGATGGTGGCAGAGGAACAGGTTGCTGCTGAGGCTGCCAAGGGTCAGGCAGCTGACTTGGCTGACCCTGTGGAACCTGCCAGAGTTGGAAACAACTTTTTCTACTAAAACTGAAGAAATAGCATATTTCCCAAGAGCACAGCAAAAGATTCACTAAGTAGAGAATGCTTAAATATCTAAGTGTAAGAGTCACAAAAGTTTAAATCTTTTTTCCTATATTAAGAAGCAGAGCTATTACTCTACACTTTGAACTCAAAAATACTGAAGTTTGGGAATTTTTTTTTTTAAGTTGATATTCATTTAACTTGCAGTTAATGCAAATCTTCTCTTTCTAAGCTCCTAGTTTTATCAAGTTACAGTTTGACCAGTGTATTTAAGTGCAAAAAGAGTCCTAAATACAAGTCCCAATGCATAAACAGAAAGTCCTTGATATTGAAATTAAAACCAATAGGAATAGGTCAGAACGCGTGCAGGACGCATGCCCAAATATGCATCAATAGCAGCAGCAGCCTAAGATGTGCTACTCTTCTACAGGATAACACAGAAGACAAAGCAGGCTGTGAAAATAGTTACCTATTTCCTCTATCTCTATTTGATATATATATTTAACTATATATCAAATAGTTTGTTAGGACACAAAAATGTCCTTAATAAAATGGAGCTACATTAACTATACATCTAACATAAAATACACATACACACATATAACATCTAACATATATGCCTGATATTAAAATAGGGAGTAGTTCAGGTATGGCATTTCAAATCCCAGATGCAGGCACTAAAAAGAAAGTCAACTTACAGGTGCAGCTCCTCCAGGAGGAACAGCAGCCACCCATCTGGGAGGTCTTCCTCTGGCTCTAGCTCTGGCTCTTCCAGTCATTTTCTAAAACAAACCACCTGGAGCATTAGTGTTCCATCTTCTCCTTCCCATCCTTACCCCAATAAATATTATGATCAGCATTATTGCATTTGTCATGCTTTAATTTCCAACGGGCCCAGTAAAACGTACCCTTCTCTGCAAAATTCCGTGCTCTCTGATCTCCACACTAACAGAGCCATGAGGAGTAGTGTGGGAAGCTCTTACAGCCAGGTCTGCATTGACTGGCACAGGCCACCACAGAGACTGGAGAGCACGGCAGGCTCTGCACCCGCAGCCAAGCACAACTCGGGGAGTTCTGACGTTCGGTTCAAGTTTCCCGGGAGACTCGTATTAGCCTAATTTTTTAGGTTTCACCACACTTCACCTAGAACATGCGCTGCTGTCCCACCCAGCTCCGCGCTCCCCATACTGACCCCTCACAGCCACCTCTCCTGCCCCGAACATCCCTGCCCGCCTCGAGCAGTCTGTGGGGTCAAACTCCACACCCAGAGCCGCCCTTCCCCACGCGCCTCCTCCACAACCCTGCCGGCCCTCAGCGTTACCTTGTCCTGCCCTCGGGCCGTGCGGGGACACCACTCCTACCCAACAGCAAACAGCCGACTCCGCTTCTTTACGTGCCCGCACGATTTAGTACCCGGCGGAGCGTCCTCCCCTCCCGCCGGCCGCCTCGAGCAGTCTGTGGGGCCAAACTCCGCACCCAGAGCCGCCCTCCTCCCCGCGCCTCCTTCACAGCCCTGCCGCACCGGCCCCGCCCTGCGCCCTCAGCGC
>JAOXXN010000212.1:700287-742832 GCA_026770055.1 Myrmophylax atrothorax
CCGAGGACCGAGCGAGGCCGAAGAGGGAGGCCGAAGAGCGCCGAAAAGTGCCGAAGGGAGCCGAGGAGAGCCGAAGGGAGCCGAGGGTAGAGCCGAAGGGAGCCGAGGGTAGAGCCGAAGGGAGCCGAGGAGAGCCGAAGGGCCCCGCGTTTCCCGCGCTGCCGGCGCCCCCTCAGCGCCCCCCGGCGCCCCTCATGGCGCGCACTGGCAGTGGCGCGTCCTCTCCTCGTGTGAGGCTCGGCGTGTCCTCCCTGCTGGGTGGGCGCTGGGTGTCACCTGTGCGAGAGGAGAGTGCTCCCGCTGTAAAGTGATCGCCTCCTCGTGCCATTTCTTGATCGAAAAATAAACTACTGTTAACCAGGAGGTGGAGCAATAAAGCAAGAAATAAAACTCTTGATGGCTCGACACGGTTACAGCCATGGCTGTACTGCTGTAGGTGTTTAGGCCACAACTTAAAAGTTGTTCCTCGCTCCACAGATGCACACTCGGGCGCTGCTGGCCGTGGATACGGTGCCCGACGTGGGCACTGCCCTCAGGAGTGACACAACCCCCTTCAACATCAACAGTTCCAACTCCAGCGATCGTCCTTCCACTGAGGGGCGGCCTCCAGCAGAGCAACAATCAAACAAAACGAGGGGAAAGCATCTTTTTCTGAGTACCAAGGCTGATCCAATTGCTGGGGTTGTTACAGAGCATTGTAACTTGTATTTTGGACTTAATAGAACTTAGCAAGTCTTACCACTTGGAAGTGGCGGCCTGCAGTGGGAATTCAGTCTCTAGCAAGCTTTTCCAGGCCTCTGTGGAAATGCAGGGTGTCCGGAGAGCACCAAAGCTCAAGTGCACCATTTCTGTTGCGTTTAAGTGTGCTTTTGCTTAAAGATCAGATGTCTGTGATGCGTTTGGAGACAATAACTTCAAGAGACAGAGATAATATTCCCTAATTAAATTCTTTGCTTTATAAAAAAGCACTCTGCTCTCATGGGGTTATGTATAATTTGCTAGAGAGTGAATTCCCACTTCCAAGTTGGATTATTTGCTAGTTTGTTGTGCACTTCAAAGTAGGAGTTGGGATTCTCTGTAACGATCACAGCAATTGGATCTGCATGCAGTGCACAGTATTCATTTTTGTTGATCTCTGTTAGTCCAAGAAGAAGTTGGTGACACTGTTAACATTAATACTAAAATAATATGAATATCTCTTTTTATTTGATATATATTGGCAGTTTGTCCACAAAGCCAGTTTTGTTGCTCTTACTTTGTCAGTGCAACAACCCACTCAGGAAACCAGATTCTCTTTTTCAAGTGAAAAAGAAGAGCTTTTGAGCTATGAAAGTGTGGATGCTGCTGCTTAAAGATAGCTGAAGTACTTTTAGCATGTGATTTTTATTATTCACATATGAATCTGGATAAATATGTAACAAATTCAATAAATACACTCAGATGGGGCATGTTCAGTCCTTTTAAGAGCAGTGATTACTCCTTGCCACGGGCTCTTCATCCACAGTGGCAACTTTTATTGCTCTGTAGCTGCAGAACTCTCCAGTGGGTCAGAGGGTTAAAGCTGCAGAAACACAATATACATTTTCTTGGCTCAGCATTATTTAAAGATAAACAGACTATAAAGATGTTGTCAAAGTCATTTATGTTATGTAAATCATGAGAAAGCAGAATGTGTGTGTTGGAAAGAGTTATGTTTGTTTATTCATTTAAAATATCTGCCGTGCTTAATGTTTATTTTTTTAATGCCAAATTCCTCGTGTTTCACTGCAGAACTTAATTATCTTTAGATGGGAGTTGTTAAAAGTACTTAATCAGGCTGGCTACCTAGAGCAATTCCTTATAAAGTGAAAATAAACATCAACAATAAGCACCTTAATTTTTATACGTGGGTTGTCAGACAGTTAATTAGTACTTAGTGAAAGATAGGTTCAATTTGGTTTTCACAGTCTTTCAGACTTTTTTTTAGCAATTCAATCCAGTTAAAACTGGCTGTACAGGTGGCCTTAATGGATTTTCATAGTCAGAGGAAACGTGGAAAAGGCAATGCACTGATTTCAACAGGTACATCATGTCCTTTGCCCAGGCTGGTTCAGAGAAACACTGAGAAAAACAAGATTTTGAAAATGGCAACTGCTTGCATTTTATTTTTTGCGTTGCCAACAAAACCCTCCCAAAGCTGGACTCGAACACGATGAAATATCACATATGCAATATTTTTTTTCACAGCTACTTGGCTTGGACTCTGCTTTGATGTTTGCTTTACCCATGATGCAATTGTTTTTGCCTTCTGTCTCCTGTTGCTACAATAAGCCATTTCCCATACATGTCATCTCCAAAGGGGAAAAGACCGCATGGAAACAGAACAAAGAAAACAGAACAAAAGAAAATCAGGGATTTTTCCAAAGGGCCATTTGATGTACAAGTATAAACAGGAAAAAGATGCCTGAGGAAGTAGGAGCCAGGAACTGTACCAGCAGACAGCTGTTAACTTGTGTAGTTTAGCAGCACTTTGGGATTCTGAATGGTAAATAAATAAGTTGCTCTAATGCACATAGTGAAGAAAATACTCACTTCACTACCTTTAATGTGATGTTTAAGAATATTGCAAACTCCTCACAATGTAAGTTGAACTCTTACCTTCATACCTTTCTTGTAACACCATGTCTAGGTATCAAGAGCTCTTTTGGTTCTAGTCCCAGAAAAGGCAATACCTCAAGACAGTGGAATAAAAAGCATTATTTACTGTGATGAAGTAAGAGAAAATAAGGAACCTTTCAGAGCAGAACTCAGCAACTCAGATTCACAGTTAGATTTTTAAAATTCCATCATGCTGCTCCTGAATCTTATTACGTATTTGTTAAGAAATTTTCAAATGGGAATTTCTCAAAATTAAGCATTGAAAATCAATCAAATTTTGTAGGTATTAAGTATTTGTAAATGTGGACCACAGTGTTTTTACATTCTTAATAAGTTTTTTCCTAAAGTGAGGGAGGCAAAGTTTTAAAGACTAACTTAGTATCTGAAATAATATCTCATGAATTAACAGTCTTGCTTCTTCCCAATGCAACTTTCCAATGTCGCATTTAATTTACAATAATGATGATTGGGATAGAGGAACTGATGTGCCTACACAATGGAGCCTGATTTACTTACTACCTTGGGTAGAGTGTGGGGGGGCAGGGAAACTAGTATTTACATACAAAAACAAAAAGCAAAAGGCATGTTACAGAAAAAAAAATGCTACTGAGGTGATAATACCCAACTCACTGCATAATAAATATAATTAAATCATTTCCTCTCGGGAAGAGGGAAAATAAATTTTTCAACTTTCTATTTCCCCTGCTGTTCTCTAGTCTATTTTTTTAATCCCTAATTTCTGGGGGGTTTTCCCTCACATCCTTACTTCTTTTGTCTGAGCCCTTAGTCTTTGTAACTCCTCTCTTAAAACATCACTCACTCTATTCTTGGAACCTGTGTAGGACTTTCTCCTGTTCCCCTTGACAACAATGCGTTTTGATTAAACAGAAGCAAGCTGGCTTTGGGCTTCATGTGCTGCTTGTTTACCAGGGTATCTAATCACTGCAGTCACCGTCACTGCTCATTCCAAGCCCTGTTTTGTCAGACTGTGCCCTGAGCCCTCTTTTCCTGAAAAGAAAATGGCCTCTTATTTACACACCACCATATCCCTGCCAAAATTTCCTGTACTGTTTCAACTTCTCATGATTTTCTGTTAATTTGTGCCCATTAAAAATTCAGATTGGTTCCTAGCTGACATTTATTTTGTGTTCAGACCCTGAGTGAAGTGAGCAAGAAGTGATTAGACATAAGTTCTCAATAAATAGCTGTATTAATTGGAGAGGTCACATTAAGCAGACAGGAACAAGGCCGCCAGAAGGTGATACTGTAATCACATTTCTAAAGTGTATTCTAGAAATATAAAATTCTATAAGATGTGTATTCTGGAAGATATCCTTTATTACCTGTATTTTTAACTAGTAAGAGGAGGTGGAGAGTTAGTGTATAGAGTATGTTAGAATAGAACTGACACAGTATTTTGATTCAGATATTATGTAGTAAAATATTGCATTGTTTCAAAAAGCAATGGGAGTATTTCAGGAGAGAGACTAGCAAGAATCCTCAAGTTTGGATAGATTGATTTCAGCTCATTTAGCAACCCAGTTTGATCTAATTGTCTTTTTATTACTTTGAACATTCCTGAATTATGCAGAGAATTTGAGTTATGTGATTTAGTGTTGGATTAAAAAATGTCACAGCTTAACTTTCTTTAAAATAGTGTAGAACTTTGTTCACAGTCAACGAAGTTCATTATTTTTTTGTTCAAAGCCCAGCTGCAGGCCTGGAGCATTTCTCATAAATATCAGGAAGTACCCGAAGCCACAGTCAGGATTAAAGAGTTGATCTGAACCTTAGATCTCAGCTTTAAAGCTGTAATGTACAGTGAATTTGGTTTCATGGTAAAGGAAATGGTAATTGCTGAAGTATGTTTTCCTAAGTTGCAAAATCATTTTTGAAATGTTTTCACTGAAACCTCTGTCAGTGCTGTGCATGAGAATGAGTGGCCTCATTGCACAGCAATTGTGCATGAGCACAGCACTGAATTTGGGTGTTGGTGGCACTGACACAGGGACCAGGCCAGGGTGGCCACTCCTTCGTGCACAATATCAGAGCCACAGCCACAACCCAGAACACCAAGCAAGTGAATTAACAATTTCAGTGCACGCTATTCCAAGAATTTCTTCTGAAAGGTGAGTTGAGTTCTTGGTTATTGGACAAATACACACTTCTGAGAACTAAGAACACAAATCCACAAGTGGTATCCTTAGTCACAAAAGGCAGAGTAAATTCCTAGGCATAGCAGTAAGGCATTAGAAGAAGTCGTTTGCTCCTGGCTCCCTACAAGTTTGGTGTGCAGAGCTGAAAGGAGTGAAGAGCACAGCTAAGTGTCAGACACGTTTCTACATGCTTTCTACACCTGGGTAGCTTCATCGACCAAACCACACACCCTGAATTCTGCTTCCATAGCAGTTTATTTAATCTGAACATTTTATTGCATGAAGGCAACTGTCTTTATTGTATTTATGAGGAAAATAAAATCTGAACACTTGCTGCTCCCTGACCTTTTTCAAAGGACGTTGCATTTAAACATGTACTTCTTCCATACATGGCAGTATTTACTGATGTTCTGCTGCTTCATTCATGTAAGTGATCCAGATAAAATATAATGTTTAAGATGGACTGCTGTACTCTTAAAACCTTGGCTTTATTGGGTACTTCAAACAGCAGGTATAGAAGTTATACTGCATATAGCCCTTGCACAAATAGGAAGCATGGGCAGAGGTTGTATTACCTGCAGTCTACATAAACAGACATGTCTGTTTTCACAGGTCAGTGAATCTATCCCAGGCTGCCTATAAAGGCAGTAAGTTTTAATTTGGGTGCTTGTGAATTCAGTGTTGCAATGATATCCAAACAGGGATGAACATTTATAACGTTATATAACATTTGAACATTAAATAATTCTCAACTGACCCATCCTCAATTCTGCAGGATTCTATATTGTTGGAACTGAACTAATTCTGCTGTAGAGCAACAGATTTTAAATTGCCCTGCCTTGATAATTAGGTCATTTTGGTGAGTGGTAGCAACTAGTGGGACAGTAGCAGGTTTCTGCAGAGCTCCTAATTTATTCTAAGGATTTGAGAAATAAAGACATGGATTTTAGTTACCTAAATTATATGTGACCAACTTTCCATGGAGGTACTTGGTGGAACAGACTGTGGTTATAGTGTACAATATAGAACTCGAATACCAGACTGATGCTCTCAGAGATGATGATCTCTGGCTCAGAGAGACCCAGAAAGAGAGAGAGTAACCAAGAATGAGTGGCAGCCAGGAATAAGCTGCAGTCAGTTAAAATGTTCAACTCCTGACAAGCGAGTTTTTGTGTGCTCTCAAATTTAGCCTCAGCAAAAGATATGTGAGCTACATGAATTATTCCCATAGGGGCAGCCTAACCTCAGCCATTCCTCATCTTGGGCATCTTTTGAGCATGCAGTGCCTTATTTGAATGAATTACTTGCGAACTGAATGCACAGTGAGTCCAGTCAAGAAATCAGAAAGCAAGAGAGAAGAGGGGCTGTAAGCATCAGCTCTGCCTTTGAAAAATCTACATGACTTGTATGATCAAAAAGGATGGGCACCACTGTTTGAAGACAAGAGCAGGAGGGAATTCACTTGAGACAGGGTTCAAGTGGAGTCTAAGTGGATGACAGTACACCCTTGAAGCCGTGACAAGGCCAGGAAATCATTTTTGAGAGTGGTGGAAAAGGACTGGAGCCTCCTCCTAGCACATATGTACTAGTGCAACTACTGTTGCTCTGCAGAGCTTTCCTTACTTTGTCAAGCCTGCATCCATCTGGAAACATGAAGAAGGGGACAAAGGGATTCAAGTCCAGCAAGCAGATGTTAGGCTGGCTAATTTAGGACTCCTCCTGAGTCTTATTTATGATGCCAGGGAACTCTGTCCAGTAGCCAGGCATCTTTATTACAATGAGACTCTGGTTGCTAAACTTGGGCGCAAAGTTTGTAATACTTTGTTAGTTTGTATTGTAGCTATAAACTGCTTGAAGTGGCTTTTTCAGTGACAGAATTATACAGCAACCAAATCTGGAGCACCATCTCTGAGATGATCTGGGAACCTCTGTACCCAGTTCTGGAGGGTGCTGGGAATGCACAAATCCCTGCCTTGCCAGCAGGCACCGAGAACACAGACAGTGTTTTCCTATGGTTATGTACACACAGACACAGACAATACTCAGCTTCCAAAAATGTAGGTCAGAAATGCCCACTACCTTCAGACTTCTGTCAAGGGAAACAAAACCCCATCCAAAATTTTGAGAACAGGTTCTGCTCACATTGCTTTGTTCTATTTTTCTCATTCTCAGACACGCAGTTCACTTCTGCCTGGCACTGGGCTGTGGAAAGGAGACTGGCAGAAACTATAAAAACACAGTGAAATCTTCCAGCCTCCCAGTAAGATAAAACCCTCCAGCTTCCAGCCCTTAGAAGTCATTAGGTACATTTTTAAAAAATAATTTTTCAGAAGGACTTAATTTTTTCCCAAACTTCCAGAGTGTTTAATGGTTCCCACCAAAACCAGGCTTATGTTATAGTGACAAATAGAACATCTGGTTGTATAGAGCAAGAAATACACATCAGTCCTGAGCCATTTGTAGTTTTTCTGTACTGCAAGTGACAAACAGCGTGAATGACAGAGTGGTGATCCTGGGAGATGGAGCAGCATTACTTTGAAATTAATGACAAAACAATGATAATGAAGAAAAATTCATGCCAAATCCTGCTTTTTATCATTTTACATATGCTTGTCCCAATCAATTAATCTGATGAGTCCATTTGCCCCTATTTCAGCCAGAGACACTAGTCTTTACTACTGTCCTTGTGACAGCTCCCTAATGAAAATAGGCTTCTTGCACTATTTACTAGCCTGTGGTTTCCTTATTTCTGTCTGACTCCCTTCTCTGATGAACACTACAAATGAAGGTTATTTTAAGCAAAATTTATACAGGAAGGATGCCTTTCCTGAAACAAAAATTACCAATCTTGTCTTGGAACCATAAGCAATAGCCTCCAAAGAAAAATAAAAAAATTGTCTTATTACCTGATCTCCATCAACTGCTGTTGTTGCATTCAAAACTTCCACACTGCAGATTTTCTCTACTTGGTTAGACTGTGTTATTTCATCATTGTCACTACTAACCTTTTAATTTCCACAGATTTTGACCTCTAAGTATCTTAATTAAACTGAAATAATGAGCTAGTGACTTCACTTGATAGCACCTTTTGAACTAAATACAGGATGGGTGATACTCTGTGCATTTTAGGTAGAACCAGGAGCTAAATTTCATTGAAAAAAATACATACACAGACTGACTTCCATTTTTGCTTTCCCCTTGTCTTCCTTTCTATCCTTCATCCCACTGAAGGGATTGTATGAGCCATTCCTTTTGGAATGGATGGATACCTGCATGCTACCCAGGCAATTAAAACTGTAGTTTGTGTTTTCCTTAAAGCTGTTTTTGCAGATTCATTATGATGGCTATATTGATATTTCCTGACAACATGTTTTATTATAGCCTAAACAAATGCTAATGCTCTATTTAGTTAAGAAGATATATAGATTAAGGCAGAAGCAATGTCTTTTTGTAACAAAGGACCTGCCCAGTGTTTTTGGAAGAAGACAAAAAATAAGACATGTCACATTTCAGCCAAATGAAAAAATGCAAGTAGGGCATTAGTCCAGTGCTTTTGTATTGCGCATTTCAAAGTTTGCACCCAGTGGGTGGGGCAAAAATAAATCAGGGCCTCCTATAGTGAAAATGTATTTGGGATTCAAGCATCTAAAATCTGACCCTATCTTCTGCTCCCTGGGATTGTCAGCTGCTTCAGGGGTCATCTGATATATACCTCCTTTTCTAACTTCTGAGAATTTTTAGCTTGGAGTGTGTTTGAAAACACTTCAGAAAAAGGGTGGAAAACACAGAGTGCCTTCTTTGAAATACACTCCTTTGTTAAATTCCTTTCCCAAGGGTAAAGAGACTCTCAAACACCTGAGGGCAACAAATGACTCTATTCAGCCCTCTCACAAATGACCTAATAAACTCCCAAAGGGTTACAATAGCTTATTTGTCATCATTTCTTGTCAGCTATTTATAGCATCAATGTAAATTGAAGCAAAACAATAAATACCTGAGTTATTTTCTTTATTTTGAACATTCTTTGAAGCCCAAATGGTGCTTTACAATTTTAAACCTCCAATAATTAATTTTGTAATTGAGTTTAAATCATTCTCACACATTTTATGTTGTGTTAAAGTTTGTATTTACCTTCATGCAAAACATCTGACACCTTTTCACTGACTTCCCTTGGAATATTTGCAGATAATGTCTTAAAAAACATTCTGTTTTGCTTAACTTGAAAAGTGTCAAATGCCTGATGGCCCATGTTACAAATGATCATCCTGAATGGATTTTCACATGAACTTCTGTGAAAAAGAGAGGTCAGCAATATGGTAGTAAAGATCGTGGTGTCAATAACAGTAATTTGAAGATGTAATAACTCCATTGTATTTAAAATCTGTTCTGGTCTGAATTCTGATCCATGTTGCTGCCCATTGCATTGCTCTTTCATGTATCAAATATAGAGGTACTATTACATACATTTACTATTGTATTTATCCCATCAAACAGGCGATGTTAAATGTCTACACTGACATGAACAGAGTGAGGCAGATACACGTGAAGTGACTCTGGTACCAATGGCTTTACCGCTATCACTAATGCTTTGTGAGCAACATTTCTGAAGTATCACTGTGCCTCTAGACACAACTGAGTAAAATGACTGAGGGATCATTAAGTTTTCTTTTGGTGTCTCTTTTGTTGCCGTTTATTTGCTCGAATCAATTTGAGTCAGTGGAGCTGTGCCAATTTTCACTAAGCTGCTGAAATGGCCCTAAGAAATCTCACCACAGAGGATATTCCCAGAGTCCTCCCTGGAGTGTTTCATGTGGACTGCATCCCTTGTAATGCAGCACACTGTGTAAAATATGTCTTTCCATCTCTTGAAACATCTTTTGCAATATCCTTTGACTTATCAGCTTCATTGTCATCCCCACCTCCTTCATATATTCCTTTTGATGTCTCTGATGAAAACACCCATCTCCTGGCTGCAGGAGCCAACAGCTCAGTTACTAGTTTCACTGGTCCATATACATATGCATATATGTGTATATATATCTCTATGTATGTATTTAAATTTTTGTAGCTATTACATGGATTCCTCCTGGGAAAAAGAAGAAAGAGGCAGAATTCACATGAGGCAGTTCTGAATGACACTCAGATACTGCTGTGGTCACGGCTGCAGCAGACACAAAATTGAGAGGAGTAAGGAAGCAGTGAGGGCTGTCAAAAGAAACATTATTGTGCTCCAAACAAGTTTTTGAGAGATTTAGGCACCTAAACCTTCAACTTCAGTCTGCATAATTTCTTTAGCATATGTCTAGCACTGGATAGGCCTAAAATCATTCTTTGACCACTCAGTTTCCAGATCCCCTCAGGTCTGTCTTCTGGCCAGAGATGGTGGAGCAGGTGGGTGGGTATGAGTGCCTGAGTTCTCCTGGCAGGCAGGACCTGGAGGGAGCACCAAAGCACCAATTCCCAGAGGAGCATCCTGGACACATATTATGAGCCCTGAGCTTGGCCCAGTGTGCAGTGTTTTAGAATAACACATCTGACTTTCATATGCAGTGGTTTCACGATGAGACAGCTCAGCCAGGAGACAGAGGTTCAGAATGAGAAAACTAAGGTAAAAAAGAGAGAAAATGTATCATTAGTTTGTATTCACTGGGAAGAGGGAGCTGTGGGTGCCTGCGTGGGTGTAAAGAAGTTCTTGTTTTCAAAGTCTGCATAACGCTGTGCTGTGTCTCTTACTCCTACTAACCTCCTTGTAAGCAGATTAAAGATGTCCCAGAGGAGAAATATAGTTCACTAAAAGTACTGAAGAAGATAAATCTTTTTTTCAGAACTTTCAGGGATGAACAGCAGGGAAAAAAGATAAAATTCAGCTCATGGCTGCAGTTAATTTTGAGAATTAATGATTGTGAACATTACACCAGATCATCCTGTGTCTTAGTAAGTGTAAATGAACTCACGCAGTCTTTGCTGTCTAAAAGTTAGGAGTTGATCCAAACTAGTTATCTGGATTCTGTCAGTGGGAATAGGATATGCTGTATCCAGTGGATTTTCTTTTCCAGCATAACTATTGATAGGATGGTCACATTCTGCAGGTGCTAATTTCTTTCCATTAGCAATAGATTCTTCAAAACTAATCATCAAAGTCCATGCCTGGTTTAGATGGGTAAAGTTAAAAGAAAATAATTCTGCTTTTTTGTAGACATGATAATTTTATGTGTAGTCACTATGTTCAAGGAAGGATGAATGCCTTTAGGCAGCTGGAGACAAAGGAGCAAAGGAAAATATATATGCTCACTAATGTCTGGAAAAACTCTTCATGTTGCAATTGTATTCCTGTATCCATAGTGGCTTATGGAACTGAGAGACCCCAGGTTTGCAGGGAACTCATCTTTTGTGAGCTCAGATGACACAAAAGCAGGCTACATTTCAGGCACACAAAATTGCCTGCTATTTATTTTTGTTCTGCTCAAAGACAACTCCTTTTCATTCATTAGGTATGATTAATAATAACAATCAAATATCACAAATATACACAGGTAGTTAATGTCAAATAACAGTTCTGCAAAAGCCTGCTCAGAGCTGGATTAGACTTGGTATTCAAAATGCTAACAGCGACCATGATAATTGTTACTGGAATATTGCTAGTACAGACACATCCTAACATATGTCCTCTACATCTCTTCTAAGTTAATATATGATAAACAAAACAGCAATCAGACCTAGGGGAAAAGAAATGAAGAGGATGCTATAATATGGCCATAATATAGGGATATAGTGCCTCTCCAAGTGCCAATTTACGTATTTAAATGATCTTTGCCTTAAACAATGGTTGTAACCAGACAGACATATGGTAAATACGTCCTGATCCATTCCGTGCTATTCAGCCCACGAAAGCTGCTCGGGGAGGGGGAGGTTTGCTATTAAATGTGATCCGGTGTTATGTACACTCAAGTAACCCCTTCACGGGGAAGAAGGAGTGGAGGATTAAAAGAAAAACCACAAAAAAACAACAACTTTGTGAGAAGGGGGGAAAATGTGAAAAAGCGAAGCTGAAGACTTTGGTGGTGAGCAGGGACAGAGGCAAGGTCCCCCCTGCCGGGGAAGTTGATGAATAATCCGCAGGGCTCAAGCTGAGCCCTGGGCTCGGAGCGGCTGGTATCCCACACGAACACTAATCAAGCACTATGAAACATCCATTTTAAACGCAAATGAGGGGGGCCTTTTCAAAGGAGACCCAGAGAGGGGAGGGAGGGAGAGTTCAAAGCTCAAAACGGTTCTTTCTTTCTTTCTCTCTCTCTATTTTTTCTAAAGAAGACAGAAATATGGTTGGTTATTATCTAAGTTATTGCTACAAAGAATTTTGAAATTAAAAGATAAGCTTTCAGAGGAAGCTCAGTAATTTTCATAAAGAAGGACTTAAAACAGATGTGCCCTCTTTAATCGGGGTGTGCTTGAAAAAATATAAATGCATTTTTAACATAGCAGGGGGAAAAAATCATATGGTTACACATTTGTCTCCTGGGCAAAAATAATTAAAAAAAAAAATCTCACTGCATTAAGTATCTCACAAATAGCCACCACTAGAACTTTCTTATCTAGCAAAAAGTCGAGTGACTGATTAGCTAGTGTTTAGAAAGCAGAAAATATCTTACGTTATTTGCTCTTTTCCCCTTTTTTTTACTTTGCCTTTTTCCTATTCAAATAAGCACTAAAGTGAATTAACATCTTCACCAGGGTCAGTATGTGGCTGTTAGTAAACTCCTACTATTTACTGATATATTAGTGGTTGTCTTGCTTTTCAGTTAACTTTTGTAAATTCTATGTCCAGCAGAATGCTGTGGCAAATAAACTCTCTGTCCAAACTCTGGTCTCTTACCTTTCCTCTGACAATATGGGACTGCCCTTGTAAATTCTGCTCAGAAAAGCGGTGCCACTTATACCAGAGCAGGTTTCATGGACTAAAGGCTAGGGACACAGATGTTGAGGAGTCAGTGTTTTCCGAATATTCTTCCTGACACTTTGAGTTATTTTTGCCTTGTTTTCCTCAGTCCATGCCAAAGGAGGATGTCTTTTTCGTAAGGAGTTATTGCTCAAATATGGAATAGCAAGGAGCTAATTTGATTTTCTGGAATAAAGCAACACAGCAATCCTCACAACAATCCTCTCCCCAAGAAAAGCACATGTCCTGACTGGTTGCTCAACTGCAGCTTATAACAAGTCTGACAGCTGCCACGGGAAAGGTTTTGTACAGCACATTACTGACATGTTTTGTTAAGTACACAAAGAGCCAATAATCCCCCAGCATTAAACTGGAGTACCTTTGGGCTGGAGTAGCAAGTAGTTGTAGCAGTTGTAACTTCTTCCTTTTCAAGAACACCTCTTGAAGAGGCTGTTCCTGAGAACTCACACTTTTTACAGCATGGAGATCTCCCACTCCTGTCAGAGGGAACAGCAGCTCCCACATGTGTGCTTGCTTCTTGTTGCCATCCAAACTGGACAGCTATGAGAGATGCCCAGAATGCTCATCCCTGTGTGCAGCCCCATGCCTGCCTTCATGGGGGAACACAGACCTGTGGCTTTGCAAGGCACCTGTCAAGAGTCACCTTGAGCCAGCCAGCTCCTGGTGCAGCCCACCCAACAGCACCACCCAGTCCCTGAGCCCTCATTCCCAGGAGTCACAGCCCTCATTCCCACAAGGCCCCATCACCCAGGAAATAACTTGGACACAATAGCTTCTCTAGTAGGTACTGAGCTGGTGTTGCTGCCTGCAACCTTCAAAGAACAGGTAAGTCAGGATGGGAAGGTTCTTCCTTATTAGTTATCAGACCCAACAGAAGGGTTTTGCCCTTTGCAGTGTCACAGGAGTGTAGAGAGAGAATCTGAGAAAGGGTAGTAGCATGGTGGAACACCTTTCAAACAGCAACAAGACAGGCAAGGCATAAATGGCTGTTGCATTTTTCCTTGGGCAGATACAAATCAGAGCTGTCTGTCTACACATGGACATGGTCCCAACGACCTTTGCAGTTGACTTTTTCCATTTTTAATTGCTTTTTAACAAGTTGTTACATTATGTTAGTGACTTGCTTCTTCAAATATCTGTGGTGGCTGGGGACCACAGGGGTACTCTTTCCATGGGGCTTCCTTCTGATTCCATGGATGGAAGCGCTCCCAGTCAGGTGGTGAAGCTTTTTGGTTCTTTTGAAACAATGCAAGGCCCACTCATAGATGGATGGGAGGTCTGAGCCTCCTCATTTTGTATTAAAATATTTTTTGAAGTCAAATACACGCATTTAGCAGTGCAGTCACATGAGTTCAGATATTATTTTGCTGTGCACAGCTGTAGACTGAAACCTGGTACTGCAAATCTGACACCTGTAAATATGCCATGAATTTTGAAGGGAGTTGTCTCACTATAAGGAATGTGGTCCTTCCATTACCAGTTAAGTCAGTTGACAGCTGGACTCACAACTAAGTCTCAGAACAATAAAACAGCACCTAATTATTAGAGGGAGTCAGGCACAGTAGGAGACCTGTTTTGACATTTGCCCATTTATGACTTCAATATTATGGTTGTCGAGCAGTAGGAGACATAAAAAGCATGTATTATCTAGTTTTCCTTTTGTATAAGCAAAATAATGTTCTCAATACACACTACAGCTCTTTTAGTGAAAAAGTCAGAGGAAATAAATTTGCTGAAGAAAAATGAGATGCCAAATGCAAATGTTTCTGTCCTCAGCACACAGAAATCATAGGCTTGAGGTGTGGCAGTAGCTTGAAGAACAGAAATATTTCAGTTTGGAATTCTTACTTATTTTCATGGTAGCATAATCTTAGTATAACAGAAATATGAAGTTCCTTCTCCTCCTGTATTCAAAGCCCACTTTCAGGGCTGAATGATGACTTCTAATCTCTGTACTAACACTTCATGTGTTTATACAACCCCAGCTGCTTCCAATAAATTGTGGATCATAAACTCCATCTTCTTTATGTCCCTCATTCATGACCAGTAGCCTAAGAATGGACCAAAATGAAAAAACTCCTGAACATAAATAGCAATGACCATGATCACCCTTTGAGTAAGCCAGGCAAAAAGGGGGACACTAGAGCACCCACAAAACAGACTGTTGTCACCTCTCAAACTGCTGGTTCTCTGCCCTGCTTTGTAGTTAACTAAATAGTATCACTTTTTAATAGTAAAATGTTAAAATGCTTTGAAATTATGATGAGAAATGCAAAGTCAGTTTTTTGGTTTTGTTTTCCAAGTGGTTCTTTAACCTTTACACAATATTTCACTTAACACCTTGCCCAGCTGACGAAGTCTTGCTGCTGTACCAGTGTTACAATGGTAAATACTGAACATAAATATAGCATATCAGTTGAGCAGGAGTTACAACTAAACAGGAGAACTTAAAAAGAGTTGGTGTTGCTGTTGTATCTCCCTATTCAGGATTAAAATGATGTATTGGGATCATTTTAGTTATGCAAATTTCTCTTGTATAGACAGGAATTTACTACAGTTTTGTACTTGCAGCCCATTACAATATTTATTTTTTTGCAATTCTGGAAAAAAGGCCAAATCTTGTTTGCTGTACTCCCATGAGATGACTCATGGAGTGAGAAAGTGCAACAGCATTTGGGCCAAAATCCAATAGATTTCAAAACAATCTGCTGTTCTCTGTGTACCTCTCAGATGTCTTTGCAATTTTTTTAATTGAAAATTCTTTTGGCTTCTCCAGCTTCAGCACAAGTTAATCCTATAATAGGACAACACTCATTAAAATTAAGAAAATATTAGTTATACTGCAGCTGTAATTAAAACCAGTCCTTGATGTTATAAGAGCTGTACACCATTTTCAAGATATAATTGATACCCATGATGATTTATTCAACCTATGCACACATTTTGCTAAATCTTTTAAACACTTTACATTTTCTTTTTAGGAAACAGATCATTAAAGAGAAGTGATTTCTGCAGTTTAGATTATGCACATTTTATGGTCAACTTCATTTCAAGTTCTATTATGTAGCATATTAAATGTCTCTTGATTCTGTTTATGCATGGGTTTGAGATGATATAAGCTGTAAAGTTCTTAAGTGCCATTGATCGCCTCTACAGAACAATAGTTTATTCCTTGGATGGCCTACATTTGTAAAATAAATCAGTGCATTTAAGCTATATTTGGGTTCTAGTCAGTACAGGATTTGTAGTGTTAGCATTTTTGATCTGTCATATCGGTTGTAAAAGAAAACAAGTATGAAGTCTCCTTCATGATTTGCTTTTAAAAGATAATTGATTTCTACAGCCAAGTGCATTAATCCTGGCTGGTTATTTAACAGAAGTTTTCAGATTTGTGAAGTACTTTTTGAAGTGAGTGTTACCCTCCTGTTTTTGTAAGAATGATTATTTACAGCCACTTTGGATTGGGCTACCGAAGCAGTGGGGTTTTATCCTCAAGCTAGAGAGAAGTGGGTCATCTGGTCTCTTGATTTCTGTAGCATTTGTCTGACATGCAGTCCCTGGAGGATCCAAGTCAGATCAGAACTCACAGTTCTTGCTGAAATGAATATATTAGTTAAAGTTTGCTTACATACAGTATTTTGCAATATTTCTGCACATAAGCATGTCCTTTGGTATTTTACCCTTACACAAATGATGCCACTGTAAAATCTTCAAGTTTGGGCAAAGAAAAAGTCATTTCTAATGTTTTGTATTTCAGCACTCAAGAAGGACCTCCTGTTCCTGAATCCACACTCATGTTTTGCCCCTTGCTGACTCCACTTCATGCTGGGGATGTCCTGATATTTGAGGTCTTCAATCCTTCCCCAGATGGAAAACTCCCTTCTGGGTTAAGATTTAGCTACAGAGAGAAAGTATAAACTGAAGGAACTAAGGAAAGGAACAGCAGCTTCATTTTAGCTGGATGAAAGGCTGAGACATGCCTATCTTTCACATCAAGCAGAGATTAAACAGAGAAGGCAACATGAAATAGGGATGAAATAATTTTTTCACAGAATGCTCTCTCAGCATAGAGGAATTTAAAGGAAATTATGTCTGTAGGATGCCATGGAACAGTGGCAGAGCAACTGTGGCAGAAAAATAGCAGTGGTGGGTCCAGAGCAAATTTTGGTGGGCACATGGCCTGTATGGGAACAGCCTCCTCTTCATTTGAAAAATCTGATGGGCTCATATTCAGATTTCACAAACTCTTTCATGAGAAGATAAACCTCGTATTAAGAGACGAAACTCACAGAGGCTCAGTGAGAAAGATACTTCCAGCGTTTTTCCTCTGATGTTTTCCTCCCCACAAATTTCTGGTGAGCTAAGCAGTGATCTGGTCCTAAGGCAACAGAGAGGTGACTTTTCACGTGACCTACAAACATCCTCGTTCTTGTCTCAGCTGTGCTTTGCCTGTGTTAGCACAACTGATGGCTCTTCCCTTGTTTGCCTTGCACTGGAGCCAAAGGAAATAGTCACTCTTATGTAAGACAGTGGTATGGAGCAAAAGGGAAAAAGCATTTGAATAACCAGAATAATGGCCACGTATGTGCTGGTTGTTCAGTGGGGTGGAGATCTGCAAAACTGGGGAAGGGAAGGATAGGTCTGTAACATTATCAGTCTCAGCTCTCTCTAATAAAGACACTATTTATTATTAGAAATGCATCTTAATCTCTTTCATCAGTATTAATTTTATTCAAAGAAACAAAGCTCACTCAACAAGCTTATAAACGTGGATAGGAGTGATGATCATCTTCAAAAACATGTCTGTATTGTCAATATTCCAAGACCCGAGTCCCCTAGTGCCAAAAATGTGTTTTGCTCTGTGCCTGTGGCCGTGACTATGGATGAGAAGGTAATAGATTGTGCTTCTCCTAGGAAAAAAGGGAACAATATTAAATTATTCTCCAGCTTAATTAAAAGCATAATTATGAAAGGGACAACTAGATTAGAATCCAGATTGTCTGAGAAGAAAAGTTGCTGATGTTTTGCATGTCCTCTCCTCTGCTCAGACATTGGATCCTCACTGAGCAGCAACGGTACTACCCTGGAACCTGTGCCAGGTTACAGCAATAATTGCAAGCCCCCCAGGATCCAAGCTCAGAAATTTTTGTATGTTCTCAGGAGACAAAGATGAGTGATCATCAAAGGCAGAGGAACACAGCATGACTGTCATAAGCCTGAAGTTACAACTTAGACATGCAATAGAAAATATCATTGGTACCTCTCCAGTGCATAGCCTGTAGTAATTAAAAACTTGATCCCTGCTGTTTTATCATCTCATTAGCAATGGGGGCACAAGACTTTTATCCTTGTTTGTCAGGAATCAAACATACCAGAGGAACTCTGATTATAAATTGATGAAAGTAAAGTTAAACTTTCAAATAAGAGCAGTTTCAGTTCACAATGTTTTTAAAGCTGATTAAAGGGATCTCCTTTCAGTAAAAAATAATACTCAAGTCCAGCACAGATAGTAGAGGTCATCTCTGGGAATAGGACGTGAAAGAGCACTTGAAAAGTGTACTTTTAAAATGTACTGGATGAGAAATAAGTACAAGCCATTTCTGATAGTTTTAATACAACAAGTTTCAAACTTTCAATGAATTTTAACTCTTCAAAGATTTCAAAAAGCTCAAGTCTGGGACAGTTTTCATTGCAAACAGGTATGGGACAGAGGGATGTTGTTACCCCATCAGTGAATACAGTGTGCTGTTGTGTTTCTATTAATGATAAATTCTATTAGTAAGAGCAGTAGTGGCTTCCCCTCACACACCTTACCAACAACCAATTCAGCATTTGTTTCAACCCTGCAGGGTTCTGGTGTAATTGGAAGCCTCTTGAAATCAGTGCAGAAGATCCTCTTTACTTTTTGTGGGGTTTGAATCAGTCCCTTTAAGAAGAATTCTTCAAGTAGTTCCGGAATGGCTCCAGGTTTCCAGAAATATTGTCACTTTATTGCATTTTAACAAATCCCTGACCTGAGCAGTGGTACCAGCATTGAACTGGGCAGAGGCAAATTTGGTGGGAGAGGACTGACGGTAACATTCTGTTCTTTTGTTGGATACCATCTGAAATCACATTTCCCCCCCTTTTTTTTCTCCCATAAATCTCTGTTTCTCCTTCCCTTTCTTCTTCCTCTTCTTCAGATCTGTGACTCTCCTGTCGGAGGTCTAACAGGCTGAAGTATCTGAACCAGTGTGCTGATTTTATTAACAAGTTTTTCATCCCAATGAAAAAGCTGGACCTGTGTCTTTTCATAGTGGGTAGGAAGCCACCCTTGATGTTTTGGGTCATTATAAGGACGGAGACCATTCATTATTTCAGAGCAATGCTGAATCAAAAGTAAAGAATCTGAATAATATTTTTTCTTTCAACCTGGCAAAAGACAGGTCCTTTAAGTCAAGAAGACTAATCAAGAACTCAAGGACTTTTTTCAAGTGTAAAAGGCAAGCAACGAGAAACAAAGCAAAAATGATGATACAGTACCTCATTATTTTACTATGATTACTTTATGAGAAATAAAATTATCAGATTCAACAGAATTCATTACGTCTGAGCAAATGATCCATCAAAGACAGAAGAGAATTACATGTTGAACCAGCTTCTTGCATCTTTAAAATATTGTTTTTACAGCAGATAAGTGAGATGGTTGCTTTAACAATCTCTCAGCAGCACATAAACTCAGACTTATTCCAAATGAAAAATAAAGAACTAGATAGGCAATTTTCTGAAAATTTACAATGAAGGGTTTATTTTTTTCAAGATGGAAAAAACATACTTTAAATTTTGACCATTTAATTAAATTGAAATGGATCAAACAGAAAAGTGACAGAAAGGAAATCTATTTCAGAACTGAGCATAATTGGCTTATTGAAGTCATTGTCACCGTACAAACTGTGGAGGCAGGAACTTAATGGGACTCTGAAGAAACATCTACTTCACAAAAAGTTTTGTGAAATTAGGATAGCTCTTTCTTTTTTGTCTTTTGAATTTTTTTTTTGAATTGCAGTTTTTGAAGGGATGTGAAACTTTCTACTTCAGGGCATAACTCAGGCTCAAAGTGCTGTGGCTTGGGGAGAAATCTTCCCCCGCAGGCAGGTTAGCCCTGGGTTAGCAACTGAAGCATTCCTTTGCCTTCCTAGGCAGCATCTGTTCCCAGCTTTTCTCCAAGGCAGGAGACTGGGCTCCTACACCACTAGTCTGATCAAGTATGGAATTTTGACTATGCATCTAAATGAAAACAGAGCTCAGCAAAGCAAAGAAATTTTGAGCAGTGGGATATTCTCTCTCTACAGTGTTGTTTAGTCAGAATTGTGTAGCTCCCCAATGGACAAAGGAATAAGAGGAAACATATTACCAAAAAAAGAAGATATTTACACTGATTCCTGCAAACATAGTTAAGAACATATGTTAAAAGCTTGAAGACAATGAGCCTTGAGAGTTGGATAAATAATGTAGGCCTGAGGATTCTCTCACAAAAGCAAAAATAAAATAATCTTTGTAAAGTCTTATACATCTGGATACAGATATTTTCTTGTAGCAAGTCTGACATCCTCATGATTTCTTCTTAGCACAATTTAACATTATGCCTAGTGAAACACAAATTGCAGCGTTCTCACACTATACAAGCTCCCAAACATAAAAGATTTTATGTTGTATCTACATACAGCTAAAAACTCCTCAATGTTTTATGATCTAAGTATAAATTATTGTTCAAAATACTGCACAGAGTTCTAACATGAAATCTTGGTACTCTTGATTTTCAGATTAAAGAGAAAAAGTCGAGTGAAAAAAGCAAATCAGTGTCTTGCACCAAGTCACTTTGAATCCTCAAACTGGAAACACAGATACCTCAGACTAAGTTAACCCACATGGACCAGCATGACATTTCCAGAATCTCCTTTTTACCAGCCTCAAACCCTTTAAATTAGCAACAGTTGAGGAATGCATCATGGTATGTACACTGCTACTAAGGACAGAAAATGGTCTCACAAGATTGCCATTGATTCTGCATTTAACCTTTCGTGCTGTTCAGCATTGACATGAATGGTTCCTTACACTGGGCTGGGTCTTGGGGCTGTGTGAGGGGAGCATTGTCAGAAGAAGGAATAGGAAGCCTGTTCATTCCTGTCTGTCATTATTTTCAGGGTGGCTAGTGAGCTTCATATTAGCCTGAGTGGTTTGCCTCATTAACTTTCTGTATTCCCAGGCTGATAAAAATAGGATGTGGCCAAGTGTTGAGGTGTTGTTAAACAAGATATTAAAAGATAAATGATTTCTAGCTCCTCCATCCCTTTCTTTAACCCATTAGTTCATTCAGCATTGTCCAAAGACAGGTGTGAAGAAAAGTCTTGTTTCCTATGCATCTGTTCTCTGTTCAGGGCTATGTGCCTCTGTAAGCAAATTTGAACACAGAATGGACAAATGAAATGAGAGCACAAAAAAGAGGCATCAGCTAAATAGTCCAGACCCTATCTGAGAAGATAGAATAAAAATTCAAGAGAGGGGTAAAAGAATTAAGTCTCCAAACTTTTGTCTTTTTCTCCCCATCAGTTTCACTGGAAACTGCAGGGTACAGAGGTTATTGTTTAGTTCTGCCACTTGTTCCCTGTTTCCTCCCATACTCTGCTCACCTGTATGGATCTGGAACACTAACACTCCAGGTAAGCAGGGAAATGGAGCTTCTGCAGAAGTGGTGGGGCAACAGATCCTGGGGATCTGAGAGAAAATAGCCTTGAGAAAATAACCTAGCAAGTGGCTACTTCCATTAAGCTTGCAGAAATACAGAATCATGGCCAAGTTTACAAGATTCTGGAGCATGAGGTAACAATTGGATCAACATCCTTTCCCACACCTGACAAGTCACCTCTTTGCACAGACAGTAAAAAGCTATTGCAAGGTGAAGCACACTTCTTAGCATTGTGTTGTTTTGTTTTGGTTTTTTTTTTTTTATCAGTACTGTGGAATTTCCCATCCCTTTGTCCAAATTCCCCATCCAAGCAGAGCTGGGGATTTTGCAAGCGGCAGCTACTGCCATCACCCTTTGACTTCAGCCTGGATAATGTTCTCTGTACCAGCACTGATCTCCACTGTGTGCTTTTCTTATCTTGAAACTGAGGTTAGTGCACGTGGGAAAACATGCAAAGAGTTTCCATTAAATTAGTAAAACTAATTGTTTGTTCAGGCAACATTCTGTGTGAAGGCAGAAGAAACAGTCCATTAGAGTGATTCTGTGGATTGCTGGAAATTGCAACAGTGCAATGGAAATAAATGACAGCTGAATATCTGGCCTTCTGTATTAACCAGTAATGCCTGCACTGGCATAGTTTGACAAAGACTTCCAACAGTTCTATTTCTAATACAAGTCAAAATGCAATATAAGTACCTTTTTAATACAATGATTTTAGGATACATAGCTATAGGCACGTGGGATTTTCCTTGTGGCTAACTCTCAGAGATGCTGAGCACCCACAGCTGCAGTTGACTTTGCAACAATTTAAAGACTTGGAATTTGATTTCTCAATGAATTAGACAAAAAATGCAGAGTGCAGAAAACAGTTTGTCCTTAATCACATTATCAGTTGTTCCAAATAAAATTAAGGTCTCAAAGATCTCAAGGGTGTTAAAAAAGTAAATGTAGAGAAAATGATTATTGGAAGGACCCATCCAATTGTATTGCATAAGTACAATCTCATTACTGCTAAATTTCTAGTCTGCTTCTAGTGATTGCATCTTCTGATCTGTAGCTGAGTAAGGGAGTAAGAAAATGTTATTTCTATTCTGAATGGTAGGTTCTTCCCAGGTGGTGCTCTACATTGTTATTTTGTTTGTATGAGATTGCACATGGATGTTACAGACCACTGCTTATATTCTCCATCTGCTCCAAGACCCTCTTCTTTTAAATTGTGCATTTGGTTAAAATAAGTACATTACAGCTCACAGCAACATTTCTAAAGCACATTTAACTTGAAATCCATTCTTTTTAGTTTAGCTATGCTATAGTATAGAAAAACCTTGCTGGTCTGCTCCCAACTCTGCACAGCCCCTGAGCAGACAGGCAGCTGCACTCATGGCACGTGCTCCTGCCCAAGCGCACGAGCTTTGAGGACAAAACAACTTCAGATTCTTGAAGACCACGGAGATACCTGGTAAGAGTCTGAGAACCAACATGTTTCCAGGGTTTCCAGGCTTCTAAGCAGTTTTGTTTCCACCAAAACTGCAGAAGGAGGTGGGGAAAGGATGTGCAGATCAAACCATGCAAAATCTCAGTTTATTCTTGATCTGCATTCACATTGTGATGAGTACTGCATTTGGCTTTTCCCTTGGGGCATCAACAACAAAGCCTCCTTGGCCTGGGATTTCAAAGCTGCCTACAGCATTTGCAGGCCTGCTGAGCTCTTCCTAAAACCCATGTATGGTTTTCCAAGAGGATTGCTCCCTAAGTTGTTATTTTCCTTTCACTACCCGACAAGTGGTCCAGATTAAGGCTTGAGTGCTTCCTGCAACTATGGAATGCCTGCAAAAATAAAACACATCTTAAACAGGGTGAGTACTAGGTCAAGTCTATCTGCTGTAACAACTGCCTGAGCTGAGCAGAGTTTAGAACAAATCTGGAGTACAGATCTCTTTCTATAAAGAAAGTATAAACATTGTCCTGGAGAAACTAGAGAAGTCTCTTAAAATCTTATATGTACCAGCAACATATAAATCAGGCCTACTATATGGCAGGTAAAACAAACAGCTATTATTGCCTCTATTTCTTTTTTTTTTTGGCACTGCTATTATTTAAAACATGTCTTTCTTCTGAGATGAGGAGAAACACTTCATTCCCAGGCACAGAAGGAGAATTTCAGAGATAAATACCTTTCTGACTCACCCAAATCAAAGCTGACCCTGTGGCTGAAGTTGGTGATAAAAAATAAAAAAAAAAAGGTAAAAAAGAAAGTAAAAGGAAACTGTTCCCCTTCTCTATAAGCGGAAAAGAAACTTCAGCAAAGATAGTGTAAGAAAGGAAAGCAAGATTGCTCACCCCCGACCGGCTCTTTCAGGATCTTATCATTAATGTAACATTTAACAGACAGCCAGTCCTCCTCTTGAAAAGTCTTTTTGCTTAGCCAAGCTTAAACCCCTTCTTTTCAAGATAAACATTACACAAAGTGAAGCATAAATTCACTAAAAGTCACAAAGATGCAGCAGGCAGCCAGCCTTCCAGAGGATGTGAAAATACAGCCTTTCCTGAGCCAAGGGCCACTGGAGCCAAGCGAGTGCTCAGCTGTCTGTGTGCAGTTTGCTGACAAAAATCAGAGGAAGGTCCCTGCTGGTGGCATTGCACAAAGCCCATGGCCAGGAAGGACACCCAAGTGATGATGTTCTTGTTTCTGCATCGCTCCTCAGGTTCTGGCAGAGACAATTCTGCAGAATTTGTTCCCTGTCCTCTCCAACTGGGAACCCCACCAGAAAATTGGAGAGATGAAGAAAATGAATTTTTCAGGGAAGGAATTCTTTTTGTTATGTAGGAACCATTCCACCTGAGATAGGTGCAGTTCATAGAGCTGCTCAAGTGAAATAATTGCATTTTGGAGTGTTTGCATTAGTCACTATTATTTATTACACACACAGAGAAACAAGTTAAAAGAAATTATTCCATTTAAACTCGAGCACTTAAAAATAAGAAAATGCCAGGAATTGAGATGCTGGTGGAGCAGCTTTAGCCTCCTGCTGTTCATACATTATGGCACAGTTCTTAATTACATAATTGCATTTTGTTTGCAGTTGTGCTGTTTAGTGCTTTCCTTATTTCCAGTGTTTGGTGTGTTCCTCCCTCCTTATGGACAGCACAATGACAGGATTATTCATTCCCTAATGGACCTTTCTGTCATACTTTTCACTGAAGTATGAGGATTCTAAAAACATAACTCCTGCTTTCAGGCTCTCTGGAGACAAATAACAGCATTATTGTCACTTTGCCAGAATTTTTCAAATCCTTTATCTTACTCCCAGAAATGATTGAAGCAGTCAGCTGAGATCACACATTTCAGCACAAACAGATACAGTTTGGTAGAGCTAGGAGCAACTGAAAGGTGTCTCGTAATAGGAAGCACTGGGCAACCTGCCTCCCAAACTGTGCAACTGGCTCCATTTGCTATTTTGTCAGGAAATGTGTGCTTCCTCTTGGAAAAAAACCCCTAAAGGATAATGGTCATGCCCTTTCCTCCTGCCCCAAAAATTTATGGACTAGCTGGGACAAATAAAATACATAGTTTATTGGAAGTCAGGGAGACATTATCCATCACAGCGACAGTATAATAGATTTTTCCTGAAAGGGGTTTTAAAGAAGGAATTTAAGGTATCTGTCATATTTGGCATAAGCAAGAATGTATATACACCTTATGCAAACACTGGTGGATTACATGTAAATTTTCTGATGAATGTTGAATCTGGCCCAGAGGGAATAGTTGGCAGAGAGAATGGATAGGAGCATGACAGAGAGATGTTGGGTGAAATACACTTTGGGGAATGTAGCCAAATTTATTTGCAGTTGTTATGCATTAATAGCCTGATTTAAGCAGAAAAAAAACTTCACAGGGACAAATGTCTGCTTTATTTGGTAATAGAGATT
Organism: Myrmophylax atrothorax; assembly: GCA_026770055.1. NCBI lineage: Eukaryota > Metazoa > Chordata > Aves > Passeriformes > Thamnophilidae > Myrmophylax > Myrmophylax atrothorax. Next base: position 725,693 of record JAOXXN010000212.1, read on the forward strand.
CGAAAGGGCAGATCCAGTTGTGCTGCCTTATGGGCCTGAATGACAACAGATCCAATAATACAGATACTTCCAATCACCCTATGTTTATATAGTTTGTATTTTAAAGATATCCACTCCCTCGATATGCAGACTATTTCCATAAGCTGCACTAAAATGCTCAGCTGGTACTTTCTCATCCCTTTTTATACCCAGGACAGGTACAGCAGGTGGCAGAAGCCTGGAGTTCCATGCCCATGTTAGAAGTTCACATCACTGCTAGGAAGACCTGAGGCTGAAAGTGCTTTGCCTTTACAGGAATAGAACACCTTCAGCTACTAAAGGACTGAGACCCAAGGAATGAAGGTGCTCAAACCCAAGGAATGAATGTGCTGATACACAAGGAATTAAGGTGATGAGACCCAAGGAATTAAGGTGATGAGACCCAAGGAATGAAGGTGCTCAAACCCAAAGAATTAAGGAGCTCAAGCCCCCAGGAGCCCTCACTTTGCATGGTCACACCTGTATTTCCTCACTATCCACTTAAGGAAAAAGCCTGAAGCTGACTGTGTGATGGGGACTGAGCTATTTCTTTATCTGAAAAAGGGAGGGATATCTATGGAATGTTTTCCCCCTCTGCCACACAGGCACACCAACACAGGGATTTCCAGGAGCCTGCCCCGCACAGCACAGCCAAGCGCATTAAGCTATCAGCACATCATCAAACCATCACAAACACTTCCTGCCTGCCTTGCCCTGCTCCTTGTTATTTACCCTTCGCCAGGCAGCGGCAACCACAGTCTGCAGCTTAACAGCTTGCACTACACTGCGAAGAAACCCCTGCACAAAGAAACATAACCACAAAATTATGTCACTCAGTAGCAATTAGCATTGTTTTCAATGCACACAAACTTCGGGGCTGGGGAGGAACGCAAATGGAAAGGCAATTGTGCGGGGAAGCAGGTGAGTGACTTTGTGGCTTATGGGGGATCTATTACTTCTCTTGGGAGACATGAAGTCCGTGTTTCACCGCAGTTATTGCAAGTCCAAGCACTCTGGCACACAGGGAAAACTAGTGATTTGTATCCGATGTGAAACCACAGAACAAACAGGAGCAGCGTTGCAGACTTCTGCCCCCGTGCAGGGACTGACACGATGTTTTGAGCAGCTATTACATGTCTGAAAATTGACATATTACTGGTAACAGCACAAAAGGCCCTCTCTTTCAATAGCTGTTCCTCGGCAATCAGTGTCCAACCCTTAATGTTTTCTTTTGTTGAAAAAAAAAATCAGAAAAACTAAAATAAACCACAATCTGGTTCTGTGCCAACAATATTAACCAGCTTCTTTTAGAGCCTTTGAAGTTAGCAGGGGGCATCCAATCTTGTGGTGCAAGTAAAGAATGATACTTTAAGCGATTCCTTTTCATCCCTTTAACTTAATGAAAGATTAATAGCCTTGTTATTTTTGTTTCTGCTTTATTTTTTTATATTCGGGGAGGGGGGAGAATTTTTTGGCACTTGTTGAAACTGAAATGTTGCCTATAATGATTTTATGGATCAGTGAAGCAAAGAGTTGTTTGGGTGTTGGGTTTTTTTTTTTCCCTGTCTGTGAATCCTGTTTAACAATGCAAGCCACAAACAAAGTTACATACTGTAAGTTCAAAAAAATAGCCCTGCATTTACTTTTGGGAAGCAGGAGGAAAAAAGTGAAAAGAAGCTTTTGGAGTGCACAGACCTAAAAGAAAAAGTAGTGAGGGGGGACTTAGCAAATCTTTTCAGTCAAAGAGCTGTGGATTAGTTATAAAAATGTAATCCACTTCCTAGCTGAAGAAAGCAGCTTTATGTCGCTTCTGGCTGTGAAGATACAATGTGGGGTTTATAACCACCATTTATTTATATATTTTCAAGCAAAGCCAACAAGGCAACACTCCTGCCTTGTCGTTGCCATTCAGGGCGTAGGAGACAGGTAGCTTTTATTTTCATTCTGTTTTCATTCCATGTCCCTTTTGACGGGTGGAAGGGGACCGTAGGCCTCACAAATATATCCTAAAATTATTATTGCAGCCATCTGTTCCCTCTGCTTCTGTATTGCTATTTCTGGGCTCCATTGTGTGTTCTGTGTCACTGTGTGTGCAGCCCCGTGTCAAACACACCTTGAGCCTCAGGAGGAGCAGGACGGTGTGACCTGCAAGAGTTTTGTTCTGCCAGCTGAGGATCTGGGCAGACACCTCCTCTGAGCCTGCACAGCCTCCCAGGATGGAAGTGGAGTCGCAAATTTTAGCATTATAGCTCAGCCATTTGATTTTGAGAATGGGTAGGGCAAACACAACGTGGCCCAAGACAATTGAGCAAGACCCTTAATAGTGCTCTAAATAAAGCCATGGTAATCACTGCTTACAATGTGTTTTATAACTTTGGGTCTCTTTACACATAATAAACTTGGGTAGAGTGTGCACTTTCACTGGAGCTTCAGCAAGCCAGAAGAAGAAGAAGAACATGTATTTTTACTTTCATTTTATGAAAGCAAATTCATTGGTGTTTCACTTTCACCATCAAGGCTAAGACGGATTTACCCTGAGTACACCTTTATTAGGATATATATATTTAATACAATATAAGTTATAGTCATATAATTATAGTATAAAGCGGTTATATGTTTATGATATATTAAATTATCATAGGCAGTAAATTACTCTCTCAGAACCATACAGAGCTTTGTGATGGAGCCAGGACGTTATTCCAGATTTCTCATCTCTTAAACCAGGGTTTTATCCATTTATCCAGCATAGTTTCGTTCAGAATTTCATATTAGCATTACAGTTAATGTGATCCCTGCAGTGTCTTACAGCCAAGATTTACAACATTCCTAAATTCTGTCATAATTTTTCGGTGATCTGTTTTTCTTCAGATTTTTTGTTTAACCTTATACTGAATTTTGCCTCTGATGTCCACTTTAATTTGGGTAAATTAAGCAGTGTGGGATTGCAGAGATGCCATCATGGATATCATGCACAACTTGGCTCAACCTGCAATCCAAGCTCTTCACATGGCTGAGCCCTCAGGTTGGCATTTCCATGAGCCAACCCACCTCCCTGACACGTAACCCCCCTGACAGGCAGAGCATTACATGCTTCAAAAGTTGTCTTCATCAGAATTCAGAGGAAAGATGGTCCCAACGTGCAAAATAAAACACATCACTGCTCTTGATAACTTGTCTGTTTCAAATGAGAAATCACAGTAGTGTAATACTGTAAAAATTAGACAGAATTTTTCTGCTATTATACCAAACAGCCTGCTTAATAAATGGGTAATGAAAAAGAATAATTTATTACAGCTTGTGAATTTTGACAGTTCTAAAAAGATGTTCTTAGAGTTTCCCCAAAGGGAGAAGAAGAATGTTTCTTCCTTAACACACTGGCGTTAGATGTAATTTCTCTGTCTGTAGAATTTTGCTACTGCCTAGTAGAAGGGATTAGAATTTTTTTCTTACATCATAACCTATTTTAAGCAATTATAATCTATGGGTAATAAATCATTTTCATTCACCTCTCATGGGGAGAGAAAAGATGTGAGAGAGCGTTCTGGAGTTTTAATTTATATCAATGTTTGCATTACTATTAAATGAATTAAATGGGTTCTACAAGTGTTCTCTCATAGATCTGCAATAAATTATGGAGCATCTCAACCTAAGTAATTTAATTGTCTCTTTTACCAGCTTTTTGTTTTGTTTTGTTAATTTTTTAAGCTGGGTAGCACAAACAGTTATAAAACACACTGAAAAACTCAGAAGACTCTTGGGTATTGCAATATAGGACAGAAATTCTCTCATTACAAACACTGCATATCTGCTGCAGTTGCAGGGATTTGCAGAGCCAGTGTAACCCCTGCAGGTACTGACACCAAGTATGAGCAGCTCCAGGGGAGACCATTCCTAAACCAAAACATCAACCCCAGCACAATCAACTGGAATTTTTCATCCATGGTCTATTCCTAACTTATCTTCTGATAGCCTGGCATAATTATGGTGGTATATTTTTCTAACTACAAGAGCCATTACTAAATTAATCACATTAAACATATGAAGGCAGAGATGGGGTAAAACATACACAAATGGGAATAAATATTTGAATTTACATTTCACACTTTCTTCTTGTGCTTTTGAAGGAACCTAGAAAGGGGTACAGGGGTTGTATATCTCCTATCTATCTATCTATCTATCTATCTATCTATCTATCTATCTATCTATCTATCTATCTATCTAAGTGTTCCATAAGGACTCCAGAAGTTTACTTTGAACACATTGAAGACCATGGGACTCACCTTATCAGAAAGATCATCTGTATTGTCTTCTGCTTCTGACTAAAGCCAAGGGCAGATGTTTCCTGGCAAATACAAGAATTCACATGCTGAAAAAAACCAGTATTAGCTGCTGATAGAGTATTTCCAACTTCATGCATGTATAGTGAAACAAAAACTTTTAAAGATTTTTATTTCAACCCATTAAACAGAACATTAGAGGTTTTTCTTCTCTTCCCCTTACTCTTTCAAAAAATTTTATGTGATTTATGTATCTATTCAAAGGGATAATTTTTCTTGGAATATAGGAAAGTGTTTTACTTCCCTTTCCTTTCTACCCAATGGAGTAGAAATTCTACTTTGCCCTCACCAAACCATGTGATGCAAATCTATTACTTGTACATTATATTATGCCCAAAAATGAATTAAGATATTCTAAGGAGTGAAAACCTAGCACTAAAGTCTTCACACTCAAAAAGAAAGACTCATCCTATTTATGTCCATTTTTACCCTTTGAAAAGATTAATCTTTGAAGGAGGAATAATTTGCCAGAGAATGAAACTATGAAACTCAGAAATATTTCCTTAGCTCCATTTGCAGCCTCTGTCCAAAACCTCATATTTCTTCAACTTTTCAGCACTGCTTTGCACCAAACTGCTGCCACTATGTAACATGATTACTTTTGAACAGCTGAACAGTTTCTCTCTGAGTCTTTCTTGGCATATAACTTTATTGAAGGTTTTACTTTACTTGTTTATTGGATTTTCTTTATCTGCTTCTGGACACTGAACAAGTTTTGTACAGAAATATAAAATAATTCTATTTCAGAACAACCGTTTTAAATGGTTGGTCTGATGTAGAAGAGCTACTTAACCATTATAGAATTTACATGAAAAATTGCATAAAGAAAAACCCATCATAAAACTCATCACACTTAATCACACCAAATTTCACAATCTTCCATTTCAGTTCTAAGTTTAAAATGTATCAACATGCATTAACAAAAACAAAACAAAACAACCAAACAAAAAATCCACCAAACCACCCAAAAAAACCTGAGAGCAAGTGAATTTTCACTGCTTTGCAGCAGGACAAATTAGCCCAGCTGGTGCCCAGTGCTGCCAAAGCCAGCCAACTTCCAGTTCCCTGGCAAATTTTTCAAAATTGCTTAGATCTTTCTACCATAAATTTCAGTGTTCAATGATTTCTGAGTGACTTGAGTGAAAGGCTCCATAGAAAACCCTCAGAAATACTTAGATGTTCAAGGGAACCTCCTTATTAAGGAACTCTTGCAACTGGAACTTAATTGAACCTTGGTTCCAGTTTTTGTCGTGTTGGACTGGCTTGGGATTTGCATCTTGATAGTTGTAGGATAAGCACTTATAGGAGCAGTACTAAAAACCCCCACTCTTTTCATGAACCAGCAGTGGGGCTGCTCTAATCAGAATGAAGCACAGGTAGGAGAGAACTATCTGTCATTCATTACTGCAGTTTATCATAGAATGGCTTGGGTTGGAAGGGACCTCAAAGATCATCTCGTTCCAACCCCCAATTATGTCTGATACACCAAGGCAGAGCCTTTATGTAGAAAGGCTCTGAAATACCTCTGGTGAGGTTAAGTAGGCAGCTGCCCTTCAAAACTGCATTTGTTTCAGGTATTTTTCATTCTCTTATTGATAACTCCTATGTAGACATTCCCCCCCAGATAATCGAAACAAAATTCCTCTGATCCCAGGTAGTATCAGCCACCAGAGCCTAAGCAGCTGATGTTCTTTATAGCATTATGTGAGTGTAGGCAGAACACAGTACTTGGATTGTAGAGCTGGGGACAAAAGGCTGATATTGTTCAGGCAACCATGGCCCACATGTCAGGCTTTTGTAGTTCCACTCCATCAGAATAAGCATCTGGGGAAGCTGATAGAGGGAACTCGATTGCTCCCTCTACACAGACAAATACTTCTTATTTCCCGAGTCTGAAAATCAAGTGAGTGTGTTGTTTTGGGATGTGTTCACAAATGCTACTGCAAGTACTGTAGCAATGCTTTCTCCATGCCAGAATTTAGGGTTGCATTCAGTTTTCAATAACTGATTCTATAAAACCTAAATGCAAAAACACTATCATAACAGTAAGCGAGACTTACACCAAATTTCCCAGGCATAAAATGATCTTCAGACATTGAGTTGGCACATTGAGGTCCAAGTGATTTACCAGATTTACCTGCTGAATGCCTGGCCACATCTTTAATCCATGACACAGCTCATAAAATCTGCCTGGAGGGTGCAAAGAGGAGACACCTCTGCTGGCCCTCCTGCCCCTTCAGGCCACAACCCCTCTCTAGTTTTTGGTCTTCTTCTACCACAGATCACATTTAACACTGCAGTTTCTTTCTGCAGTGGTTTTTTGTCCTTAGTGCCCCATGTGAAGTCATGGTTAGTTTAGACCAGTAAAAAACAGTAACCAAAGTTGCCTGGTTAATGCAAAAGCTTATTTGTTTATAAAGGGTTAATGCCCTTTCAGCATTAATATCTCCATTTCACAGATGGGCAAACAGAGGCAGAGAGGTTAAACGATTTCCATAAAGCCTGTGTGAATGTCTGGCTGGAATTGGAAAATTTTCTAGTAGCTGTAGTTGTCTCATTCTGTGAATGAAATACCCACCAATGCTGCTGTGTGATGTCTTTATGGGCTTACTCACTGTTAGGGTGAATTTCACCCAGCACATGCAATGCATTTAAAAACACACTTGATTTTATTTGAAAACTAAGCATTTGGTTTGTACTTTGCTGAATCAGGCCCCAAATGAGTAAGGACAGATCCCATTCTGGACCTCTTTTCCATTCAATCTCATTGTACAAATGCAGTGCATTATTAGCCCAGAGTAAAGGATCTGTTGGATCTACAGCAAATATCTATAAATGGAAAAGCCAGATAACTAGTGGGTTACTGGGTTTTTTTGCTTGTTAGTTTAACCAAAGGTGGGGCTGCCTTGTAGAGATACATTCCCAAAGCTGGCAATGGCATTGGATTCCATTTCAATGTCACATTTTCTGGACATACCTTTCCAGTGGATTATTTTTCACTGTCAGATTGAGGGGGAGGGAGGGACACCTAAGAATTTTGAAACAAGCAGCAAAAACATAATATATCTGAAAAAATAGTGACAGCAAGGACATAAGGATACAACTATGTAGCATATGATTGAATTAGGAGCAGCTGATCCACATCCAGGCAAATTCATGGAGCCATCATGAATGTTCTGAATAATGCAATTCCATCCAGACTGTGTTATTCGTTCGGTAGAGATTTTACCCCCAGAGCATCTGCAGACTTTGATTTGGATCCAGGGAATTGCTTAACAGCTGGAAAATTTTAAAAGCTGAATGAGAATTTTGTGTTATGTAATTTTCTCCTCTTGCTGAATGGGGGAGTCAGACATGTGACTTGAGTTAGCACTGGTGGGAGTCACCCTTGTACTGGAATGTGGGGGAAGGATAAGACCCTCCACTTCTCGCTGTGTGGTGCCCTCAGCCTGTTGTCTCTGTGGCTGTCACAAAGAGCAGTAATGAGTTCAGTGCTGCCATGAAGTCACTTCAAATAGCCTAAGATTTAATGCATTTAATTTAGGCATCAACAGAGTTCAACAGAAGCTGTTTATTGCAGTCAATTCAGGTAGCAACATTTAACAAAGCTGCTTTAACTGCCTCCTCTGTTAAGTGTTGTTTGAGCTGTGTCTTCATTGCTCAGGATCTCATTATGGCCATTATGTGAGATGAAATGTTTTCATCTTTTATGAGGATGGGCTTAGGGAAATAAGGATGTTTTGCTCAAAAAAGTTGGTTTCATTTTTTTCTCTGAGGATCTCAAATTACTTCAGGTTTTATGACAAAACTTTGAAGAAAGGATTATGTTTTTGAAGGAAGGACATCCTTTTTCATTAAGAATAAAAGGGAGACTTCAATGGAAATTTTACTGAGTGCTAACTGTCCAAAAAGTCTGTACATGCATATATTTAATTTTGGAAATTAAGATCTCTCCAGAGCTTATGGGATGCCTACATTATATTGTCAAAGAAACTGGGAAGAATTTTTTGAGATTAAGCACTCCTGTTAGTAGGACCACAGTGGTGACAGGAACTAGAATCAACATGGAAACAATACTTTCTATAACCTCAGTTCTTCTCCAGAAGCCTGTCTGAATTCCATGTAACAGGACAGGGGAGAAAAGATGATTTGCACCAATACAGTTGTATCAGGGAACAATTTATGAGGACTATTTATGGCTAGAGGACCACTTACGTCTTGTAGGTCTTGCATGCAACAGGAGGATCCATGAAGAGGAAAACCTGCAAGTCTTCATCTGCTTGTCTCTGGCATTGATAGAAAACCCCTTTGCATTCTGTATCCTGTCCTGCATAAAGTTCTGACATGTGGCTTCAATTAGTACTAATTATGTATTCAAAGGAAGAGTAAGGATGTTCCTGTTTTTCTAGAGGGGGTGAAAAATCATGTTTCTCTGAGCTTAGCTTTAATATATCTGCATCCTCATTCTCTATTTCAAAAGCAAAGCTGATGCCATGAGGCACTGCAGGAATTTGGAAAATATGCTTTGCTTTTGAAACAGAAGCTTCAAATCCACTTTAAATCCCATATAAAAGTTAGTCCAAGAAAGTCAATGAATGGATCATGATCAAAGTATCTTTATTGAATTTTCTAACAGCTTCCAACAAAACATATTTTAAAAGGAACTGGCTGCATCAAGTGCTTTCCAGTAAGCTGAAATGATAACTCTCAGCTCAGGATAGGTGAGAGAAGTGAGAGATGAAACATCAGTGCCTACATACCATATGGGTTGTTTTCTACGAGTTGCCAAACAGTTCTGAATTCCAAAACATACTGTGGGAATTTTATCACCTTAACTTTCAACAAAGGAATGGAAACACTGTGTTTCTTAAGGATTACTGCCAACCAAAAATACTCCCAGTGCACAGTGCAGTATCCTGGGAGCACCTTGATTTACCTCTGTTGTGCTTTCACTGAGCAGCACTTCACTTAGGAAGGAAGGTGTTGGTCCTTAAAGTTACTCAATCTGATTGCTTTTCTTGAACATTTTGCATGTGACCCCTCAGAGCTTCTTCCCTTCTGCCCAGCAGGACACAGTTAATACAAAATGCTTACCCTGATCAGGATGGATGTATCTAACAACTAGTTTGCTCCACACTGATTACACAGGGTCCAAAGCAAAGGAGACTCAACTGTGATGTTACAAGTAACCAAATGCAAACTGCTCCTAAGCAGCTATTTTAATATAAAATTTTACTAAAAAGCCTTATAATAAAATCCTTATGCATTATGTGGAGTTTTTGAGCCATTTGACAGGGTTCTGTACCTATTACAAAGCTCTACAGGACAGCTGGGAAAAAACACAAAGCAAATAAAAAAGCCCAAATAAAAATTTTCACCTGTTGCATTTTTCGGATTCAGGTACAGTGACAGAATATTAGTTTCATGCTATTTTTTCAGGATTTATTAACAAGAAAAAAATGTTTTTAGTCCTGAAGTTTTCCATCCACTTAAATTTGGATTAGGTTCATGAAAGTCTTGTGGAGTCAAATACATGTAGTTTAATAATTGTAATTTCATGAGGTTTATTTATTTAGTGAGAGACTTGCACATGGCTGATTATACTGAAATTTAATTTTTTTGTGCCTCTGTGTTGACATGGGAAGGGTCTCACTGTGACACAAATCTGAGAGCTGACTCACAAATGAGTTTTCAAGGATTTTTTGTGTAGGAACTGTGAACACAAACACTGATACCTTTCTTCATACACAGCTGTACTACCCTCAGTAATGTTTTTGTAGCATTCAACAGGATGCTTTATAATGCTCACCAAGGGTGCCAGAATCCAGCCTTTAATCTTTTGCTAACTGAGTCATTGCTGAGGTGAATAATTTACTATGAGGACAGAAAGTTGAGCAGTGATAGAAGGAATTTGCTGAATTACAATTTCTCATTTCTTTCTGCAAGTCTCTGCCAATAAAATTTCGAAATGCTGAGTTAGACAAAGTTAGGTTCAATTTTTTGTTTCAAGCCTACTGTGCCCACAGTGTTTTCCTGCATTCAAATCCCAATCCAGGAATTGGGCTGCACAACAAATCTCACAATAAGCTTTTGCAAAAAAAAGATTCACCATCCACCAATATACATGAAATTTTCCCTGTGTTTAAACCATGTCACAGGGAATTAAAAATACTCCTCACCTCTTCATTGGCACTCAACATTCCTTGTTGTGTAACAGTAATGCCTCAGTTCCTCTGAATATTGCCTAAAGACAGCCAAAACCACGTAATCCTATTTGTGAAGTCCAGCATTGTGCTAAAATGGAAGATATTGTGGAAATGTGACACATTTTCAGCACTAGATTGTGGGAGAAGTTATTTGTCTCTTAGATTCAGGTGTGTGTCTGCTGTTTTGCCTTGGGCAGTCTGGCCCCTCTTGTACAACATAATACCCAGAGCAAAAGGGTGAGAGTTACAGGGGCAGCTGGATGCCTGTGTGGAAGAGAGGAGGATGTTGGGGGAGAAAGGCAGGTTAAGGCAAAACGCTTATGGAAAATTCATGAGAGATTGGTATCAGTGCACTAGCAGGAGAACATGGCAGGGAACAGAGAAAAGAGAGAAAGAGAGGAAAAAGGAAAGATTGTGGGGGCAGGAATGGTCTTCCACTATAAATTCCAACCACTATGGATGTTCTTGACCACACTTCAAACAAGTTTTAATTTGAGATTGTTGCAGCACTTCAGTTTACATCCCATTTAATTTTCTGTTGTCCCTTGATTTATATCCTGTCCTGTGTACTACCATCTGTTCCTTGGTTTTTTGGAACTGTAACAAAATGTGATATAAAAAAATAATGTTTACCTTTAAATCATTTTCCATGTAGCCTCTTTTCTTCTGTGTATTTTGTGTCAGCTTCAATAGTTGGGCGCCCTGCGTCTTTAGCTACCACCTCCTAGCCCTGACCTGTAGCTTTCCCCACATTGTATATAACCACAGAGAGGGCTGTGATGTTAAATACAAAAGAGAAACAGGAGTGTTGTAAGGTCATATGCTTCTTGCATAAGGGATTTCAAAGGAAGCAATTGTTTAAAGGACTTGAAGATGACAGAAAATAATCTGTGTAATCCAACAATCAAAACCTGTATTCATTAGCGAAGGGAACTTTGTTGGGTGCCTCAGAAAATGGAAAGGTGAGTAGTCAAACTGAGAGCAGCTCTTTAATTTCCCACATTTCAAGGCGCAAAGAATAGGCTCTGTGTGTTTGGACTATTGTAGTTTTGACTTTCATATTTCTAAACCTCAGGATTTAGATCTGAATCTTGAAAGCGATTCAGACTTTCGCCAGTTCTCCTGTCCTCAGCTGAAACACAATGTCGAGTTTTTTCGAAATAATTGTGCAGCTCTGACCATTCCTTCAATAAGGCATTTTCTACATGAGCAGAATTCTTTGAAGTGCAGAGCCATGAAGATGGTGAGGGCCAAAGGTGAAAGCTGTGCAATAGAAGTGTACATTCCAGTCAGAGAACGGGTTGGAGGGGTGAAGGAATTAGTCTATTGATATTCAGTGCTTTGACCTGCTAACAATAACTGTGGCACAGGGGTTATAACAGCGGCACATCCCTACATTGTGTATCAGTGGAGAGAGACAGACCTTATCTGCTTTAGTTCGCTCTGGAGGAAAAATCAGCAGGGCTTTTTGCCATGTGGTCACCCGTGGCTGCTGCTGGGGAGAGTGGGGGCAAAAAAAACGGTACCTAATTCCTCCATCATCACTTTGGGTCTAATAATAAATCAGCCACAGATCCACAATATGATGGCCATTTTTCGAAATGTGGTGCTGGGAAAAGGGAAAATAAATTAATAGGGTATTCTGTGCTGGATTTTAAAGGGCATATAGACTATGGAAAGCAATGCCCTGCTGCTTTTTATCCCCTTAAGATAAAAAATTTTAAAAAAAATCCCCTTTTTCACTTTGAAAGTGTTTTTTCTAAAAAATAATCAAAGCAACACCAACAATTTTTTGACACCAGAGAATACTTTTCCCTTGGTATACAGCACATTTATAACACAGCTCAGCTAGCCCTGCGGGGAAAATTTTGTGCTGGGTATGTGCAATTTTACTTACACAAACCCAACAAGATTTAGTCCATACACTGGAAAAGGAACTAGCCAGTTGACATTTAGCTAGCAAGGCACACCAGGCTCTGCCTCCAGCCTCCACCTCTAGCAAACACTTCCCAGATCTCTGGTTTTGCTTTGTCTCCTACCGTTTGTCACTACTCTGGCATAGCATGGCATAGCAGCCAGCAAAGTGAAATAGTAAAGTAGTATGTAACACGAGGCACAAATCAGTGAGCAGTTTAGATGCTGTTTGTTCTTAGCATTGCAAAATTTAGACAGGTAGGTAAGTTGATTACATCACCCAGTTCATTTTTTTTTGGCTAGTGTAGGACTGGTTTCAGGCTCTGGTCTGTCTTCCTTTATATGAATTCAGACTGGAAACTCCCCCTCCATTCCATGTAAAATAAATGTTGAGCTTAGTATTCTACCTTAGATAACAAACCCCTCTCCACAGCTACCAGCCCCCAGAATCCCAGGCTTGAGATCAATGGGCTGTGTGGAGCACTTGCTCCTCAGGGCTGGAGTGCTCTGTTGTTCCTGGCCAGGGATCCCAAGCGTGGCAGGCAAATTCCCTGCCATTTTATTCAAGGGCAGACAGACAGCAGCCACAGTGCTATAAGAAATGGTCTGGTGAATGCAAATTATACTCATTCCCAAGGATTTTGAAAAGAAGATGAAAAAGGGCTTTTCACTTGGCAACAAGATGCCAACGTTTTGGAAAAATATCTTAGCTCTCAGCAGAGCTCCCAAGACACACTGGGGAGATGAAGTCCTGTTATTTCTTAAGAATAATTAATATCCTTTATCTCTGGGAGCTGGTCAGAGACAAAGCAGTGACTCAGAGACCTGGTTGGTACTTCATCTATGGGCTCAACCTGCCACTAATTAACTTGCTTCTCAACAAACCTCTGAAAACTCCAGGCCAGAGAACTTTGCAGTGTCTTTTGTTTAACATATTTAAGAAGCAGCTTCATAACGGAGACCCAAAGGACAGAGAGATTACCTTTCATTTTACATGGGCTTATTTAAAGGCATCTTCAATCAGAAGGAAAGATTTTTGAGAAGGACTGGAATTGTGTGGTTGTAGTTGCAGGTGAGGTGCCACCTGGGCACAAACCAGCCTAACTTCTAATACAAAGCCAACTGCAAAGCTACTGTAAAATCTACTCCCAAGCAAACAAGAACCAATTACAGGTTTTCATTCCAAATGGAGATTTTAATCCTGACCGTGTTGACTTGAATCATGCCTTACAAGCCCCTCATTAATAATTCCTAAACATAACACTGAGTGAACTAATATGCTGAGCTAGCAAACTGTGAGCTGCTGGAATGGCTGGTGTGGAGCATTCAGCCCAGCCTGTACAAGCAGTTTGCTTTAGAAGATGATAAACCAAATAATTTCAGTGATCATTTTGATATATTGCTGCGATCACATCTCTCTTTGCAGGGCCACTGACAGAACGGGAGGGAGCTACAGACACGGGTGGCTCTTCAGCACAAAACGCTGTGGGAGAGCTCACAAAAAATCACAGGCTTTGCCCAATGTGGCATTTTGTAACTTTACCCTGAGGTGAACTTCAGAGAGGTAATTTAGGAGGAGAAACACTCCCCAGCTGTTTGAGTAGGGCTCTGATATGCCAAAGGCTATATCCAGTTAGAGAGAGAGTAGAGCTGATTCAATTCATGTTATAATTTGAAATTTCAACCCTAGTTACAGGTTTGGAATAGTTTTAATCATTTATTATATATATATATATGCGTGTGTGTGTGTGTATTAGTTTTAGAAAAAATAAAACCAAAGTCAACAAAGTGGTCAGTATGTTAGCTCTGTACTCCCAAAAACTATATTCAAAGCCCTACTCTGCCCAGGCCTCTTGTGCGTCCTTGGGGAAGTCATATCACACCTCTCTGCCTCATCCTGCTTGCGTGATGGAGACAAAATTAGTTTCCAGCTTCTAGGGACATAGTGAACCTGATGATCTGATAAATTTATGTCTGTGACAGTCTATATGTGGCAAGTCCATGAAGATGTGTTGTCAGGGATTCCACAGAGGGAGGTTTTACACAAAACCTAAGAAAATGAGGGACTTTGTCTCAGAGAATGTCTGAAATAAGAAATGGATACAGAGAGATGGGAGAGTCCAGCTAAATAATGAAACAATCATTATGGCAGGTTTTAATCTTCAGAAACCAGAAGCCAAATAGTTAAAAATTAAAGTTTTCAGCAGTGTAATGTAAGGCTGTACCATGAATATTTAAGAGATGCCTCTTCCAAGAATGAAGGCCAGTGTGGGAGATAACACTAAGGTGTTTGAAATGGAACAATTAAGTTGATTAGGTAAAGCTTAGATACAGTTCTACATATGCAGAATAAACAACTCGCACACCAGTTGGAGACAGTGAACAAAACACTTCAGGTAAATGTGGTTTATAACAGTCATGGGTTCAGCTCTGCTATTATCCTTTCATTAAAGTTATTAACAGAGATTTCTTACAAAACTCCTGTTGTGACACTGCCCAGCACAGCCTGCTTGGCCAGTGGTCAGCTAATGGTGTGAATCAAGTGTGAGAGGAGCAGCCACATCTTTTTCTCAGCTGCCCCTGTTTTACTTCCCCCTCCCAACCCTGTGCTGAATTTCTAGTGGTTTTCTTTAATTTCACATGTTGAAAAGACTGAGTGATCCTTTTTCTCAGATGGTCTTTCTAGAACCCCCAACAGAGTGTGAATAATTATTGCCACTCTGTTGGGGCTTTGATAAGACTCTTATGGCTGCCTTTTGCTCAGCCTCTCAGCCTTTGTTCCTGCTAAAGTTATTTTCTTTCTTAGGGAATGGGAAAAAAAAGGTAAAAACTGTAACAAGATCAAGAGAAACTGCAGTTTTAATAATAGTTATAACAATTAAAATATTGACTTGAAAACTATAAATGCTTGGTTCAAATCCCTCTGGTAAGTGCATAAATCATCGTGTGTCTACTTCTAGTTTCAAAGAGAGCACAATTTATAAAAAGAATTAGCCAGAAAGGATTTTGAGAGGTATCTGAATATGAACTCTGACTCCTGGCCTGGCCACCTGGTTCAGACTGAATACAACATGTGATATTTAGTGGAGGACACAGGTTTTCAAGTTTTTGCAGCCATGTTGTGAGTATTGAGAAACCAGTTTATTGAGACCCACGTGTGAATCAAGTGGGAGGCCCAATGATATCGGAATCAAAGCACATCTCTGCAGTCTCTTCCCCATTGAAAGGGCACAGAAGGTATTACTGTTGGCTAAACAAAAAGCTTTGTCTGAACCAGTGTATGCTCTGATGCTCACGGGACTCGGGAAAGAGGTTAATCCCAAACTCAAACATCCCTTCAAACACTGATTAGCTACCTTCATACAAAGGACCACACATCACAAAGGAGGCCATTTGAACCTTCCTACCTAAGTTCATGCTCTCCCAAACAACCAGACCAATCTGATCACTGTTGCTGGAGCTGCACCTGAGGGGGGTCACTGTGGCTCATCCAGGTGTGTCTGTGAGCACACAGCAACCTCATGTACACACACACACAGAGTCCCAAAAGGATAAAAGGAAGAATAACTTCAAGAAAATAGGTTATTGCACACTTTTCAAAGGCAACCTGTAGTTGATGTTTGGGTCTCCTATTAAAATTAAATATACCTGAAGCCTATAGGTTTCCACAGCCATCTTATTTTAGGGATTGCAGTGCTGGGTAGCGGCATGAGATCAAAGTAGTGGTGCATACAGATATATTGGCGTTTTGAGATTGGAAGATAAATAATTCATACATTGAAAATAGAGTTGGGTTGGGGATATTATGGATTAATTCCATCTCACACTCTTTCTCCTCACTCCCACCACCCCCCTTTTTTTTTGCTAGTGGGAGACCTACTGCCCTTGTCCCTTTCTTCTGATTTCTGAATCTGCCACAGGCACTGTTAGAATTACAGCAGTGATAAGAAAATATCAGGCGTGGGATTTGAATTAATGCTTTTAGACAAATCTCCATTCCATCTCTAATTCTAATGCTAATTACATTTGCAGATCAAAGCCTGTTCGTTAAAGTTTTGCTTTTGAATACATGTAAAGATTTCACTTTTTTGTTTGATTTTTTCCTCATTTTTGGAGAAATACTTCTTCCAGTAGAGACCAGATGTTCCTAAAATATCCCTTTGGAACAGCACAGCTTTGGTTCTCTGTTTTCCTTTCTTTGACTCTTTTGTCTGCATTGGGTGCAGCATTGTTCTGTTACTGTATAGGCAATCCATCTTTCTGACTTATTTGGTTTCTGTTTAGAAAAAGCCAGTGATAACTTAATAAGTGAGTGCAAATAATTGCAAATATGTTTAAACTGCATGCTCAGTGTTGCCAACTGCAGGTTCAAAATTTGGATCAGCTTCAATAAGATTATGAGATTACAGTGAAAAGATGTGAAATATAGAGAGAAACAATTGAGTTATTTTTATTTTCCCTCCAACTCTCAGATTTATATGATTTACACTTTCATCTTGTACAACTAGGAGGACTAGAAGTTATTTCTTCTTTTGGTATTTTTCTCTACATTAAGCAGAACCTTTCTATCATGGACTCCTTAAATTTGGATTTTTTAGAAACAGAAACATAAATATAATGCAACTCGTGATAAAACCATAAAAACTGGCAACACAGGCACCAGTC
>JAOXXN010000212.1:750110-775985 GCA_026770055.1 Myrmophylax atrothorax
TCCTTCTCTATTTCTAAGAGCAAATCACATCACTCACAACAACAGAAAGAGTGGGATAGAGCCCTTCTTTCAGAATGATGGTGTGAGTTGGGGGTAAAGGTGTGTGCACTCACTTCACCTGCTAGTAAGGGACTGTGCTTATTTATGAAGTTCGTTTCATGTGCACATGAAGCACAAAGGATAGATACTGCTTAAATTCTGACATCCATGATGTACGTTGGGGCTTGTCCCAACACGCTGCAAAAGAGGTAGAAGTCTACAGGAGTATTTTGCAGACAAGGGTTAGGAATTGAAAGCCTGATTAGAAATGGTTATTTTTAATTTATTTTTTTAACAACACAAACTCAGTTTTAACCTGAGAATCCCATTGCATAAGGAAACTGCTGTTCCCAGCCTCTACTCATCACCATTCTGGCCCATATTCTTGGAGGCCTGTGTTTGCTGACCATAATTATTTGTCTGCACAAGCCCATACAAGCTGTGGGGGCAGACAGAAGTGGTTACGGGAAGCAGAGGTCCAATGCCATGTGCCCTCCTTTGTGATATGCCTGGAGACTGGGTGACAAATTATACAAAGCAAAAATAGTCCTTCTGTTTCATTTGAAAAAAAATATATCTTAGTATTCCCTTTCTTTTAATTGTACAGTCATCTGGATAAAGAGTTTACCTGATATGAGTGCAGTGACTGTGATTCACACAAGTGAAGCACCAGGTTACAACAGCGAAGTTTCAGGGAGTAAAGAGGAGAAAATAGAAGTAGTTCATGAGGTATCACACATTTTAGAAAAACAGAAACTTCCAAAGGTTTCAGAACTGTTCCCCTTTCTTTGCTCTGACTCTTCTAATTTTTCCTCTTGCACCAAAACTATTTGTTTACTACAGCAGGAACTAATATTTTCCCTGTAGCTACTTAAAAGAAATACATCCTCTTTGTGGCTTTGAAAATCCCTACAGGATTATGAATGAATACTTCAAGAGTGTATTATAAATTCAGACATGTCTATTGGGCTTTCAAGTATCACAGCGGGAGCTTCTTACTGAGGCAACCTGAGGGTAAAGGCTTTCCCACCTTTCCAAAGTGACTCCTCCCACAAAATTTTCTTGGGCTGAAGTCAAAAAAAAATCCACCACCCTACCTAGTTGAGCTTCTTAGAGCTACTTCATTCTAAGCAGAACTGAATATAGCTATAATTTAGTACAATCACATACCCAGACACTGCTCTGGAGCCTGCTCAGTTTTCCTGCGGTACCTCACACACTCCTTAATGTCGGATGTTGTTTGAAACCAATGTGCTTTTTATTTTAAAGTCTAAGCAGGCTGGTTAAAAAACCAACTTGTTTTCCAGCACGTGCTGTCCTAGATGTGCTGTGAGCACCTGTCATTATCTCCTCCAAATTCCGCTGCTGCTCCTGCTTTGCCAACTGGCAGCGCCACAGCGTTGTGACAGCGATTACAAAGTCGGATTAGACATAGCCCATTTCTCCCATCCCCTGCTGCGAGTGCTGAACCAGCAACTTTGCCACGTTTTGATCAGATGCACTCAGCACTGACATATAAATCAGGGACAGGACTAAAGGGAGAGGGGAGGAATCAGCAACAAAGAGGCAAAATCAAGGGCAACTTGGAAGATAAAAATGAGACTAAAGAGAGTTTTAAAAGCAGGTGGCTTTGAATGTATATGTACTTACTTTAAAGGGGATGAGGGGTGTTGGTGCTTTCAAAAGAATTCACACTTTTTCAGGCTTTTGAATGCACATCGCCCCAGTAAAAACCTCCAGTGGGCTGAGCCTCAAAATGAACTGCAAGAGGAAAATGAGTTTTAGCTGGAAACTGAAGGGCAGTTGTTAAAAAGTCCTGTCAGACAGTCTTTGAAATTTAAGAACCACCTGCAGCAACTGGTGTAGGTGGTACTTGTAACACTATGCATGATGCTGACTTAATGGTTCAGCAGATGTTCATGGGTGTAACTTCAGAAAGACTACAAGAAAGACTCAAAGACATAACAACACCATTTTTATGGATGTCAGCTAAAAGTGCAAAACATTATCAAGAAAATGTCAAAGAGGATGGTGATCTTCCAAGGATTTTACTTGATCTGTTAAATCTCAGGGAAGAAAAGCCAGTGTCAAGGTGCTCCAATGTTGTAGCAACAGAGGAAGATTTGGGATGGGCAACTGTTCTTAAAACATACAGGACACAGAGCATGAAGATGAGGAAACATGTTGTGCCTGATCCTGCCTAGCACCTAAGTGTGTATTCCCAGCACTGTACCAGCAGTTTTGTTGAAGTAGCAGCCATTAAATAAATGGTCTTTCAATCAAACATTTGGAGTAAGAGGCATGAAGAAAACTTCCAAAACAAGACATACTTGTTCCTGCCTTATGTTGCTATGCCCTTTGCCATACTGCAGTTAATCTAGTCTAATAGTCTAATTTATAGTTAAATCTGTAGCAATTCTGACTGTCTAAACTCTCACTTTAAAGCACAAAAACCCATGAAAAACAAGCATATGAAAATACACACACACTTCAAAATTCTTGCACATATACTCAACTTCAAACATGCACAAAATCTCTCTAAAGTCTCTGGAAGTAGTATTTAAATCCTAAATATATAATGTATGCAAGCACTTTTGCAGGACAGTGGTCTAAGACACAGCCACTCCTCAAATACTTCACAGTACATTCTGTGACAACTTTGGGAAGGTGTCAGAGAGGAACCTGCAGGTCATCTGCCATGGGTCTGTGTGATTATAATCAGCACAGTGAAGTGACAACAAAACCCTACAATTTCATCCAAGCTTAACTAGTAGGCAAAAGCCTACCCTTAGTTATTGCATTTTGCAGTGAACTTCTTGGTCTGAATGCAAGATTTTTACATTTCCATTGATGAAACTGGAGACCAGCTTTGTCTGATGCTCTCTGGCTGGCTTATTAAACCTGTTAATCCCTATTTATAACTGTAAATACAGAGATCACACCCCAGGTCAAGCATTTTCTAAATTTCTCTGGTGTAGACTCACACAGTACAATATAACCCTTAGTTTTAGTTGGCAAATATAACAGAAACAAGAATAAAAGAAATAAGATCTTAAGCACTTGAAAAAACAAGATTGTTATCTCCGTTTTTCAATCGCTACTAGTGAGAAAAGTAGCCAGCAATATGTAGGTCATCATCAGTAGCTGCTTTGGTAGTCTGAGAACAGTGTAAAGGAAGGAAGAGGTTTCTCTTTGTGGCTGAATAAGTTACTCTATATCCATGAAGTAGCTGCGTTTCACCCCCAAAGGGAGCAGCATTATCAGCAAATGAATGAACAGGGCATTCTGTGTTATGCCAGTAGCACTGTCTTTGGAAACAAGGGAGACAAGAAAAGTAGATTCAGTGTGGCTTTTCTTTTCCTGTCTACCATTGTAATGGAGCTCCTCCATTAACTCATTCTTGTCAGGCTGAATTGAAGTGACAGTTAATAACTTACACCAGCATCTGCTCGCCCTCGATGCAATGGCAACAGAGCTCTGCAGTGCCCTCAGTGAGCGCAGAGACCTGGCCCGTGGGAAGAGGGAGTGTCTGACACCATTGGAGGACTCAGTACAGCTGGAGGGAAAATAAGGATGTGCTCTTGAACCAACCAGCTCTTCTGTAGGTCACCTGGAAACTCCAGTTTCTATAGTTACATTGGTGAAAAATCTGGTGAATAAAAGTATTCTGCCTCAACTAAGTTATCAAAACTTCATTCCTCTACTGATACCACCCCACTCACTTAATTAAGCTGCACTGTTTTCCCAGCAGACAGGAGCTGGATCTGAGCTAAAAAAGTAATGAATATTTTTATTTTCCAGCCTTATACAATGCCTGATCCGGATGATAGCCTCTCCTGCAGTGCAGGAATTCAGCAGCTCCGGTCAGTGACAGGGAAAACTCCACTCCAGGCCCTGTGGTGGCACCAGTGCTGTGGTGTGGCTGTACCAACCAGTGATCCACCACCTGGAGACCTGTGTCACACTGACCTATCTGTGCAGGACTGGGTCCTGGGCAGGCATGCCACCTGGCAGTGAATGCTTCAACCATGTCCTAATTATCTTTCTAATCCCTTAGACAAATTATATCATTACCATGGTATATTATAATATCTCTTTGAATGTGTTCTAGCCTAGAAAAAAATTACTTTAGCTAATACATTGCTCTACCTGGCTGAGCTGTGCAAGGAAAATTCTTGCACCACTCTAAAATTTGCACTTGGGTTTTTCCCTGAAACCTTTCATTGCTCAAGTCCCAGTAAGAGATCTGTAATTGATTTCAAAGCATGCTTGGATTAAGTCATTATCCACCATTGCATAATGAGATATATCACACCCCTCAGTCAAACTGTTTGGCATTAACATTTGTTCATATCGCCACACTTCTAGTAATATTCAAACATCAGAGACTGCTGGTGCCATATTTTGGCTTGTCCTTCCATCAGTGTGCAGGACAGCAGGGTTTGGTCCACTTGTTTTATTTCCTTTGTCATGTAGGACAAATTCTGCCTTCAGTCATACCCTAATCCCAATGAACATTCACGTCTGGAGCACTGATGTCTCCCGGTATTGCCACAGTGTTTGTCTCGCAAACCATTTGGCTGTGTTTTTTCCTGTTGTCATGTTGCCATTTTTTGTCATGTGATTTTTCCCTTTCATCTTCAACTGTGCCCTTTTCTGAATGGAGTACAAGGAAAAAAAACACCTCAAAAGTGGGACATATTTTCCTAGTGATAATCTTTACTGTTTCACTTTTCTTTCCTTCCTCTTCCATCCTTCCCCTTATTTCACTAGATTCTTTTGCGGTGGCCTAGATTTAACATCCTTTTGCAGCTGATTCCTGTAGCTGCAAAGCCCTGCTAATATCACACTGTACTAGTGAAAAAAAATTATTAAGGGCAGGGACAGTCTTTGTGGTCTGTGTTAGCACACAGATGTCTTGAGACAGGACTGAAACTCAGAGGTACTGCCACAATGGGAATGGTATCAGGAGAACTAAATGTATCTATATCAATATCTCTATAATGTATAGAGAGAGGAGAAGGTAAATGCCATTCCATTTGGAATGTGAATGGAAGCTGTTTGTTTACTCATTTTATTGCTGATCCATAATGACTCTCCTTTCTTTTTTTTTTCCCAGAGGTCACTTATTTCCTTACTTGCCCTTCTATAACCCCGATCCTTAACCCTTTTATACCCTTAATATTCTTGCGTCTGAATTATTGGTGTATTGTTCACAGCTACTCACCATAGCAGAAAGTAACAATGGTAATGATCGATTGAAACAACTCTTAAAATTGTTACCTAAAAATTCTAGTGTTCCCAAGCAGCCTAAAGAGGACAATTCCCAAACAGGGCAGCATAAGGCCAGGCATGAGCCTGTAGTTCTGTTGTACTGGCCACAAATCCATCAAAAGAGATTCCTGGTTTCCCTTCCAACAGCCACTCATTTCTGCATGTTTGTCACTGATTACCATCTGTTCCATTTTGCTGATTCAGTGTTTGGCTGGTTGTGCTTTATACCAGACCTTGTGTCAATTTTGAAAGAAAACCAATGAAAAACAAACTTTGTTTCTACTTTTTCCTCTGCTTCTATTTTTAAACCAGAAAAGGTCATAGTTCTGCTTCGGGACACAACTAAAATAAAGCAGTGATTCAGAAGATAATAATAAAGGGGCCAAGAATAAGCAGGAATGAGAATTTCTGCAGTCTGTTCTAACAGGATGTGGAACCACAGGCTAAGAGTATGTGGAGGCAAAAAATGAAAGCCTTATTGAAGAACTTGCAAGTAACTCAAGAGCTGTGGTTCCCCTTGGTCGAGGGACTGTATCATTAAAGGGCTTTTTGCATCCATAGCATCGAACAAACTATCCTGAAAGTCTCAAGAATTTAGATAGCATCCTCTTCTTGGATTTTGAATGGGGCCTGCTGGCTGTGACACTGAGCTTTGTTCCCTGGCAAGCTAAAGATCCTTTTCTCTGTTTAAGCATGTGTGTGTGTGAGCCTGAGTGGCTGTGTCAGAATGGATGATCTCAGCTTCTTGAGTGGCTTTAATTGTATGGGCTAATCATCCCTTACAGGCTGATTTCATTTATTCTGTCAGTGACACAGTGAGCTCTATGTAGCACAAACTATACACTAATAAATAAACACAAATATTAATCATTCCTGGCACTGTAACTGTTGAGTGTTGCAAGGGACCAGTGTGAATATGCTGATGAGCAGTGCAGGGAGAGTTGGAAAGGGACATTTGTCTCCACTGGCATCACTTTTCTGTGCTAAATTGTTTTGGACAAAGGAACATTTAATCCTTAGAGCTCAAATAATCTGAAAAGCATCTGATTCATGTCTGAGATGGGGTGGACAGGACAGGCACTCAGTACTTGCAGAGTATTTTCAAGGAGAGAATAGTTTTGTCTCCATTTCAGAGTATGATCAGAAAATCTCAGATTAATCCCCCTGGGGACTCAGACTGTCTGTACCAGAGTGAGTAAGTAATTCATTATTTTCCAAGTACTTTGCAGTGTTATAAGGAGAAAACCTTTTGAACCTCTGCTCTCAGAATAGGTCCATTTGCTTATTCTTTCACCCAGGAAATACATGTTTGTGCATGACAGCAAAGACTTTTTGGCAGGTGTATCACACCTACCATAATATGTATCTTGCTGAGTATTATTAGAATGATTTAGGAAACAGATTAATCAAAACAATTTAAAGTGATGTTTGCCAATATGGATCAGAAGCCTGTTAAACCACCCATATAAACAGCCAGTCTGAGCCTCTGCCATTTACTGTCTGACTCCATCTGATTTCTTCTTCCCTCCAAACACACCAGAAACTTAATCCCCCTCCTCGCAGGCAAAACCCAGATGTGCAGCTTCTCTTCCCGGGCAGCAGGAGGAGGTAGGGCTCAAACACATTTGCCTGCAGTGGTGTCTCACTGTACTTGTGGTTTGCTTGCTTGCACTTGTCGCTCCAGATGCACAGCTGAGCAGAGACTGTTCTAGCTCACTGCAGACAGGGGAGGTTCATAATACAATTTCTTCCACAAACAGGAACATATTTTGCCTGTAAACAGCTGGAACTACCCTGTCTCCAGCAGAATTGCACAAGAAGAGAGCCATCTCTAAAGCAAAGCTCCAGAGTTCACAGGTTACACTGTGAGAACTCCAGGATTTGCTGACTTTTTCTGATTTTGACTCCAAGGTTCAACTAATGAAATGCTTTTGCATTAATAACCGCATTTTAACTAAAGTCAAAAAGTGAAATGAAATCACATGTGCTAATCGGGTTAGTATTGAATTGTTTTGATTAGATTTTGAAGTTCATGTATAACTCTCAGTGAAGGGGATGAAAGGCCATGTCTCCATTTTTGTGGGATTCCTTGTAATTTTTTAATTTAGATTATGGCAAGGCTAACACAGGAGTAGGTGTGTTTACATTGCTGCTCTTTGGTAACAATGCTGAACTCAGAGTTAATAAGAGCTTGGAAATGAAAAGTACAGATAAATTATCAAATTACTGTAGAGATTTAGAATATTTACCCCCTTTTTTTTTATCTTTCTTGCTATTTTGCTTCTGATATTAGCATTCTCAGGGGTAAAAAGGCAAACCCAAAACTTCAAAAATGCCAGTTTTCTGTCTTGTGTTTTCCCTTTTTTCCCCCAGAATGAACAAAACCAGTCTTGTCTCCATATTGCCTCCCTCATCACCAGGATCAACACCTCGAGGTAAAACCAACTTCAGCCCTGCAGCCCCTCCAGTGATCCTCCCACTACCAAACCAAGCCATGCCTTAAATCCTTTTCAATAATACACCTTATTTTCTATCCTTACCTTTATCATTCCTCACAAAAACATTCTCCCATCTTCCCCAGCTACCTTGGTTTGCCCTCCTGGATGAGCAAGGAATAAGAAAAGCTTTGACAGGCTTGACTTGGCACTGGTTCTCAACAGGTATGCAGGTGCTGCCAGGCCATGAGCTACCCCTGTGCTGCCTACAGTGAGTGTGAGAGCAGAGTCTGCCCTGCCTTCTCTCCCTGGCTGCTGAACTCCTGAAACATGTCAGAATTTAAGTTCTTCACATCTTCATCCTTCTTTTAAGTTAAGTGGAAATGAGCTGAGAGGGTGAGCAGAAATACAAGGAGGGAACAGATTAGCATTGTGAATATCTAAGCTCCTAAATTAAAAAATCAGCCTGAAACCTCATCTACAGTTCTGTCTACTCTTTAAGGCTCACAAGGAGAATGGCTAACTTCTTACCATACAATAACTTTTCTGTTTCCTCTATGTATTTATATGGTCTCCATTACCATCACAAGAGCATCCTCACATACTTTTATGGATGTGATTCCCCCATCTCTCTCCAAAGAAGATGAACAGTACTGGCATCCCAAGTTTAAATGCAGGAATTGGGCCAGAGCACAGAAAGTAAGGTCTGAGCAAAGGGGCATCTGCATTGCAACACACAGCACTACAGCACTTCACTGGGGTGAAACCTTAAACCTGCCTTGTGCTGCAGCCCTTCCTGCTCTGCACAGTCATGCTGCAGAGCAAAACTGTAGAGGTAATCAGATCAGGCCCTGGGTTGGGTTTCTTGCTCTCCTTCTCACTCTCTTTTCTTTCCTGTCCCATTTCTATATTTTTTCTGCTCTTTTCTCTATTTTTACCCTCCTCTTATTAAACAAGGCAGTAAAAAGACACATTTCTTATCTATAGGACTTGAGAAAGAGCTTGTTTCAACAGAGCTTGACTCAGAACCTTCCAGCTCACATCTGTGGTTCCACAAAGGCATGAAAAACCTACTGTTAATTGTTTTCTTGAATTGTTTTAGTAAATAAGTGGCCTTCCCTTGCCTTTGGAGCTCTTTATTCAGAGTGCTTGACCTGCCACCTTAGAGGCTGTATTGACCATTCTTTGTAAAAAGTTTATACCTTGATAAACAAAATGCACCTAACTGTTATTACAGATATAGGTAAGTAAACAAAGTATCTTTCTTCTGTTAAAGAGGTTTAGCTATGTAATCAAAAGTAATTCAGTACCTGTTTAGCCTTGGTGCTGGCTAACAAAAGGCAGATTCCACGCCCTGGTGGAAGAAAGATCAAAGACTTTTTTGGCATTAATGAATGTTAAGTAAAACCCTCAAATATTTAATCAAGAGAGAACAAAACTTGAAGACTCATGCAGCTGTGAGCATTTTTACAAATTTTTATAGTTCATATTTGAATCATATCTAAGGGTTTGTTACCATATAGATGAACAGGATTAAAGTCAGGTGGAAAAAGGGTAGGATTTTCAAAGCATTTTTAAAACTGTCATAGACAAAAATGGGGCCCAGGTTGGGGTAATAGAGGGGGAAGAGCTATTACAGACTGTCACTTCTGAAAAAGCATTTAGCGTGATGGAGTGTGATTATGACTCAGAAACACAATGAATGCTTTAGAGGGAGGCAAAAAGAAAAGGATGCACCTGACTGGTTTTGTAAGGCAGGTTACTAGTGATACAATAATTCTTTCACAACCAAAGTGGCAATCAGCTGATATCCTGAACCAGAAGATTTGATTGCCCAGCTTAAAAAACACAATGCCACTTGTCACACAATTACACTAAATAATTATAATGATGTATTATTTTCATTGCAGTTATGCCCGTGTGCCTTGGTGATGGAGCAGAATCCACGTTGCAGTGATCCAGCACGTACAAAAAACCCGGGGGTTCTTTCACCAGAGAGTTTATGGAAGATGATGAGCAGGAAAAACACACCCAACCTGGCCACTGATACTGGTCAGCACAAGAAGCAATCATATTACACCTTTAACTAATGCTACTTTTGTATTGACATCACAGCAGAGGAGACATTTTAAAGGGTATTACAGGGATTACAGTGCAATTACTTAGGAGATGTTTCAGAGCTGCTCCACCTGCACTCAGAGGCAATACAAACAAAGCAAAGGGGCTTAACTGAAAAATAATAATTAAGTGATAAAGGTGACATCAAAAGGAGTAGTTGTGGATATGACACCCAGCTAGTGCGTGAAAGATGTTTGGTAACAAAATCCACAAAGAGCTTTGTGATCATTTGAAGTGGTGGAGAAGGGGCATCTCGAATAGCCAAGCCACAGGCAGGTCATGCTACAGCCCAGTCCAGCCAAGACATCGGGAAGATAATCTCTGCAGTAACGTGTTGATGAGAAGATGGAGATAAGATGGAATTTACTGGTGTTGGCAGAAAGAGGTTTTACCTACTAAGATACAATGCAAGGAATCTGCATTTCACCCATGTATATACAGGGAAGAAAAGAAGGATTTTAGATGTGCTTTGCAAGCAGAAGATTAAGCCTTTCCATACAGCTTGGATGTGGTGATCTACAGAGAAAAAAGGCAAAAATAGAGTTCAGGTTCTTTACCCAAAGGTTGGTAAGGATGAAGAAAATAAAAAAAAAAGTTTCTAGGCAATCTATCATCAGAAATCAGTGTGGAGATTTCAATTTGGATAGAAGGGGAGTTTCCTTTGTGAGAGCTCAAAAGAAAAACAAACCCAAAAATTAGCATTCTGGTTAAAAAAAACCCCCAAACAGCAAAAATCCCTGACAATACTCCAGTTCAGCTGATTTCAGGTTTTTTGGTTTTTAAAAAAAAGAAAAAGAAAATGGAATCAGGTCATGATTTCTGTTTTGGCCACTAGTTGCCATCATCTTTCTATCCATCACAGAACAATTGTTTATGCTTATGCAAAATCATTAATTGCAAAAGAACCTTTCAAGTGTTGATGAGATCAATGTAATAAAGGGCTATTACTGGAAGTATAATCTTGCATATGAGGCTTTATTACAGTGATGATGCATGAAATTGAGAGAATCCTGCTTACCTTTCCCGGTCCAAGTTGCATGGGGAGGACTGGCAGTTAAAAAAGTATTATTTAACTGTACAACTGGTGCAATTACTGTGGAAATCAGTGAGCCAGGAAAAAAAAAAAGAGGCAGAAGATTCTATGCAATTTTTAAGTGTCTACTTTCAAAGTAAACCACATGAAAAAACCATTTAAATATTTTGGAGTGAAATGTTCAGGTGGTGAAAAATGGGGAATCTTCTACAAAATCAATGAAGTTTGTATCAGTTAAATATACTTTGGTAACCTATTTGTCTTTTTTATTCTTAATATAGCTGAAACACTGTATTATTTATGTGGACTGCATAATGTCACATTAGTTGAGAAATCACCTGGCAGGTGAAATAATAATGTGGATAAAACCAACAAAAAATTAACTGTTAGAAAAATCTTGTATAACAAATACTTGGGTGAAGAGCTCAGCTTCTCAGAACACAGAAGAGTTGTTGAGAATTTTTATTATTCATTATTAAGAATGATGAAAAGAAGAGACATTGCTCTCTTAATCCATCAAAGCCCAAAAGGAATCTATGTCGTACAGAGAGGGAATAGAAAAACATAAGTTATATTCCCTAGAATGAGGTCAATGTTCATTCTTGGAGATCCAGAAAATGCACTTTGAAGCACATAATTATGTGTGGGAAACGATCTATAAAATTACAGAAGCAGAAAAAACTCTCACGGAAGGCAGAGCATGTGCCAAGGTCTCAGCAGCACTTTGGGTGTCTGTAGGGTTGGACACAGGGTTCAGCATTTTCAAAGACAAGAAATACAAATATTCTTCCTGCATCTGCAGCAGCTCACATCTGAATTTGTAATTGGGGCAATTACCAACTAAATTACCTGCCTGCATATGTAATTAGGTAATCTTCGTACTTAAACTTGCCTGTTTGTGGTACCACAGCCTTCCTAATGCTGCTCTGTACTTTCACTGCAATCCACTCATTAAATCAAAGGACAGAGGGCCCAGAGGTTTCTGGTCCTCGTATAGCTGAGTCACCTGTTGGTTCTGTTGTGGCACAGAACAGGCAGTTAAATGGAATTAGTCATTCTCACTTGGGAACCAGTCATCTACAGAAACAGACATTGCCATGTTTACAGGTATCAGAAAGGATGAAATTCTGAAGATTTCTACTGTAGGACAAACCTTAGTAGTGACTCAGAATCTGCACCCTGCTCTACTCAATTCTAGATCATCTGAGTTTAAAACCAACAGATTATATCTGCAAAATACCTCTTTTTAATCCAGAAAGAAACACATCAGTTGTTTAGTTTCATAGCAGTAAAAATCTCAATATTTGTTTCCAACAGTTCTTTCTCACAGGAGCACATTACTAGAAAAGAGTGGCAGAATCATCAAGTCCAGGAGCAGAGACAACCATGCAATAGATGCTCCTCCAGAAAATTGTTGCTCCCCACATCTCACAGACACTTCCCACCATCACAGAGAGAAGGTTAGGCCTGAAGTAAAAGCCTGGGGAACACAATAATTACTTATTAGAAAGGGGATAGAAAAGATGAAATATATTACCAGTGATTTATGCCTCTGCTAAGCTCAAATGTGTTTGTTAGATGATTCCAGCAAGTGTGTGTTGAACACATAGGAGGAAAAAAAGAATCTAAAAAACTCAATGATCTCTGCCAGTCTGACCAGAGAGAAAATTACTTCTTTCCTGACCCCCAATCAGGCAATCAGCCTAACTCTGGGTGTGGGAGCAAGACTCATCAGCCAGGCATGTGTAAGAGTTTAATACCACTTGCCAAATCCACCCTCAAGCTGTGGCCAACTTCCAGTGCTTCAGAAAAAGATAGGAAAGAGGCTTTAGAAAGAGGCAAAGAGAAATTTTGGGCTTTCCATAGGGCTTAGTTGCAATGAACTAGAGAGAAATAAAAAGCAAAACCAGAGTTCACACTGGACACCCCGAGGATGCCCATATTTGCACTCCATCCTGTTTAGAGAAAAAAAGTAAGGACTGGAGCTTTTAGGCAAACTCTAGAGAAATATGATAAGATTTTAATTTGAATAGGAGGAGAATTTATTTTGTAAGAGCCAAAAAAACCCACCCAAATCAGCAAACCAAAAAAAATTAATACTTGTGGGTTTAAAATAGTCACTACAGCCCAAATTCAAAAGCAATAATAACAAAATAATGTGGTTTTCAGTGAGTTTTGATTACCCTTGAGGAAAAAAAAGACTCAAATTACACATCAAAATGGAAAGCATCCTTTTGTCTCATACAGTTACCTCATGAGAATCCACACACCATGGTGTTTGTAACAAATAAACATGAAACGCAGCACAGTTCCAGCAGCTTTTCAAACCCATTGGGGATAGCTGTTAATCAAACACTCATGGCTTGAAACACCAGGTGAAATACGTACCTTGAGATTCCCTCCTAAGCTATGATCTTGGCTGTACACTCACTGAGCTTGTTTCATTTTACCTCTTCAGCTTCAGAGCTTTATGATGGAAAAAACTTCCTAACTGTAACAACATCTCCCCAGGAATAGCAGGTAAGAGAAAAATAGTTAATGAGAACGTTTTCCAGGGCCACTCTGAGCAATCAGAGGGCAAGGATGTGCCTTGCTAAAGCTGATGGGATTACTTTCAAGTGATACTGCTATCAGAAAGAAGGGAATTTGTCCTGTCAGCTTGAGAATGTATGAATATTCTGTATGGTCCATTACTGAGTAAAGCTTTGCCAAGAGCTGACCAGTCTTGATTTACTCAAGCTGATGCATATCATCTCAGAAACTGGGTATTCCAAGTACAAATCTTCACTGATCTCTGATCAGTGATATGGCTCACCTCCAAGTGGAACTGCTCTCTTAAACCCTGTGGCTCACCAGAGAACGCTTTGGCAGCTGAGTTCCAAGAAACCCAGCCTTGTGTCTTCTGGGGCACTCTTGGGTTTTTAATGTGGTCATTTGTTAGCAAGGCACTGGGAAAAGGCAGAGAGTGGAGTGTTACTGAGCACATGCCGATTCCACAGGAATCAACTTCAGTGGCTTCAAGTTGTGTATTACATCATAAACCAGTGACATCCATCCTGTCCTCTATAACAAGATCAGCATGAACATCAACTCAGCACAGGAGACAGACCAGCTGGACCCACATTTGCTCACTAAAAACATGCCCATTTCTTTTGGGTTTGCTCATCTTCAATAATGAACATGTAGCCTGCCTTTTATCCTACCTGCACATGGTCAGTTATTGATAGATGCAAATACTGATTATAGCTGATGCTGATTTAATTGTTGTTTGGTAACTTCATGAATTCAGTCATTATGTATCCAACAGTGCAATGATGAACAGACCAGTCATTATTCCAGAGGAAAGGCAGCACAAAGTGGGAGGCTGTTTCAGCCTGCATGGAAAGCTAGCACAGAAGTCATGAGTGGGTGAAGGAAACCAAAGCTTGGGTGGAGCAAAAAGAAAGGGGTAGCGTGTGAATTGAGAAGATGGTGAAGCTGCAGGCAAGGGTGACACATTCTGCACAGTTATTACAATGGTTTTAATTATCCCTCATGCCTGACATTCCTTTAGCACCATGCTGCCATGGGTGGAGGCTGATGAGTGGAAAGGGGCACCATTCTCCTTCTACCCTTATGCAATTCAAACCACAGTAATAACTGGTAAATCCCTAGAGATAAGGCCCTTTTACTCATTAATTCCTCCTAAATATGAGTTGGGCTCTCTCTAGGTGTTCTACACTTCCTGTATCCATGAATGTTATTGATCTGCTGGAGCCAAAGTATGACAGACATACTGGTTTTTGCAGTTATTCAGATCACTGAGGCCAGTCTTTCCTGTCCATACTATGCTCACTGAGGGGGTGTGGCCTAATTAATAGGTGGAGCAGTTCAAAGGAAAAATAGAAACATGGGCCATTTTTTTCCTTTTTCTCACTGACAAAATTCCTAACTGACAGGAAAAGATGCTTTTTCAGTAATTGCATCAGCCCTGTTTCTTGTTGGCACAGGCACTCCCAAAGCATAGTGACCAATCACAGACTTTGTCAGGATCATGAACAAAAAGAACTTAGTTTTTTAAAAAACCTCAAATAACCCACAGCATTTTCACAGGCACTGCAAGAAAATAAACTGTGGTCACCTCATTTTCAACATGTTTTAAAGATTCCTATTTGGAGAACAAGAGCTAGAACAGAATTTGTAAAGTTGTCTTATAATTTATTATTTTCTTTACGAGAATGATTTACTGTGCTGATGGTATCAGCTGCTTCAAATCTCTTTTGTAGTTGTCTGACTTTTAGGAGCTGGGCAGAGCATAGACTTAAATTCCTGAGGGAGATTTCTTAGGTAATCTATGGAAAATATTAGATATGGGGAGATGAGTCAAACTTCCTCCAGCAAAAAGGTGTGGCTGTAATGCAGAACCTCCTGACTATAGAGAAGCTATATACTAGCAGAATAAACAATCATTTAAAAAAAAAGTTGTACTGTAACATCTAAAGCTGAGGCACAATATTTGCTCCGTGAAGTGCTAAACTGGAAATGTAATGTAGTACACTGCAACCACATTGTCACAGACAGAACTATGTTTTATCTTTATTTATACAAAGTTTTGATTGCTCACAAACATCATCATAGACACAATTTTATGAAGGATTATAAAATAAGAAAATAAAATTTTAGTCACCCAAAAGCACATTGTATTTTATAAAACATGGGAGTTTAGTAAGTCCCCAGGCATTCACACATCTTCAGCATCCCAAGCTCCAATCTCTTCCAAGCTTCCCCTTCAAGAGCCATACCCCTTCTCTTGCTCTGCCTTAGCTTTACTCCTACATTTTAAACTGGTAATTCAAGGTTTTGCTCTCACCAAAGTTATGAAGATGAAAGAGCCAGCACAGAGGCAAGATATTAGTCTTGCCCTCATAGGAAAAAAGCTGGTTCCTCATCACCCACAGGAATCCAGGAGGATATAGGAGCTCTGCCAAGATACCGTCTCGGCCCACGAGACACAACAAGTCTCACGGCTTCAAGAATCTTTTTGGAACTTTGGGAGCACAGTGGCCAGATATCATCGCTCAGCTCCAGCTTGTTCCTGAAAGACAGTGACACTGCTCCTGCTGTGCTCCCACCGCACCTGTGGGAACCACTGTTTCTGGCAGATTTAAGATAGTGTTGATGCTGTATCTAAAAACTGCGGCTTGCAGCTCAGCTGGCTGGGGGGATTTACCCCTCGAGCCCCGGGTGAGTCAGCAGTGCCTGCAGCAGTTCAGCTGTGCCTCCCTCCAACATGTTCTTGCCTCAGGAGTTGGGAGGTTCCTCCAGTGCAATCCAGTTCATTATCTGCACCAGGATGATACAGACTTGGTGCCAATATTTGGGTTAACAAACGTTATAGTTTGAGATGATCACACTGAAGCACTAACTGAAGCAATATAAAGATCTAAGATAGTAGAGTAAAATCCATGAAACCTTGAGCGTTTATTTTAGCTATTGCTTTGTGGTTCTGGGTGCTACTCAAGCACCCAGCTTGTTATGTTCTCCACTGTAGAGTGCCACAATATATTTCAGGGATTATTCTACTGTCACTTTTAGACTTATTTTTCATCTGAGGTCTGTGATATACCAATAACACATTAATCATGTGTCACTCATCCCATGGGAACACAGAAAACAAATAAAACTCAACCACCATTCCTTCCCTCACATGAGCAGCTCTCATTAACACGGGAATTTGTTTGGCTGGTTGTTTTTGTTGTTCTCAGAAATTACTTCTGCAAATAATCTGAATGAAACGGAGAAAGTTCAGACACCTTCTTTGTAAAAAAAAAAAAAGGAAAAAAGCCTCACTACATAGTGAGATTGTAGATTTGAAGTACAGATCTAAAAGATTAAATCTGCCTTGACATATCAACTTACTCAATATTTGCATGCTGAGAGTTCTATGTACTGCCAGATTGTGATGACAGAAAAGGATATTTTGTCATTTACATTTACTAAACTACACACAGACTACAACTGTTTGAGTGGTGTATGGTTTTGAACAGATAAAATGAAAAAACAAGCCATGAATCACTCATTGCAGTGACCCAGGGTTATTACTGTGAATTATTGAGTTGGACACTTCTACGTCAGCCTCAAGCAGACTCTGTACTTGTTAAAATCAGTGGCCAAGCTGGCACTAATGCTTCAAAAAGATTACTTTAGGAAAAACAGATACAGTAGAGCCCCTGCAGTGTCAGTTGTGGTTTGGTGTTTTAAATGTCCTTGCATGTGGAAGGCAGAGATCGCATTTACTGAAATTTTGCCTTTTGGTGTGTGTATGAAACAAGAGGTTGAGCTCCAGACTAGGCCGCTCCCGCTCCCATCAGTGATAGAAACAACCCTACATTTCAAAGGAACCTCCCTGCGAGGCCAAGGAACTTTTTGTTATGTAAATGAAACTCACTTGTTTGTTTTTGTTGACGTTTTTAAATGCCAAGTTGTAGATATGTCTGTTGTGTTAAACACATCAAACAAGGAACCAGAACATCAGTCTCCTGCATTCGGAGTTCTGCTGTAGACTTGGATAGTTTGCTTAAGGTTGCATTTCAAACAGCAGCTCTTTGATGCTTTAAATACCCGACTGCACAATCACCATTAACAGGAGGAGGTGGGAACATGCAGTCAAATGGAGATTACCTGAAGGAGAGGGGCATTAACAAGGGTTGCCAAACTGAAATAGCTTCTAACTCAAAATTACTTCTAACTAGTACAAAAACACAGACAAAGCCAAAAGCTGTCACTGCGAATGCTGATATTTACAGAGAGTGATAAATGGCAAAATACAGTCTGGTTGTCTACAATCTGGGAAAGGAACTCTTCCGTGGACATGGACTGTGGGTTCACCGAGAACGGGAAGTCACAGGATCTGAGCTGTGCCCCTGGCTGGTGTCACAGGGAGCCTGCCCATGGCCACTTTGTCCCACGGAGAGCTCCGACCTGCCACAGCCACAGCGCACAGATGGAAGTGCAAACCCACGGCACAACATTACAGCAAGTTTTACTAAAGGGTCACTACGACCTTTTCAGTCCTTTTCAGCCCTGTGATTCCCAACTGGAAAAGAAAATAATTATTTTGCTTTCTGGGCTCCAGAGTTCACACATGGAAGTTTCAGCAAGTAGAGACTTGAGTGCAGAATTTGTAAAATAGAAACAGCAACCTGAGTTCTCAAAATAACGTCTGAATGATTACTTTCAGAATTCTGTGTTTCTAAGAAATATTTATAGACAATTTGAATTTCTTTTTTTATCAGGGAGTGCATGATCCACTGATTACTCATTTTGCCTGTGATTCTGCTTCGGTGTGTGTGATGCCTGAAACCCTGGGAATTACAGCAGCCTGGGGAGGGGAACACAACCTCCCCATTGTTCCATTTCATCATATTTCCTACACAGGAGAGGGAGGCTTCTGGTGGTCAAGGGCTGAAACAAAGAAACACTTGGACCCAGCCCAGTCCTGGGCTGCTCTCCACGTTGTTCTTTAAACATGGCAATCCCCCAGTCTCATTGGTGTTTCCTGTAGTACGTAATAAAAGCAGGATCTGGTTCACGAAGAACCTCGTTGAGAGGTCAGCAGTCTGTATGAAGCCAAATTTGAATGTTAAAAAAGGAGTAAAGGCCAAGCCATCTTCTGCCTTAAATTTGGTTTCATCATATCTTGCAAATGAAGGGCCTTGAGTGATTTTCAAAACTAATCAAAGAACTGTGTAATCATTCCCTTCACAGTCCAAACTATGGGGGCTCTAAGGGTGGAATTTTCAAAGAAACATGCAGAAGAACCTGTTGCCCCAGATAAGTTAATTAACAAAACCAGCAATGGCTCGACTTCTGAATTTGATTATTCTAACCTTCTCTTGCCATTGCATCCTAATTTGTTGTAAAAACCATATATTGGCAACTGCACTTTATCAAAAGATGTAACACTGTAATACCCTTCTCTTCTAATTGTGTAAGATTCTGTGCATAAAATTAGATAATGAGATTCCACTGTAAATATTGGTACACTTAGGCACTATAACCAGGAGAGTAGTGGCTCAGAGCAGTACAATGGAAACCAAAGCTCCTGGGAACCAGGTTACATTAATGTGCAAAAAACCAAGGAGTTGAGTTTATGCATCTTTAGCTTTAGGACCTACACTATGACAAGTCCCTTGAGGCAGTTTTCCCTTCCTCCCCTCCTATGGTTCTGTTCCCAGTAACTTTAGCCTCCTTACTACTTACGTTCATTTTTCTTTCTCCTGTCTCACAATTTGCAAAGTTTCAACTCACT
This sequence comes from Myrmophylax atrothorax, assembly GCA_026770055.1. Classification (NCBI taxonomy): domain Eukaryota; kingdom Metazoa; phylum Chordata; class Aves; order Passeriformes; family Thamnophilidae; genus Myrmophylax; species Myrmophylax atrothorax. Next base: position 769,300 of record JAOXXN010000212.1, read on the forward strand.
CCATATAGATACACTCAGTCAGTGTTTACTTTCTTGTGAAATTTGCTATCAAAGACAACCCTACAGCACTCAAGATTCAGAAGTCTCTTTCACACAGTTCTTGTTAGATATGCAAAGGAGGTCCTTGAAGAGCTATTACAGAGTGTGAAAAGAAACCTAAAATTAGGTCCAACTTTCATGTTTCTATCTCAGCACCAAGACTGAAACAACGCAAAAAAAACTACCTAAAATACTACAGCTCCCTCTTTCTAAGCCAGTTCCCAAATACTGTAGCATAGAGTTGGCACTATCTGTGGGTGGTGTTCCAAGTACCAGTCAGAACATCTCCGAAGTTTGGGGATGTGTTTCAGTGAAGATTTCAAGCACTTCAAGTACTGCTCCAGACTAGCTAAAGTGAGAGCTGAAACAAAAGCTCATCCTTCCTTAATAAATTTTCTGCACGATTCTTTGTTATGGCAGGCCTAGAACTAACAAAACATATCTGGTGGTCTGTTCCACACCACCTGGAATGCAGAGCTTGGCTCTGAATATCTTTATATAAAGATATGAAGGATGACAGGGGAAAGAACAAGCTAAGTTTTATATAACCCCCAAAACTTCCTGTCTGAGGTTGACCTTAAGTTGTAGGAAAAGGTTTTTGTCTGTCCCTTCTTAACCATGACAGTCCCTCTTGTGCACAGTAATTTTACCAAAGCTGAGAGAATGTGGGAGCTGAGCTAGTGCATGAAAATCCAAGCTCAGCACAAGTGCTGTTCCACACATGGGCAGGAGCTCTTACCTTGCATTGTCCTGGATATGCAGGAGAATGGGACTGCTGCCCACTGCTTGTGGGTCTCAATTATGCCTCAATTCAACTGCAAAAATTTCTAGCAGGGAAATTACTAAAAACACCTGAAGAGATTTGCAAAGAATAAAACAATCTAAAGTGAGATTTGCTCTTCCAAATGCCACAGTTCAGATTTACTTGGTCCCGTGCTCTGTCCTTAAAATTACCTTTGTAATTATCACCATGCCTGCTTTGGGAATTGCATCAACTTAATTAAATAGCTTTTTTATCTTGTTTCAAATTGATCAAGTTAATTTAGCATAGAAATCCTATGTAGATATGTAGCTTGGTTTTTATTCTCTACTAATTGTCAATGAATAACTTAGGAAAATGTTACTTGCATGTCTTATGTCAAACAAGGAAAGCTTACTGAAGAAACTATAGGGCTGCATTGAGGTTGCTGCAAAAGTATGAGATGTCCAAGGAGACTGTCATATCTCATTACAAAAATCAGGATCCTAAAGAACAAAAAAGGTTCTTTTATGTAATTTAAAAAAAGAACAATTATGATATGATTTGAAAATGCCTCAACACCCACAGTAACTAAAAGTATAAAATCTCAATAGAAATCTGGCCTCTAAAAATCCATTTACAAAACAAAATGCTGACAGTATAAAATAAAAATATTTTGACCAGATTCACGAAAATCTTAAAAAGAAAAAAAATGGTATAACTGAAAGAAAATCAAAGTTGCAGATTACAATACTATGATTCCAATGTTATCCAATCATTGTAATGATCATAGTCCAGTTTTAAAATTTCTTTATAGAACCACAAAGGTCAAAATGAGTCTCATCATTGCTACTTGCAATGCAGTTGTTAGTGCAGCATTGCTATACCTGGGAGCTACTCAGGGTATGAGAAAGACAGGCTGAAGGCAGGTAAAATGTTTCTATTAGATCAGCTGGGTATAACTGGGAAAAACTTGCAAGCTTTGAGGCATACAAACCTCTCCTCAGGCTAAAAGCTTTTGAGTCAAAGCTGGTTTTTTTTTCCCCCCCGTTTTAACAATTGATCAAATGTTCTTTCTCCCTTTCCTGTTTATTATTTCACACAGATAGACATTAGTCTCAGATAAAAGAAATATAAAATAACAAATACATAAAACAGAACCAAACAATGCTTGTCTTCAACAAAAGAGTATTTTTAAGTTGAAGGCACCCGCTCAGAACTGGCAGTCTCTTCTTGACAGTCTCCTGTGTTCATCAGCACCTTTGGTAGCTTGGAACTTTGAACCTCTGTTTCTTACCACAGTCTTTCTCCAAAAAGAAAGATAAAACACAAGTTTTGAAATATCTTTTCGTTTATGTCGAACAAAAAAAGCTCAAAGCAGTCACAGGTACTGGCCAGTAGCACAGAAAGCTGTGTGTGGGCAGATTAGAGACTGAAAGGATGGGATCACTTGAGAGGAGGGTAAGAGAAGCCAGTCACATGCAGATGATGAAAGACTGATGAGCAGTGGAAGAGAGGGGAAGGGGAACAGAGGTGCTGATCAGGGAAGAAAGGAGGAAACAAGGTGCACATTGTGGGCTCCACTCAAAATGTTGCTGCTCATCGTTAGTTCCTGTGCATGCTGGAGGTTTGAGCCCCTTGGAAAAGGCAGACAGCAAAAATGGGGATTGACTGAGGAATTGTTTTTGGATGAGCTGTCTTATCAGCAGGAAAATGCAGATTTATTACTATTGAGCATTTTGCAATAAATACAAGTGTAGTTCTCAAAAAGCAGAAATAAAAAAACCAACCAACCCAACAAAAATAAATCTCCATTTTAACATTATCAACATCCAGTGTTTTTGAATTTCATTTTGAAATGACACTTTGTTTTGCAACATACTGTGCTTTGTTCGTTTTAGCATAGCAGTACATTTTGAAAATATAATTGAAATACTTCCATTCACTGATATTTTTTTCCTTATTTTTTTATTTTTTAATTTATGTCACATCAGGGCTTTCAAAAAATTCTCTGATGTGGGGAAAAAAAGGTCAAAATAATGACTTTTCCTTTAGCACATGCTTTCCCTGAGATAGGAAGTTTGATTGAAAGCATACCCTGAAATTAGTTGGACACCCATTGACTTCAGTGGAGCAGATCTATGAGGAGATCTTGAAGAATAGAAGGAAGAAACTAGTGACAACAAATCGAAGGAATTCCTTTTTAAACAATGCCTTACAAATATACACAATGATCACTCAGTCCTGCCTTTGATGTACAACTCCCCAAAGCTTTAACTTTGCTACTACAGGAAAAGCAGAATTGGGCTCCCAAACCAGACAGGCACGAACCACATCTGTTCTCAGACACACTGGAATTAACTAATGAGATACTGATGGCTGCACTGGGCATTTGCATCTGCAATGGCAAGTCTGTACCAAAGTCCTGCATTTACAACATGAAATAATTATGAGGATTCATTTCTGTGACTTGGTGAAGTCAAAGCCTTGTTTGTGCTGTTTTCTATAAATATCCATTACATTTCACAAGAAAGACCTAAAGCTATTTGGAACAATATTTATTGAGGTAAAATCAGATCTACCAAATCAGGACCTGTTTGTTTCACAAACCTGATCAGGTGTCCCTTCTGGGTAAACATGTAAAGATACAGAAAGCTCAAGTTGAACACACTCGTGGGCAATACATACTATTGTTTGAGGGAAATATTGGCACCCAAGGTGATTTTAACTTGTGGCTCACTGAAAATAAAGCTTTTGTAATAGGGATGTTGATACAACCCTAACTGTAACAGCACAAACATTGCTACTGAAATACAGTTTTGAGTAAGCTCCATCAAGGAGTGTTTTGTAAATGAATAATGACTTTTGCTTAAAACTAATCAACATCAAGTGTGTTAAAAAAAGATGAAATAGTGCTGGAAGGCAGTGGGAGGTAGAGGAGCCTCAAAGTGCAAACAGGTGCTGATCTCCCTTCAGGGGGGATTGAGTGGCACAGACCTTACAGGCCTGTCACTTCTGATCAAAGCAAGCTCCAAGACCACGTAATCACCGTCACCCACCTTTTAAAGGATGCCCTGATTTATCATCTGTCAGTGTTAATAACTTGGCTACTCTGTCTAAAATACTTAAGAACATTACACAAGGATAACATTTCAAATTTTTTTTTTAAGAAATGTGTAAATGTTTTAAACTAAAATGCACTGAAGTTGCTCCTTTGAGGCCATCTGTTGTTGGAGACCACCTGTCATCAAACGACCACCTGAGCACATAATATCCCATCATTACAGAACTATCCCCTTGAAGCCATGGATTTTAAGTGTTGGAATAAGAAGGGTGTATGTTACAGACACTGTTGTTATGGGGCTGCTCATATAGTTTGAAGCCACAGGATGACAGCCATATGTGAATAATGGCTGTATAATAACATACATATGAAATGTTACTTTGGGAAAAATCTGATAAGAGATCTGAACATTCCTTGACTGAGCTCCTCACATCCTTTCAACCATGGTGCTTGCACTGTGTGGTTCAAAGTGTCCTAACATGTCACATCTCAAACTAAACCCTGAAACTACTGAGCTTAATTGTATTTCTAAGTCACATCAGCATTTTAGTGAGAAACAAGACTTTTACTATTGTAATTAGAATTTTGTGGGGTTTTCCCCCAAATCCTATTTTCCCCTGCTGATCTCATACTCCTACCCCATTCATCTCCAGTAAATCAAAGTATTCTACCAAGCTACCCTTGCCAGAAAAAGGAACTTTCTGTGTTTCTTCTACCTGGCCCTAACATACAAATCTCTACCTGAATGCTGAGACACAACACCACAGTTTGGGACAATTTCTACCCTGTGAGTTCTCTCCCTGCTCCAAGGGCAGAGAACAGAGCACTGTACACAGGCATGTAGCAAACACCTGATTCCTGATTTTCAGTACGTGTAAACACTAGCAGAATTCATTTCTTAAAGTATTTTTATCTGATAAATGCCACTGGATGTGCCTTCCTCAACAAGTTTCCTATGGAGTGACTGGATTTTTAATGTAACCATGTACAGGCACTTCTAAAAGTGTGATGATAAGCAAATACCTAATAGGCCTTGACACTGCTTAGAGAAAAATGCTATAAAATTCAAAAAATAAAAATACAAACATGATTTCACTAAAATTTAAAATTACTGTGAAAACTAAAGAAGTTTAATAAAGAATATTTTTGAGATATTGTCTTAATTTTTTGTTTTATTATTATCATTTCACTAATACACAGACTTCTAAGAAAATAATAGATTTCTTTGTTAATTATTAATAATGTTATATTAAATTAATGAGATGTTGTGAAAATAAGTATATAATTTTCCCTTACCAGTTGTAATCTTCCAATTTCCTTAAGTAGCCACTTCAGTATTAAACTGTTAAGACTGTTAGGAGTTATAGGACAATATGAAGTACAATTTCTGAAATAATTCTTGAGATGTCCTTAAAGACAACCATTACACTCTGTTGCATTTACAGTGTACTAGTCCTGGTGTAAAGAAATAAGCTTCATTATACACTTGAAGAATCTTTTCTACTTACCAGTAAACCCCTCCTCAAATACTTCTTCCTGAATAGCTGCAAACATGAAATAAAATCTGACTACTTAGTTCACAGCTTAGTGAGAATCTATTTGTACCACAATGCATTTAGCCAAGCTTTCATATTTGGCATTTTCATAGAACTTGCAGTTCTGCTCCGGTGACAATGAAGAGCCTCAGCTGACAACTGATTAAACTCAGACTGGCAGCAGGAATTCAGCCACTGCTGAACATCTTTCTTCATTTTTCCCCTCTTCCAGGATCCTCATAGCAGGCTGTAAAGATTCATCCCCAACAATGAAAGCAAAACATTTTCTATAGCCTGCAAAAATAGTGAGATGTTTATTTGAGTGACTAATGTATTTTAGAGTGAAGCCTGAAACCATCCTCCAAACAAACCTGTTACTAGTAAAACCAGCACTAACCTTTCCATCAGAGATTAAATTTGCGTGAGGCAGATACATTCCTGGCAAAGTGACACACACAGTGACAGAACACACATTCGAAGGGTTTCTGTAGCAATTTGCAATACACAAGTTACTTTAAACTTTGTATTTCTTAGGATCTAATGCAACTGATCTTCACGAGAACATACCCAGATGCACAGGCATTAATTCAGTAGTTTCAGAAGTGGATTTGTTTAGTGCAATGTCCTACTTTGGCTCCAGCAGGGTGTCCTCTGACAGGATTAACTTCCAGGGCATCTAAAAGCCGTGTATCAAACTATGGCACACAGGCACAAAGGAGCAAAAATATATTTTTTTCTTCCCCTCAAAGGTAAATTTTATATTGAAAGCTGCTTTGCATATGTGCATTTTATGTAAAGATTATTAATAATACCTCCAATATAGTTTTTGTCATTCAAGTTTCCCATCATTGCTGGAAATATTTAAATAGAGTACAAGGTGGCAAAAATTTATCTGTCACACTACACAGATGACTTGTAAAAAGAAACCACTAATAAAGAACCTTTTGTTTAAAGTTCCCAGCCACAACATGACTGTCACAGGGACCCTCACTCTACCCTAGTTCATTAAGACCTCTCTTCTTTCTGTGATGAGATACCTGACAAAGTGTTTTCTAGAACAGCCTGTGTGAGAAAGTGAGGTTCTATTCCTGTCTCACCAGGTGATCACAGAGTCTGTTAGTCAACTGCATGGAAAACTTCAGGTTCATACAAAATCATGCTCCACTCAAAACTTCTTGAAAACCTATTTACAGTTTTATCAGGTAACTTTCCTTAAGCAGTGTTCAAATCCTGCATTCGTATTTCCCGGTCTTCCCTAAGTCTTTTCACAAATAATAGTGATACTTTTAGTAGTGTCAGAAGGGGGGGG
>JAOXXN010000212.1:783012-880944 GCA_026770055.1 Myrmophylax atrothorax
GCATCTATTCTATCCATGTTAGAGTCAGTGGAAATTACAGTGGTTTTCTGAAATGGGATTAAAGAAGACCCAAATAATCAATTTGAGATAAAATGTTCTGACACTTCAGCAGTAAAAAGAAATGAAATTATCATCTTGGGGAGTTGAAGAGTTAATTAGTACATTAAAGATTTTTAGTTAAACAGTCTAAATTACATATGATTAACAATAGTGTGTTATGACAGAACGTGAACTGATACTGACAATCCTGTGTTTAAGAAGTCTGTAGCTATAACTGTTTTTCAGGTTTAATATTTCTGGGCAGCTGTTTATTACACAAAAAATAGGGATCAGTTTAATGTTATTCCCATTCAATAATCCTATCCTCATCTTTATTTGTATGCATTTATTCAGATACTTTTACTGCTACGTGTTTCATTCCAGAAACAAATTCTAATATATATTAAAAAAAAAGTTAGCCATACAGAAGATAACTGTAAAAGAAAAAGATCACACACACAAAAAGAAAGCTGATAACTATTTTAGCAATTTTATAAGCCTGCATTTCTTACTGAATTTCCCCTAGACATTAATAAAATTAAATGGCATGCAGAGAAATGTTTCCTGTTTAAACCAAGTGGGCTTATTTTTCCCTAGCCATAGAATCTTGGTAGCAGCTTTCCTCCGAAATTTAGGTAAACATGTCTCCCTAATAGGACAGGCATACTGAGAAATATTCCCATGCAACTGCGAATATTCACAAGGCATGAAAGTTTTAATTGCCTTAGAAAGCCACTACCACCAAGAGTTAAAAGAATTAAAAACAAAAACAAATCATAAATGGATGAGCGGGTTGTATAGTATTGCTCTAATACAATTTAGCTGGCTATTTTAAGGGCACTTCCCTTGAAATGTGGTTTGAAATATTACCAAAGGTTCGACGGGGTGCATTAGTGTGAATTGCAAATCAGAACATTTCTTTAATCCCCTTTTCATGGCCTGGCTTCGGATCAGTGGCATCTAAGGGACTCCCCACTGCTTCTGGCTCAGGAGGAACCATTCACTGGGGCAGCTTCCCTCCTCTATTCCCACAGTCCAGAAAACAACACCACAGACAGACACCCTCCAACTAAATTAGATTAAACTCCTTCTCTTCCACAGCACATTAGCCTTTTCACTGCCCAAGATTCATTATTCAGCTACTCCTAATTTAAAGATACAGTATTTTTCTCCTCCTAGGAACAAAAACAACAAACAAAACTAAAGAAAAAGCAGAAAAAAAATCCTGGTCAGAAATAAACCAAATAATTCTAAAATGAGAATATCCTTTTCACTTATACTCTAATATTACAGGGATATTATACTTTTAGAGCACAAAGTTCTGCTTACACTAAAATCAAGGATAGGCCCAGTAAAAAAGAAAATGCGCACAGAATTTCTTTTCTTATATACACCATTCAACAAACTTTTTTCATCAGTCTTTTTGCATGCACTGTCTGCATATCTTGCAGCCAAATCAAGGCTTGTAAAGGCATAAACATAGTGAAAACTGCATATGATAGTGAGGATTAATTACTTGTCATTTCCTCCCTTATTTCCATCCATAACTTCTCCTGTTTTACTTTTCAGGGTGAAACCAGTCTTTTAAAATCCCTGTCATTCAGGTGGGAGTCTGTACCTCTTCCCAAATACAAGTGAAAGCAGGTAACAACAGGCAGGAGCAGTAGAACCCCAAGCAAACTGTCTCTTGGGTCTCAGGAGTCTGGACGGCTATTCCTGCACTTAGTGTCAGGCATTGCAGGCACATGCAGTACCTCCCAGGAACTGCCACTTCTGGGCACTCGTTTGTATAACCTGTAGCACTTGTGTGCCACCTGGATGGTGCAAAAGGAGAAAAGTAATAATATCTGGCCTTTAATTTCTCTGATTTAAGAAGAAATAAACTCTGGTGCAGGAGAATTTCTACTCCTCATGTTTTTGAGTGCCCAGGTGGGCAAGAAAGCCCATAGTATCCTGGCTTGGATCAGCAATAGTGTGGCCAGAAGGACAAGGGCAGAGACCATCTCCCTGTGCTGGGCACAGTTTTGGGCCCCTCACCACAAGAAAGACATTGAGGGGCTGAAGCTTGTCCAGAGAAGGACAAGGGAGCTGGGGAAGGTTTGGAGCACAAGTCTGATGAGGAGCAGCTGAGGGAGCTGGGGAAGCTCAGCCTGGAGAAAAGGAGGCTCAGGAAGAACCTTCTCACTCTCTACAGCTCCCTGAGAGGAGGTTGTACCCAGGTGGGGGTTGGGCTCTGCTCCCAGGGAACAAGCCATAGGACAAGAGGAAATGGCCTCAAATTGCACCAGGGGAGGTTTAGATTGGATATTAGGGAAAATTTCTTCATGGAAAGGGCTGTCAAGCACTGGAACAGGCTGCTCAGGGCAGTGGTGGAGTCACCATCCCTGGGGGTATTTAAAAGACATGTAGATGTGCTTAGTGACATGGTGCCTTGGCACTGCTGGGGGAACAGTTGGACTTGATCTTAAAAGCTCTTTTCCAACCTAAATGATTCGATGCTCTTTTGTAAAACAGCCTGAAGTATCTGTCCAATGAAATTCTGATCCAAATATTTGAAGCATCTAGCTTGGAGAGATCTATAAAAATTGGGTTTGTTCTGGAAGATCCTGAGAGGTACTCTCAGTGCTTGCAGCTCCCAGCTGTAGAGACTCAAAGGTGCCACAAAGTGTTGTTCTGTGTCTACCACTCATGTCCTTTTGAAGGCAGTAAATAAGATTACATATCTTTTTGGTATTTCCGTAACTGACCAGATTCAAGAAATCATGAAGATGATGCAGTTCTTGAGAAACAAACAAAAGAATCTGTGAATCAGCACATTTTCAGACTTCTGCACTTCTCAGACTTGATATAATAATTTAAAAAAAGAAAATTTGACCTACAAAACTTGTAAAATCTCCCTCACTGAAAATCGGTGACAGCTGCAGTCTTTAATTCTCTTACATGCTTTTTGCAATATCCCTATTCCATAAGAAGATGGCATTGTCTTTCATCAACTGTTCAGCAGCAGAGAGTTGGGATGCAATAGATCAGTCAGTTCTTTTAATCCCACATCTTCCAAACTCAGTATTTTGGTATTATTTCGATGGTCTTTTTCACTTCAGAAGACTAGTTTATACTTTTACAGTGCCTCACTTCATACAGTCTGTATGTTTGTCCCATGCAAGAAGAAAAGAACAATTTTAGAGTTTTATCAGCAACTCTAAACTGTCATGCAGGGAAAACTAAACTGCATTAGTAACCTATTAGAATCATTGAATGTTAAGGTTGGAAAAGACCTCTAAGATCATCAAATTCTACCAATGGGTTTAAGATGATTTGCTAGTTTGGGATGTAAGCTAAAATTCCAGACCTCTGTGTGAGCACTCATGTCTTCTCACTCACTCTAACTTACACTGTTGTCTTAAGATAATTTTTATTTGCATGATTTAATAATAAGAAGAATTTTAACCTTTAACAACCCTTGACCCACTTCAGATCTGATCTAAAATCTAGTAATTCCAAGATCCCATATGTACATGACATTTCCCACAGGCATATGTTACTCCACCAATATATACATATTCTGATATACTGAGGAAGTACCAATTCCACCATAACTTTATGTTTTACCCATTCTTACACTGGGCATCTGCTAGAGGGCACTGGCAGAGACCTGATACTGTGTTAGATGGACTTTTGGCCTGACCTGCTTATCCATTTTTTGTTCTTAGGTGCCAGAAATGTGTGAGATGGCTTTAATCACTGCTATAAGTTGCTCTTGGACATTCTCCATCTGGCATTTGAATTTGAAGAGTGTGATGGCAATCCCATGTTCTGTGAAGGAAGTATGAAAAGTGAGACATTTAAATACCATTGTTTGGAATGCCATTTATTATTTCCAGATCACAAAAAGAGATGCTTTGTGTATCTTGCATGCAAGAAGCACAGGAGAGACTGATCCAGTAGTTAAGGCAGGAGTGTCAGATTTAACAAAATGAGCATAGAAGCTGGTCCTGTCCAAAAGTCATGGCTGATGTGTTTCTAGTACATTCTTTCCCTCATCTGATGACACTAAACCCTAGCCATAGCTGCTTGGCAGAATCTCTAATCTGGGCTGTTGGGCTGCAGGATGAGAGAGACCTGGTCAGGCTGTGTTTTGGGCCGGGGTGTCTATTGGCTATTTGAGCCCCACATTTACTCACAGCTTAAACCACAGTCCATCCTAATGTTACAAAATCCAGTCTCTTCTTTTATCCTCATCATACATAACCTGACAAGGCTGTATTTCCCATGCCAAAGCAGGAATTTGATGGGAAAGTTAAAGCACTCAGCTGGGATTGACTTGGCTCAAGCCCACAGACTGCCAGTGTGGTACAGAGTAAGACACATAAAACTTTCCTGTACAGTGGAGTTACACCAGTATGGAATATGGTGAGAAAGAGTTGCATTTACACCACTCTCAGATGTTCAGATTTTTTTTTCCTGTTAAATTATTATTTGGAAAGGATTGAAACACAGTGGGAGGAATACTTGTGTCTGCATAGGGAAGACAACAGTGTGGTTTAAGTATAATGGGATAGCATTGCTGGAAAACGTCTCTGTGTACTCCACTCATTGTCTAACTTTGTTTCCCCTGTCTTTAAATGAAGAATATCCTGCTCCATTTTAGTGAATGGGAAGTGCTCAGACACTGCAGTGTTGGAATATTTCATTACTCCACAAGAGAGTGATCAGAAAATTCAGACAATTGGGAAGATAGAGACAGACCTTTCCAGATTCATTGCAAGTTCAGTATACATAATATTTGAGTTTTGGCAAGCTCATGTTCAAGAACCCAGAAACAGTGTTACATGCTGCACACATTAGGCAACCATGTATACAGAATCAATTCAAAGCAGCTGTGGAAGGTCAGAAATTTTAGGGGAGCTATAGGCTGAATTCCTCCATCTATATGTCTTTTTTTTTTTTTTTTTGGAAGGGGGAATGCAAAGGAGGAGGGAATGAAAAATTGATACTGCTCTGTGCTCCAGATGAAAGAACAAACATAATTTTATTTTCTTTAATGACTGTACTGGATTCTGAAATTAAACCCAGCGGGTAAAAAGATCCTGTGCAGATTTCAAAAGAGATCATGTAGTCTGTCCATGTGCTAAGGCAGGCACATTTTTTAAGCCCTGCCATGTTCTGTAAAACTGAAAAAGGGTTATCCCTGTAAGCATTCTGATTTTCAAAGCCATCTCTCTCCCTCCACCTACCCCAAGTCAGTGGATATTCCAAATAAATGTCATCCTAACTTGAAATGCCATTTTGTGGTTCCTCCCTCTAACTTTAGAAGGAGAATTGCTGCATTAAATATTATTAGAACTCAGCATACAGACAGCACTTCTTTTTTTTTTAACCTCTCAGCAGAACCAGACAGAAAAAGAAGCCAAAAAAACAACAGCAAAAAACCCCTCAGCCGTATAAATAACTGAATATAATCCCCAGTTCAGATTTTGAACCAATTGAACTGAGAATAGCTAACCTTCGCTCTGAACTCACTCCAGCTGCAGGTTAATGCAGTTAATTGCAGAGCACCTGGTCTAAGCCTCAGGTATATGAATCATCCCCACAGCACACCTTTCAATCTTTTATTCTTATGTAATGCCCTGGGGCAGCTGACAGTGCCTGTCTAAGCTTTGTTCCTAGTGGGTGTGCCAATACGCTGTCAGAATTCCCTTATTATATGCAAAAGAAAGGCTGTACTTTAAAGCATCTGTGTGTATCTCCAAGGCTGTGGTTTGAGGATCCTCTGTCTGCAGTAGCACTCCTGACTTCCCCTGTCCCTGCCCTCCTCTGCTCTGTGGTTGTTCCCGGGCTGGGCGCGTCCCACCCGCTTCGCTCCTGCGGCTGGTCCTGGGGTCCTGTTGGGAACTCCATCGGGAAATGGAGTCGTCTTCAAAATCAACCCTAATGCTATTGTCAGATTTGAACACCAAAACAAGGTGTAACAGGAAGCTTGTATTGCTTCTGGAATCATCACGTTCTCAAATGGTGGCCTGTGAGTGTGAATGCATAAAGCAATGTGTATGTATATAAATTATGTACACATGTGTGCTCTTATTTGTGTGTGTTTGTAAGGCAGCAGTATTTTTCAGTGTCTATGTACATACACATTACTGCAGACATTCAAACAATACATCTTTTAAAGCCAAGGCTAGTCCTCTTCAGTTTGGTAAGTTCTTTTTTAACTCTGTAAGCAAATTGCTCAGCCTATATCCGTGGAAAGCCTGTTCTTGGACACAGATTTATTTATAACATCAATAGTAAAAAGGCTAACTGAATTAGCTGTTTAACTAAACACTATAATGTAGATGCACATAACATATGTACAACCATGTGTGTTTTATAAATGAATACCTATGTGCACATGTATCAGGCACTGAAATGCCTACAGGGTCTTTTGGTAAGGGTGAACTACTTGTAGATACTTGTAAGTTCTTGCCAGTTCTGGGATTGATTATGTTGTGCTTATTAAAGTGGTTTGCATCTTTAAACTGGTAAATATAATTTAAAAAGGGCAGGACAGTGTTTTGAAAATAGTTGGTCACTGCCTTATCTTGCACAGACATAACTCTTAAACTACAGTCTCATTTATCTTACCGTCTATTAACTGGTCTACATTTCTTTACATAGGTTTAGTGCAGTTGTGTCACATGGCATCCTTCAACTATAGGTGATACACGGATAAAGAATATGAAACTCATGGATACCAAGAAGGTTAGTGGAAAAAAGTCATGAAGAGAAGGCAAATGAGCTGCATTGAGGATGTATTTATACACAAAATTAATGATAGCTTGCACAAGAGTTGTACTATAAGAAGGACAGTCTGGAAATTGTAAAACTGCCCTCTCTTTGACAATACCGATTTCTTGTTTCTTTGATGTGTGTTAGCACAGAAGATTAGGTTACTCCTTAAATTACACACAAATAACAGTCAGACATTGTCACAACAATCTTCATGTTGTCATCCTTTCCATTATATCATTCCACTGCATTGGTTGGCAAACTACCACTCAAATATCAAAGTACAGACTCCTATTATGATTTCAAGCTACTTATTTTCAGTCTGCCTGATAGTAATATTTTGCCTCTTGCTTCATTGAATGTCCTCATATATAATGAGTATGGTACTAGTGTAAAATACTAAAATTCTGATTTTATAGCATTTGATGTTTTCTTTGTCCAAGGATAATAGAGGAGCAGGCCCAAGGGAAGTGTTTAGCTAGGTACTGTAACCTTCCATGAGTTGGAACCATCTGAGAAACTGGGATGCCTTTCAGACAAAAAAGGCCAAAGGTGCTGTCATGGAAATCAACATCAAAACTTCTGCTGACTTACATGGTATCAGGTTTCTGTAGCTGGACAGGTCATGTTCAAATGCAACTTGGGAGCCTACAGTGAGACCACACCTCAAGGGTGAGTGACAGACGCAAAAAATGAGAGCATTCAGCTCCCCTTGCAGGCTACAGATGAGTTCTTTTGTACAGAAATTAGAGTTTCTATCTTTCACACCTGTTTTAGGATGGATGGTTATCTTTGATGAACTGTAGAAAAATGTACCATCAGTCACAGGGTATTAATGTGATCAATATTCAGACAATGTGAGGTCATTACAGTGTATCATCTTCCTCCTTTGTAATCAGCATCAGGTCCTTCAGTTGGGCAGGGTAGTTCATCCTATATTGTGTTGACACAGATGTGCACCTATCTTGAAGTGACAGGAGAATCCAAGTCACGCAATTTATTATCTAAAATAGTCTACTTGAATTCAGGCATAACTCATCTACTGTAAATTCAGATCATCTTTCTGCAAGGGCCTGAACAAGGTTGGGCATCACTTCTGCTTTTTAAGTAATGCCAAAGTGATGCACAGTGGAGAATTTCACCATACGAAATGGAGTCCCTCTTATATTCTGTTTCTAAAAGAGAATATATTAAAAAGTCAGCAGTGATTCAAAGTCCATGACATAAGTGGGAAGTTGCTCCAGCAACTCTTAATTTTGTTCTGTTGCACACTCAAGAATTTGCTTTTAATGTTTTCACCGTCCTTGGCTTTAGCTTTATTAAAAATTCAGCTTGAAATTCAATTAGATGGTAGTTTATGTTATTGGAGTAAATATAGTTTTATCATCAGATTGGTAGCTTACTTTCAATTTTGCTTTGCCATGTCAAAAGTGAAATAATATTTACCAGTCTTCCCATTTCTACTCATCCCAGGTATTCCTGCAGAATCTTTCCTCCAATTCCAGAACAAGTGTTTATAAAAATGCTCTGTCAAAGGTAAAGCACAGGATAGACAATCCCTCCTTCACTCTTATGCTGAGTACTTGCTGACATAGGTCATAAACTTTATAGCATTTATTCCAAACAAAAGCTTGCTATTATGTAGTGCTGGTTATCTGTGACAGGGGAAAGAGAAGAGGAATTCTTGCTCTTGTTTCTGTAGTTCAGTTTTATTTCATTACTATTATATTACAGTGTTTGGGTTGGTTTTGGTTTTTTTTTTTTTTAAGAGGGAAAGAAAAAAAGAGTGGACTTAATTTTGTTTAGCTTCTAATCTCTTGCCAAATGAACTAGCTAGAAGCGTTTTATACTGACAAAATATAGTCTAAGCTGTAACAGTTCTGACTCATCTGTTGCTGTCCAGCCTCCCTTGAGTTCACTGTAGCCAAGGAAAGTTTTGGTACATGGAGTATCTATTAATCTTCCTTATTAGAGGAGATAATTCTTTGAGCCTGGGATCTCATTGCTGTATGAAATGGGAGCACAGGAGAAACCCAAGTTTATGGGCTAAGGCAAGTAATCAATCAATGCAAACAACAGTGCCATACAGACAAGATTTAATAAAACGAATGAATGGAGCCAGCTAAGCCCCCAGGGACAGATGAACCTACTTCTCATTTTCTGTTTATTAAAACCATTCATATCAATTTGTCATGTGAAAGCATTTAGTTCATTCAAGCACAAGTGTAATTTAGAAATCCTATTAATAATACTTTAAAATACAGACTGTCAGATTCTTTACATGCAGGTGATAAGGGAACCAGAGTGGCAGCTTAAGATGCCAGTGCAAGAGGTACTAAACAATGGCTCAAACTCACTTTTTCTGTAGATTCTCTGAAGCCAGTGTAGTTGCAGAAGGCATGAACTTAGGAAAACTCATCCATTCACTGCCCTCCAAAGGCCGGATATGAAATTCTCTGAAGTTATTTTGGTTTTTTTATCAATTTTCTGAAATTTTTCTTTCTATTTGCTCTAATTTGCTGTGAATTGATTTCAAGAAACTTGTAAGAGTTCCTGGAAAATTCAAAGAGGCTTTCTTTTTCTTCAGGAGTGAGAAGCATTTGCAAGCTCTTCCATGCCTGAAACCAAAGTATACTCATTCTGGCTAAATGCATTTGCTGTATTTTGCATCCTCACTGCAAGTCTCCTTATCCATGCAACCCAAAATGCAGACCTGCTTCACCAGGCAGAGCTAAGTCAGACCATTGACACTTGTGGTCATTGCTCATGGGAGAATGCTCTTTTGAAGACATTTAATGGGGAAATTTATGCAGCAAAAGGTAAACTGCTAGGGATGTAGCCCTGTCGGCCTGCTTTTCTGCACCAGTCCGTTTTATGAATTAGAAGGATCACGTTTGACTCAGTGTTCTGCCTGTCTCTGCAGTGCTTTGTGCTTCTGGGCTTTATCCAAAGCCTGCTGAAATGATGGTCTCTTCATTTCCTTGAACTACCTATAATTCAGACCCTATATATGTCCCTTTCAGAGTATGACAAATGTCTGTTTGTGAACTCCGGGAGTGTAACTGCCAAAGAGCAAGTTGAGATGCAAAAGAGAAGATTTCCTGGCATGGCCTTGGCTTTGCCTTACCCTCTCACATTCATCACCAGTAAGCCAGACACTTAGCCCTGGCATAACATCCATCTTCACATATGTAATTAGTATCACACCTACAGGCTCTGTTTCTTTTAAATAATCCTTTGATGAATGCTAGAGATATTAAGCATGTTATTAGAAGGAGATGGTGCTTAGAAAAAGGAAAAAATGCTATGCTTCTTGAGTGCTTTGTTCTTGTGAATTATTGCATTGTAGAAAAGAAAATAAAACCTTTTCTCTCTTCCAGAAGAATACACAAAATGCTGCTACAGATTTAATGGAACTGTTTCAGGTTCAAGTAGTCACTAATAACCCAAGGCAGAAAGGAGAGGAAAGACGACCTCAAACTCTCAAAATATTCAATAAACTTATGGTTCAGGACTAGCTCAATACATGACAACCTATAAACCTCAAGGCTGGGAATTGAAGCAACAGCTTGGCATGAATGACCAGACTAGACCTCCCTCCTTAAACCACAGTACCTGGTAAAGTTTTATAGCCCTAACAAGGTCTTTAACAAATTAAAGCCACTGGAACTATGACTTTGTTCTTTTTTTTCCCTCCAAGCTGCCCACCTTCCTGCTTCTATCCAGCAATGCTACTGCCCAACGGATGGTTTTAATTCAGGTCCCAGAATGGTACAAAGCTTAGTATTCATATAATAAACTTTTCAAAGAAGCATTTGGCTTTATTGGGATTAATTGTTGTAGAGGCTCTGCTGCAATAAATAAAGACTTTTGTCATTTTTGTATCTTTGTTATAATTGACTAAATCTATTAGAATATATTCATAGCTGAGGGAAGACTGGGATCCTTGTGACTGCACTTATATTTGCATTATTTATGTAGCAACAAGAACTAGATAAGGCAGGGAAATAAGATCCTTGATCATCATCTCCTTTGATCCTCTCCCCCTTCCCCCCCACGCACTCAGAGCGTACCATGGAGGTATTCTGGTTCAGAACCGGAGTTCCACAGAGCACTTCCAGGAATGCTACACCAAAATTCACCCAGTGCTTGAAAGTACACTGGGGTTGCTCTGTTCCGAGCCTTTCCTGGGGATTATCCTTTTGGCTGTGACAATACCAGTGCCTGATACTGGCCTGTGAATTGTTGAGCACACACATCTGCAGGATAACCTGCCCCATGTTGCCTTCCTGGGCAGTTAACAGGCCTTCAACATGCACTGCAAGCATGAGAAGGAAACACAAATGATGCAAAAACTTCTTCACCAGAGATAACCTGAGCTGCTCATGTAGGAGAGATGTGGACCTGCAGCAGTTCAGTTTACCCTCACAGACATCACTGTGCAGGTTCTGTCTGCTTTTGCTCTCCCAGAGATACTGGCGTGGTACCTCCCATAGTGCTGTGAATTGTCAGTAATCTCATCTCTTTCTTTCCTTTAAGAACCTTCTCTTTCCTGTGGACTGTTTAAATTCCCAACCAAAGATGCCCATCAGGACAGAGGCAGTGGGCCAAGGAAGTCCCTTTGCATACAACTCTAAGGCATACAAGCATTTTTCTTCACTCTCAGTTAAAGTTTCAACCACAAATCACATCCCTTAAACTCTTTTCCCATTGTGTTCAGGAACAGCTCTTGGTTTTAGGATGAGTCTACCAAAAAGGAGCAAATTGGTACCAAGACTTTGCATACTTAAAGGAAAGGGAAAGCATATTCACACACATAATAGGATGCAAACCATGTCACTGAGCTGAAAGAAAATGCTGGGAAAATCCCTTCCCATTACATATATGGGGTTTTGGGTTTAGTTCTAGATAGTCTGCATTTTGAATTCATTGTCAGGTTTGGCATGTGCCCCTCTATTGCTTACACAGGAGCCTAAGAATCAAACAGCAATTCTGAGGATGTTGCACTTGAAATCAGTCCCACATTTGTTCGGGAGCTTTCATGGTCCAGGTGTAAAATCTCCAATAAACATTAGACATAGCTAAACAGAGAAAACCACCCCTGGTTTGACAAGCTGCTAGCCACAAGGCCACAAAGTACAAAGAAGCAGCTCCTGACACCAAGACACATGGTATTCTTAACTGACACCCATAAAACTAAAATTAGTCAAAACACATTCTTCACCAAGTCTTGGAGCTGCATTTACTGCACACTGAATAAGAATCCCCACAAAAGAAGTTCCAGTCACTGAGACTAAACTTATATCCTCATTGCAGGTTTAAATCTTATTTAATGCACTTTGGAGGATCATATCTGACTTTAGTAATTATTGTATAAAAGGTAAGCAAGCTTTTATCACCCCCCAAACCCATAGAAAATAACAGTATTCAGGACAAATAGAAGAAAAGAAGTTTTTTAGAGTGTTGCTGCTCATTAAAACTGCAGGACTGACAAATACATTTACTAGGATATGTAGTGAAAGCATTTACTAATACTGGGCCACTTCCACTTAGCTGAATATTTCTTCACCATGTCTAGGAAAACACACTCTCAAATGATGAGCTGTTTTCACATTTTGCATAATACATCCCAACCATGAATGACATTTTGCTATGAGATGCTAAATCTCTTATGTAATGTCTTTTATACACTCTAGCTGCTTTCCTAGTGTGTAAAGTTTTGCATTTCATGACTTGTAAATATAGCAGACTTTCTTTTCTAAGAGAAATTAATATAAACATTATGGGATCTTTTACTTCCAGTTGTTTCTAATTCCTTCTACAAAACTTTGTTCCTTTGATGACTGCATTAGCGAAGGAACATGTCTGCCAAGCCAGATGTTTGTATTTCCACTGGAACTTAGATTATGATGCTGAAAAAGTGCAATAGAATAATCAAAGCTTAAAAAGGCCAAAAATTAGAAGCCAGAAGAACCTGGGAAGGAAAGGGGTGAAGACTCCCAACCCACACTGTTGTACAGAGCAGACAAGTGCAGTAATTAACTCCTTAACAATGGCCCCTCTAAAATCCATCTTGACTTAACAGGGCTTTGCTCTAAATAAATCCATATCTGTGTCAAAAAATCTTTATAGCAAAAATGATATGGATAATACCATATTGTATTATCCAAATATTGTAATACCCACAATGATGGATAATACAATATTCTGATGTCTTGATGTTAATAAGTGCCATAATCAGTGACCTTCTCTGGCAGGTCTGAAGTTCTGTTCCTGTGTTGTGAGTCTCTAACACCCAAAGTGGAGCAGAGAACTGCACTGTGCAAATCTATGCACTCTTTACATTGAAGGTCAAATTACAAGCAGTTAATGCATGACAGTTCCTGGGTATAGAATTTAAGAGCTGAGTCCGGTGATTTCTAAACATAAGCTATTAAGGTCTATAAGAGATCTATTTGTTGTCCTTCCCCCCAGGTTCTGAGCTTTTCATTTCATGATTCTACTGTACTTCATGACACCCGAAGGAAGAGATCAGAGAGAATATCTAGAAGGCAACCGTGATGTAAGTGGGATGGTAAGAAATAGGGAAATAAAGTCATCTGCAAAGAGCAACATTATTACCTTTGCACAATTAGTTATATATATACAAAATTAAAAATAGAAACACACTAATTGAATTGTATCCTTTAGTATTTATGTTATTTGAAGTTAAAATATGCTAGTTCCTGTGTTGGATACTTTATTCTACCTGAATGGCAGCCCATGGACCTCTTTTCACTTGTCCATTTGGTTGAGCTTGAGTGTTCTTACTTCTGTCTGCTTTTATGGATCATCATTCCAGTTTACAGCAATGGTTAATCTCTTATTACCCCATATCAGTGGGTTTAGCTGTGGTTTTCCATAAGCAGCACTGTGCCATAAACACCCAAAAAAGTGTATTTCCCAGGAGTTCCAGATATATGTGACCTATCAGCAGCTGTCCAGGAATCATGCACAGTAGTGGTCACGCTACAAAGGCAACAGTTTTGCTGAGGCACAATTAATGCAGTCAGTGAGACAATTTACATGTTTTTAGAAGCTGACTTGGTTTCTGCACATCACAGAACCAAGGAAACACACTGCCCACAAAATATGCACAACAATGTGAGACACCATGAGTTCAGAATAATATTGAATTCATCCTTTCTTTTAGTGTCTGTATTTTTGTGTCATAAGGTACTGACAGAATCCTGTAAAATAATTTTGTACAGGTACCTGGGCTTGGTTATTTTTACCTCTGTACGACTGTGATTGTACAGAAAAATCCTCCTAAGCCTAGGTTCCTATGTCAGGGATTAAATACCTGTTTGATAGCCAGGCCTCAGACTGTCACAGAGCAGAAAAATCCCATCAGTCCTGCAATGTCTTCCTTACTGGAATAACCTCAGGACTGTACTGGAGGTAGGTGCATAGGCTCTAAAATCATAATTTTCCCAAGTAAGTGGGCCAGAAGTTTGGCCTTGGTTCCTGGTGCCTGCTGTGCAAGGTCCAAGAGCGCTCACCCTGCACTGAGCAGGTGGCAGTGCAGGGCTCACAGTGTTCTAACAGGGGGCTGCTGCAGTTCAGCCCCTCCTATTAACTCCTTGTCTCCTTTCAGCAAAACTCAAATGCTGTGATAGCAGCCTAAGGTTTTACAACACGTAGAAAAAAGTATTCGTTCTCTTACAACATCCCCCGATACCAAATGTGGTGAGGTAAGAGCTGGAGGCGCGAAGCAGCGTGCCAGGAAAAGTTTGTTTTCTTCTGCCAAGGAAACTGCAGTTTTCAAGGCAGATTCAATTAAAGGCAATGGATGTTACCTTGAGGAGCCACTTTGTTTACATTTCAAAGGCCTAGTCCTCTTGTTAGACTGATACTGTTTCATGCAGCTCCTTAATGAAAAGCATTTGTTTGGTATTATACCTCAACAGCAAATTAGGTTCTCCCAAGGCAGTTTGACTATGTGAGAAAGCTTTTGTGACTGCCCAGACTTCTGCAGTGTCATTAAGATAACGACCCTCATGTCTGCTCTTTCAAATGCTGTTCTCAGGGAAAACACACAAAATACTCAGATCTATTACAAAGTTACAGGGTTTATCACCCCCGGTTGATTTCGAGAATTTATTTCCCCCCTAAATTCCCGAACTCAGCTTGAAATACATTACAGTACTAAACATTTTGATGGTTTTACTTGCCCACTAACTAAGCAATGTCCCTTTCAGACTGATTCTAGCAAACAGCAGGGGCAGCTTTTCACAGAAGGTTTTGGGAGGGTTCTTGCCATACCAAGAAATGAAAATGACGGAAAAATGACAAGGAAAATGACTGCAACCATGTTAGATATTTTCCAGCTTTTGCTTCTCTTATATTATCATTTTATAAAAAGGGCTCTCTCTGCCTCTACTGAATATTTCCACTACTGACAGCTAGAAATGACACTGAAAGTCCACCTGTAAGTTACATTCAAAGAATCCGTGTGATAAAGTCCAAAGACAGCTGCAAGAACTCCACTTATCTTGGAAAGCAAACTCTCCTGTAATGTGAAATACCTATAAAAATATATATTTATATATGTGTGTGTGTATATATATATATAAATATAAATATATATATATATAAAAGCTAGTAAGGAAGCCTTATAGTACCCATCACTTTAATGTCTAGAAAATAACTATAATTTCATTGGTGAGAAATCTATGCAGTGAATAGCATCCTAGAGTACATGCCAATCTAAAATCCCTCCAGATAAATTATCACTAAAATCTAAAAGCCATGCTAGCATTTCTTTTATTCCTGGTATGCTATTGCAGTCAAGCTTGGAGTATTTCCAGAATGAAACATGGAAGATTCATATCCATACATTAAATATATTTAGAGGAAAACACCATAATTAAGATTTATTTTTATTCACATCTCCAAATCACTTCAGGATAATTTGTCACAAACAGAAACTGAGCCCATGTGGGTCGGTGGCCAACTTTACCCTCAGTTGCTGGGCTTGCTAAACAAGGTAATTTTCACTTTGCCAAACAAAGCTGGAATCGCTGTATCCTCAACCAGAAGAGCTTGAATGACAAGTGGCTCATATTAGGAATTCCTTGTGTTCAATCAGCTACCCTTGATGCGAGATAAAGAGAGTTGATGAAAACAGACAGAACCCAGTTTCAGTTTCCTCTTGGGAGGAGCGAAGACCTATTTTACATAGGGACAAATTCATTCCTAGCATAAGGCTTTTTACTTTAGTGGAATTATAGCAAGGATGAAAACAGGTCATCTTATTTTGTACTACATGCTTCACATCAGTGATGAAATAAACTGGGTCTCAAAGGAGAGGTGATAAAAAGTCAGCACTTGTGCTTTGTTGTGCTTCTTTTTAAAGTATAAAACCTTCTAATGTTTAGTTTTTATAATATATTAGTTTGATTTATCACTGACATGCAACACTCAGTGCAATGACAACTAAAAGCTTTTCATGGAAAATAAAACACTTTCTGAAATCATTCAGACTCAGCACAGCATATGTATCATAGCTCTCACAAAGAAATCTGAAATCACCTGTTTTAACTATCCAACTGGAAGGAGAAAAGAAGCCCCACCAAAAAAAAACCAGCAAAGGCTTCTAATCATTCTTTGTATCTCCCTTTTTTGTATGCTTGATTTGTGATGCTTTAATGAATCTTGATTCTCAAAAAAATGCTGGGTATCTGTTTACTGGGAATTAGGCATATCATAGTAGGCTTCCAAAGATGTTTATGGGAACATTTAAGGGCCTCAAGCATAGCTGAATATTTATGTCATTATTCTATCCTGGTCTGAACTATAGTTTTTGTAACCTGAATATTCTTTTGTACTACTCTGAATATATTTACAGCCCTTCACAGTAATGGTTGCAAATGCTGCAGTCACAGTACCATGCAGAGCCGGCTGCATTGCTTTGATCATCCCATTATTTGGGTTATTTTACGACAGTTTTAAATGGCTGAGAACTGCACAGCGATGGCTCAATTGTATCATTAACCATGAACAGCAAGTACATGTTAACAATCCCTAACTACCCCTGAACAATGTAAACAGGAAGCCTGGTGCTGGAAATTCATTTTGATGATTTTCACTGTTCTTACAGATAATGTTTCAGTGATCTAGGTCAGGAAGAGAGCCACAAATTAAGAAATGTCTTCGCAAAGTGCTACGTAGGAGTTTAGCTGTTGCTGGACCAAAAGAATAGATGTTTTCAGCAGTTCTTAAAGAAAATGTATGTCATTATCTGCAACAGAACTGTGTGAAAAGTGTTGCATCATTTTAATTTAGTTACTGTATAATAAACTCCAAGTTAATATTTCTGGCTTCATGTGCAAATACAAATAAATAGAAAAACATACTTCAAAATCTTGAGTACTTTCTTGAATGTGGTTTTCAGCATAAAAATCTTGGTTCTATATTTTCATGACTTCAGACTGAAGTGGCTGTGTGACTGAAATGCTGCCAGGAGATTCCTCTCCACTATCTAGTTTATGCAGGAGATTGAGGATATGCCCCAAACCTTTCTATAATAAGGATATGCTGGAAGAGAAGTGAGGAGAATCTAAATCTCAAGTTCTGACTATATATCTGCAGTATTGTAAAATGCTACATGTTTGCAGGTTTGGAGAATTTAGTTTGCCTGCCTTCCTTCCTAAAATGTTCCCATTAAGTTCCTGGCAACAAAACTATTTAAAGTAATCTTCTGAAACTCCCATGACATCATCTGAGACCAAGCATTTCTACTTGGTCAAGAAATATTTGAAACCCACAGCAGAAGAGTATGAATTTAAAGCTGCAGATTCCATCCGGTTCATTCTGTGGCATATGGAGGGGAAGGACACAACTCCTCCTGATGACAACAAAGAAGATGTCACTGCAGAATCAACAAGAAAAAATGAACCTTTTAATTCAATAATCCCTCTGAAAAGGAAACATATTTTCAACATACTGTCATATATTGCATTTAATTGTTTGGAAATTGGTCTTCAAATACATAGAAACATTATTATTTAAGGTTATCTTTGTTTTTTTCTGTGTTTAGTGAAATTTCCAGACTCTTAGTGCCTCAGAAGACAGTAGTCCAAAAGGGAATCACTATCAATATCAGACCAGCAGAAGTGCTTTGACCAGTGCCCCAGTACTCAACTTTGTGAGATACCTTTAGATACACTTCCAAAGGCTGCATTTGGAGGTTCTATCATCACATTAGAAATGTATTTAATGCTCTTGGTGTGTCTAGTGACTTGACTTTGGATAGGGGTTTAGGGGCCTAAAGCAACTAAGAAAACCAATTTTCTACCATATGTCCCAGCCAGTTTGATATAATCTATAGAGAAGAACAAAATGTGTCAATAATTCTACTGGATTTTACATAAAAGCAATCTCTACATAAACAACAGAACAAATCAAATGAAAACACAGTAATCTGAACAAATGTTTTCAGAACTAGAAAGTGTAAGGTGAGGAAATTGCTGCCCTAAGGACAAGGTGAAAATCCCTAGCCCCCTTTCCAAAGCAAACAAATAGCAGTGAAATGTAATTTGATGCTCATTTCCACCCAGGGAAAACATTTTGTCAGCCACCTTTTTTTTTTTTTTTTGAGGTTGCCTTAACGCTGTTTTCTTGCAATGTGATCCTCCCAAGCCCTCAGTGACTCCCCTGATGACTCCCTGGGGAGGACAGTTGGTCAACAGTGCTAACAAGGCTGACTGATGCTCTGTCCTTGCTCAAAGGAGCTCAAACAACTTCATAAACACCAAACTAGATGGATTTTACTGCTTTTTGGCCAGGACATCCATGTGACATATGGATCAAATATGGTTTTCGAAACATCAGTGTCAAAACCAGCAAAGAACCCTGCAGAAGCCACAGGTTTTCAGTGAGTGAAGATGTTTCTCGCCAGATCACTCATATTTTAAAGCACCAGAACTTGAGGGCTTTTTAAAAATCGTGGACATAATTGATTTCTTGAAAATGAAACAGAAATCAGTAATATAACTAGGAGTAGAATCCAGAAATGTTAAAATTTACTACAGGTTAGTGGTGAGCAGCTGAGACAGGCTGCAAATTTGTGTGTTGAGGACTGACTCTGCTATGGATTTATTAAGTGGGTTTACAAGCACAGCAAAGCACCACCAAGGCTGGAACCAAAGTTATAGTTGAGTTTGTTTTTTGCTTTGATGAAGGAATTATTTCACTTTGATTTCAGAGTTTCTTTATAGCTTTTGAGTGACAGGCAGCCCTTTACATTATTAATAAATGTTTTGAATTTAGTCTTTAAACTAAAAAGTTTTATTGGGAGGAGCTTTGAAAAAACAAGAAATAAAGGAACTCATCATAACACTTATAAGATAAAGCTTTTTTTCCCCCTACTAAACTTTGGTTTAATGTGTCAGAGTCATGATGTTAGTCACAGATTCTATTAAGTGTTGAAATAAGTGCCAAGGATGATGGCTAGAGGAGCTCTGTCTTTATAAAACTCCCAACAAATCAAATGGGAAGGGCAAAGTCACAGGAGTGTACCAGGAGGGGTCACTTCATTGCCTCGGGACAAAATTCAGTCCTGTAGAGAGGAGAAGTCCAGAGCTTGTGCACTGAAAGTGGAGAGGGAGAGTGAACTTCAGCCTAAGAAGCTCCTGTTCTGGCTCATGGCTGAGACCAGACTATTTTTCACCAGCCATTATGGAAGGAATGGAGGAATCCAAATCTTCCAAGATAAATTAGCCTTGGGAAAAAAGCCAGGCAAGAACCTGGTCCAGCACCAGTGGAAAGGCCTTTCTTGAACTGCACAGAAGTAAGTTACTGTACAAGGATGGGGAGATGAAGCCTCTGGTCCTTGGGAATTCTTCTAGATCTGATGCTGTTTTCTTTTATTGATCTGAATTCCTTGACTCATTAAGTAGACAGGCTTAGTGCAGGGGAGAGGTTTCTTTTCCCCATAGGTCACAAAGCAGCAATAGATGACTTCTGCTGTGACCTCTGAACACAGCACAAAGCCCAGGCTCACAACTCAGTCCCAGCTAGACTAGGAGCCCATTCACATGTAAGCCACTCTCCCCAGGCACAGGAACAGCAGATACAGAGACTGATCTGCCAGCCAAGCAGATCTGACTAAGCAAATGAAACAGAAATCTGTGGTCCAGAGATAATGTCCTGGTATTAATGAAGCAACCCTCATATACAGTAGAAATATCTTCAGGAGAGTAGGAGAGCTGGGAAGGTTCACCAGGTAACTAACCAGCTGGGGGTTGGGGAAGGGGACCAAAGGATGCAGCTCTGTGAAGTAAAATGAAATAAAATGAGGAGATAATTAAAGCTGGGGTGGGAAGTGGAGTTTTGGAAAAGTTAAGCAAGAAGGCTTAAGGGCCAAATGTGTTTCAAATGGCTTTTCACTGGTGAGATAACTGAAGTTGACCTCAAAGCAGCCCACGTTCTTTCTTCCATCTAATACCTTACAGAGAAACAAAAGTAAAGGAAGGGGATGTCATCTATCAAACAGGCAATGAACTTTGGAAGAAGATCCACCTTGCCCAAATACTCCAGTCTCACAGTTAAGGGAGGCACTGCACATCACCCTTGCTTATCCCCTGATGTCTGAGCATACAGCGTGATACTCATCAGTGAAGTTCATGTGCATTTTCTGTTTTCAGAGATTTCTACTTGAACAACAATAGACAGCTGTCATTTCCAGTTATTGGTTCACTGTGACACTTCTTACAGATGTGCAGCAAAGTTTGTAAATCATTTGCATGCCAGCAGAAGTGTGAGCAGCAACCAAATGTCACAGTCCACTGCAAAGCCCTTCACAGTGACTGCCAGTAAAAGTCAAGTTTCTTGATTTCACTCAAGCAACACATGGCAGCCACAGCATCATTCCTATCAGAAAGAGGGTTGGCATTTGACATGCAGGAAGTTCACATTGTGGTAACATAAAATCTTAATGTATGGTAATAAATGTACTGGAAAGGATTTAATAATATGTTTTGTTTCATCATAAATTGACAGAAACCAGCGAATTAAACAGCCCTCTCTACCTCTTTTCACATGGTAACTCTTTTAATAATTGCAGAGTGTTTCACCTTTCATAACATAAGGGTTTTGTAAAGTATATTTTAACTTAAAAGAGCTTCAGTGTTTATGCAGGGTTTATACAGATTGATCTGCAGTAATCTATCTAGAGTTCTTTGCCTTGATGAGAGATATTTGAAGTGGTCCTTACTGTATTCTGAAGCTTCACCCGTTGCATAAAGAGCTACTTCTGAAAAAAGCCCATGATGTACTGGGTAAAACATCAAGAGCAATTAGATTTAGCAAAATTATTCAGAAGAGGGCCAAGATCAAATAAACATTGCTTTTCCACAGCAGAGGGGAACACTCTCTTACTTTTTGCCTAACAACAAGGTACTGACAGCGGTGTTTCAAGCAGGATGGGGCCAGACTTTGATCTCAGCAGGGGGGCTCGTGTTAACCACAACTTGCAAGCTGTCTTAAAACCCACAGGTCAAGCAGGTATTTTTAGTTGTATTTTCAAGACATAGAAACATACTTTCTCTCATTTCAACAACCAGACTATTCATTTCGGGGCAGGAAGGGAGGGTGAAACTGCAGACAGATATATTGTTCTGATAAATCAAAATAAAAGAGACATTTGATACTTATCCATTAAGTAAAAAATAGAATACTTCCTGTGTGACAGAATCCCTCCCACCCATTTCAATGGCTACATCTCTCATAAAAATTAACAGATAAGAATTAAGGAACGACCTTCCACAGCAGCAATCCTAAACATTACAGCAACAGTTTAAATTGTAGCATTTTGGGCAATTGTTGCAGATCATTTCAGCTGATATTCAGAGAAATTAATCAGATTAATAAAAAATTTAAAATACTGCCAGGGTCAGAGCAAGATACTCTTTAATTGAACATATGAAGATAAAATAAAAACATGAATGGAAACATTAATTCTTGGAAGTATTAGGCTTTTACCATGGGTAAGTATGATTTGAGTTTATCAAGGCAACCCCAGTGACAAAGCAACTTTGTTGATCCCTAAGTAATGGTCAGCAGCTCCTGTTCTTCCAATCTGATAGTCAAGATAGACACAACACATGGATTAGGAAAACCCATCTGTCCTTTCAGTGCTTATCACTGTGATGCAGCAGATAGCACGTTAGATTTTCACGGTTTTCTGGTGTGGCCAATTTAAAGGGAATAAACTGGAAGGAAAGACAAAGGAAAGCAGAGAAAAGTGGCATAGCAGAAGGAAGGTTGTGGGAGGTGTCTGAAGCTCGAGTGCCAAAACAGTGAAGGAGCAGAGGTGGGCTGAGCACAGACAGACAGCCACTGCCAGACAGACAAAACCCTGCCAGGACAGCAGAAGCCTTTCAGAGTATTCCAAGGCCCCTGCAGCACGGGCTGGCTCGATTATATGCTTGTCTTCTCTCCATAGCCTTACCCCAAGGACAAAGAGCAGTGGGAGACACAGAGGCTCCACCTGTTTCCTCGTTTTCTCCCTTGCAAACGTCTGAATGTAAAGGATTCTGGTAAAAGCTGTACTGGAAATAGCCTGCATGTGGTTATGCCCCTGAGCCTGCAAAACTTGCACACATGAGATTCCCACCGACTTGGATGGGAATTTTGTGCATAATCATTTCAGTGTCTGACCACAAAAACCATAATTGGAATTAAAACATCAACTGAATTGTTAAAAATCCAGAACCTTGGCACCAAGATAATATGGTTTAACTTTAGACTGAATACATGACATTGACATCCATATATTATTTTATGTGATCCTGGGCATTTTAGTAGATTTTTGTTTACTGCACAGAAAGAATAAATTAACTGTTGCCCTAAATGGTGGTAGTAAGGACATTGAAAACACATATTTTGAATCAAAGCAAATCCCCCCCCCCAACACCCACTCACCCATTAAAATTATTTTTAAAAGTACAGTGCAAACCACAACTTTTTCCTTGTATTTATTATAAAAGCTTTCTTTTCCTTAATGTTTGATCTAGCCATAAAAGGGAAAAATGTTTTGTTAGTAAGGCTCAACCTTTGGCAGCCAACAAAGTGACTAAATTTCCTACTAATAATTTCAGTTACTCTTTTGTTTACCAATGTGCTTGTTTCCCATAATCCCCCTGGGAAGATATAATGTCCCTGTGCAGATGTTCAGTGTTATAATTGGGCAGCATTCAGCAGAAATGTCACCAGTGACACAACACTTTAACAATAAAAGAAAATGAAATAGACATCACAGGGGACTCCCATTTCAAAGCAAACCTTCAAGGACCTGAACAGGAAGCGTATTTTCCATATTACAAGTTCTCATTTAAATTACAAAAGTACATTGACATTTATTTCCTGAACAGATGAGTTTATCACCAGTTTGGTAATGAGTATCAATAGCAACTGAAATTACAGTTCCTTTCAAACTGAGCTTCTTTTGATAAGTGCCTTTACTTACATTCTCTTACAGATTTCTTTTATTCTGCCTATACCATCTAACATTTTGCATAAAAACAAATTTTCATTTCATTAAAAATAGATGCTGCAGTACCACGTGTTTTTGCAGGACAACACAAACAACTTGTTTCGGCCTGGCCTTGTGCCAAATACTACTTTCTAGTCAGCCCAGCTGCAATTGAGTCCTTAGTCTCATGGTCTAGGAGAGCAAAGGGAAACAGCAGTAGTGGCTTCACTATTCCCATGTTTGCTGTTGGCTGCAGAAGGTGATGTGACAACATAACTAGTCCCAGGCAGCACCCCAGACTCAGGGAAACTGTGCTGAAATGTCCTTCTGGGCTTGAATGATGATGTACACAGAAGGGCAAACATGCCAGCAGGACATACAGGCAAGAGTTGGTTTCTTCTGGCTGGTGTGGGACCACCCCCTCAGAAATCTCAGGCTCCCCAGCGATGTCTTCTTTGTGAACCATCATAACAACTAAGATGGTAAAAGCAATCCCACAAACTAATACTGAGGCAAAAATTCTAGAGGTATGTCTAAAAAGTTATGAATCCATATTCTCAGGTACACATTGGGTAAATCTTTCTACCTTTATTCAGGTAAAAATTCAGAAAGAAAGCAAAATTCAGTTATTTCTCACCAGTTTCATCCAGAAGACAAGTGAAACTGGCTTTTCTATATTCTCTCCCAGAATTTATACAATGGTGATTCCTGCCCAACTCACCAGCAGGTTACCCAGAAGTATATTTAGGTAGTTACCATGAGTATTCCAGAGGGAAGCTTTGAGGCACGTGCTGCAGCTGAGAGTGCTCCCACCATGCACAGCAGAATCCTTTGCCATTTGAGACTGACAGGACACACTGATTAAGTAACTCAATATTGAATAAAATAATATCCCATTTTTACCAGATGCCAAGCAAACCCAGTATACAACAGTATCTCCCATTCTCTCCTCTCTTATCCCCATGTACAGAAGGGCACAATTTCAGAGGCTCAGCAGCAGGTTCAGAAGGATGAGCCTCAGCTGAACTTGCCTCAGCTGGAGAAGGTTTTGCATTTGGCTGCAGAACAAACAAAGAAACAAATCTAGTGCAGTGCACAAAAGAAAACTTTGAAGTAACTTTCTTATGCAGTCTGAGGTACAATGTGCTAAAGAAATCTCAAGTGAAGAATTGCAGGAGTCTGTACCCAAAGGGGAAAGGAGGGAGTATTAACTGGGGCAGGGAATTCACACAGTACATTTGCCTTCAAAGCATCATGTGCATTTGCAAGCCTTGCAGCTGTAATTTGCAGTTTTGTCATAAACATTTTGGTAACATAGTGGAAAACCAGCAGTATCCAGAGTGTCTCACAGCTGCCACGATCTGCTGTATCGACTGTCTCTCGATATGGCTGTGATCTGTCACCCTGGACAAAGCTTCCAGCACAACAAAAAAGGTTTTTTGTAGAATGTTTTGGGTAATAAAACACATCCTACACTTACCAGCACCTCAGTGGTACTCTCAGCTGCTGTAACAATTTTCTCCAGAATTAGAAGCATTTCCCCAGAATTTCTGTCACTTTTTCTGGCCCTATTTTTGCTCTGCCCTTCTGGAAGTGGACAACCAAGCAAATACAAATTACCAAATTATCAGAAAAAAGGCACAGATATGGGGAAAGAACTCCAGAATATCAGTCACCAAACTAACACCCTTCATGCTGCTGCACTCCTACAAAGTAACAACAAAACAAAACAAAGCCTAAACCAAACTCCTATCCTGTCTTTTCCCAGCAGAATTTGGACCCTTCCACAGGAGACATTCCTGAGATTCTATGAAGTCCAGCAGGAACTTGGTTTTATTATTGATCTTATGTGGAAGTTGTCCAAATGCCACTAGCCAAGGATGATGGTTTGAAAAATCTTGAAGAGAAATTACATTACACACAGACACATGACCTCTAATGACAGAGAAGGAATAAATATAGCACCTCAGCCACCTCCTCTGCCCTCCTCAACTCAAACCACCTGGAGACTTTCTTGCTTTCTTAAGCTCCTGCTGTTCTGGCTCTGTCTTTTCCCACCTTCTCTAGTCCTTTCATTTAATTGCATTTTCGTCTGCACTAAAATCAAATACTTGTTCAAGGCTCCGTGTAGGTGAAGGCAAAATTACATCTCTTACTTCATATTTTTCTTTGCTTCTCCAATTTCTCTCCTGAAGGTTTCCTCAAATCTCAACTTGGTCTCCATGCCTTGTCTCCTGCTAAGTTCTCACACTGATAATAAGGTCACAGTTTTGCCATCTCCCATTCCTCTTTCCTGTCCAAACCCAATCTCCAGACTCTGCAATCATCTCCATACACAGTGACCATATTTTCCCTACTTTTTAACTACTGGCACAGTTGTCATAATCTGTGTTTCTACTGCCACAGACCTGTTTCAGCACAAACAACTGCACCGTTCTGATTACTCCAGCCAGGACTAGAAACCACTAACTCGGTCACATTGGGGTGTGACATTTGGGCAACAGTTGGTCAGAGCTGCTTGCTGAGCAAGAAATTATCCCTTACAGAACCACAATAAATCATACAAATCCAGATGCTGAGAGGAAAAGGAGGGGGGGAAAGGAAAATGGCAGTGGGAAAAGGTGAGAAATACTAAATAGGAGAAATGGATCAATTTTGTGTGGAGGTTTTGATAATGAGCAGATCCTACATCCATTATCTACTCCTAAAAGAGCTGACCCTGACAATGAAAATCTTTAAATTTTGAACTATAAAGTGATGGAAAGGGGAAAATGGGATAACACTTTGAGGAAAGCAGTGGTTTTCCCTGGATAACAGTATGAAATCCAGAGGCATTACTCTGAATTTAACAGTGGAATTTGCATAATCAATGAACAGTTTTTAGAAGTTACATTGCAGTGCCTATTTTATATTGAATCAGATCTCGGTTTGCTCATACACTTCGGTACCTCAACAGGAACACAGCAGCAGGAAATGAGGAATTCAAGAGCCTACCTCACTGATTAATAACTGTCATAATATTGTCATATTGTGGATATAATCAAATATTTTCATATTGTCATAATCCACAAATTCAGATTCAGCATTTAGGTCCTTTAAAATAAACTGTCAGGGACAGGGAAGAATGTTGCAAGCAGCTTCAGAAAGTTACCTTAAATCCTCTAACATACTACAACACATGTACCTCTGTGCTGGCTCTAGCAAATGTTGGAAAGTTTGCTTTTTTTTTTTTTTTTACTGAAAAAGAGACAACCAGGCCTCTAACAGACCGTCTTTGATCTCACCTGGAAGGAGAGTTCTAATCTGGCCCTGAGAATCTCTGCAGTTCAGGCTTAAAAGACAAAAGAGAGGAGAATGTGAAAGAACAGGAAGCAGCACATAAAGTAAAGCAAATGGGCTTAGAAACGCAGCCTGGTTCCTGGGAATAGCACTGTGTCTAGTTATGTCCTTGGAAAGTTGTTTTTTTTAAAAAAGCTGTCTCAGAGATGTGCCAAACCACTCGCTTTTGATTTGGGTGGCAGCAAATGGGACACGACAAGTAGAGCAGAGCTGAGTTATTGCACTGCCCACAGCAAAGCAAGTCCCACTTAGAGGATAGGAAGAAAAGGAAAGGAGATAACCTCCAATATTGCCCATCCACAACTGAGGGTTTAAAGAAAACAATGTCTGGAAAGCTGCATTTTAGAAAATAAAGCCTATCAGAACACACAGACAAAGTATAAAAAATTAGCATCCCTCTGACCGTGTATTTTGTTTTTCTGCAAACACAGGGAAAATTTCTGTGTCTTCATTGTCCTTAAGGCACAGTGAAAGGAAAGTGCAAGAAGTTAAAAGGTACTAAAATACTTTCACTGAAATAATAGAAAATTAACAGTGTCTGCTCCACATTGGAATCTGTCCATTAATGCCATTTGGCATGAGCTGCTCTTGTAGCTGTCCCATTACCCCTCTGATAAATCCCACTGTTCCATGCTATGGATTTTGTAGTGCAAACAATTCTATTTCATCATTGAAAATCAGTGTTATTTAGGGATTGTACTTTAATCTTCAGCTCTCTCTAATCCTTGCAACAATGTGAGTGTATGAAAGTAAAATGCTGGCTACTTTCCTGAAGAAAATAGGTGCTGTGTTGTTGAGCTACAGATGAACATACACTTTCCCATGACCCTGAGTGTCCTTGCTTTAATTTACCCTTACTCTGTTGGCGAAATGCTGTGCACTGATGAACTCAATGTGTCCCCACTGTGTTGCAGATTCCCTTCCTCCTGGGTGTCCCCAGGGTGCTGGTTTTGCTTGGAGAAGCACTCTCCCTTGGCTCAGCAGGGAGAGCACCCTGCATGCCCCCACCTGCCTCTCGGTTGCAACCATGGCCCTGCTGGATGGAGACACCTCGTTGGCACTCGCAGCCTTTCCAGTGTCACTCCACCTGCCTGGAGGGAGTACACACCCACCTGGTATCAGCACACAGAATCCAACCTCTGCCTTTGGCTGAAGTTAAAAATAAATCAGGGGAAGAGCTCTCACATAATTTTGTGTGTCTTTTTGGTGTTAGCTTGTTCTGTATAGAATTTTATCAGCAGAACTTGTGTTTGATGAATGAAATACAAAGTGACAGCAACTGTTTTTAGGTGGGATTATTTTCCCAAACCAGTAGATCCATGCAGTTACCAGGTGTTTCTGTGTATTTACTTTTCAGTTTTCCTCAGTGTCTCTTCATTTACCATTTTCACTAACAGACTGGTACGTAATTTTCCACTTAGGCAGTAGTTTATCCATATCAACCAATGGGTTCTTTTCTGCTCACTGCACTCCTCTACAACAAAAGATTTCCTGCTGTCAGTTTTCAATACAACTTGACAACTTTCCTCTCTGACTTTTACACTAAAACAGGCCCCTTAGGTAAGCAGGTAGTCCTCTTGCAGGTCAAATATAACAGCAGTCACTTCTCTATCTCTTACTAATGTCCAAACCCAAACCCTCACCTGGTGCAAACTATCACAGCTCCACTGACTTAAACACTGCAGCAACGTGCTCTCCTTGAAAGTCCAGCTCATAAGCTAGAAACTACTTACAGCAGTTTCACAGAGCCCTCTGCTCACCAGAATGCATCTGGTACCAAAGGTAAAATTATCTCATCATTGTAAACCTTTCTTATCGTGCTTTATAACAGTGCAGGCAATTTTCAGGACAAGACAGTGATATTTAAATGGGACTGTGGTCTGTGTGCAGGGGCACAACTTACAGCAATAACTGCATATTACAGTGTTTATAGTCCAAACCAGATAATGCCAATCCTGTGTGTTTCCAGTAGCCCTTACTGGGATGTGGTACTGATGTATCTCACACACATCACAGGATTCTCAAGGCTGCACATTTACTCTTTCTACACTGTAAAGAGTTGTTCCTTCTCAGTTTGTGGTAACAGGGAAGGAACTCTATCAAGTTATCTTTTTTGAAGTCTTTATAGTTCTTGCTCCCAGTTTCATTAACGAGCTGATGGCCGTGGTACAGCAGTAAATTACTCCACCTTTCAAAACTAGGTTAGCAACCTGAATAAGAGAGATTCCACTACAGCAATTCTCCCTCCTCCCCTCATCACACACCCTTTTTAATTGCACGTTTTCTAAAATAGTCTAAGATCTGGATCAGCAAATGGTATTTTTGGTGCCAGCACAGAAAATAGTAATATGTCAAAATGTCGTGTGCAAACTTGCATATCTCTGTGTATCACAAACGTGATATTTATATACTTGGTCTTAAGCAAATGTATTTCCAAGCATACTTTTTCATAGCAGAACAAGATGCTGAAGTTTTTGCCACACAATATTTGTCTTTTTTTCCCTTCTTTTTGGTATGTTATTTTTTGGTTGGTTTTTTTGGTTTTTTTTTTCTTCTGTGTTTTCTGTGTTTTTGCTTTTGATTTGAGTTGCTTGGGTTGGTTGTTTTTTTTTTTAAGCTCCTTAATAACAAGGCAAATCCTGTTTTACTTGTTTATCCTCAAGGAATTCTTCTCTTACAATTATTTTCATCATTTTAACTGTAGTGCAAATATATGAAAAACATCTTTCTAAAATACCAGCTATCTTACAGTGCCCACTGCATATTTGGAACCTGATGTATTGCTGCATTATTATGCACTGCCAGATCATACAGTAAGTCTCACTTCAGAGGGGTCTGCAAACTAAATAAAATTTACTGTCCATTTTGAGAGCAATGAGTGGTTATGATACTCCAGGTACTCCACTCTTGTGGAAATTCCTAACACTTTCTTAATTCACAATTTAGATAATTAAGTGTATTAAAAACCTATTTATATATATTTCACATCAGTCTTAAAATTTTGCTTATGGCAATGCTGAAAATTAAAAAAGTTATGGAGTCATTAAGTAAAGAAAGATGGATCAGATATATCAACACGTATTTTTCTCACAACAGGGAAAAGCTTTGTCATAAATATATAAACCTTGTAGTTTCACATGTGAA
The DNA here is from genome assembly GCA_026770055.1 of Myrmophylax atrothorax. NCBI lineage: Eukaryota > Metazoa > Chordata > Aves > Passeriformes > Thamnophilidae > Myrmophylax > Myrmophylax atrothorax. The sequence continues at coordinate 812,816 of JAOXXN010000212.1, forward strand.
AGAGAAGGCAAATTAAACTAATAATGCATAGAAGATTTGCTATATGTATGAACTGACAGGCATTAAACAAACAGTGTCTTGTTAGCCAAAATCTTATTCTACTTTGTAGGATGTCAGCACACACCTTAGTAATGCCTCTAAAATTGACCCTCTGTAGACAGGAAGAGAAAGCTAATTTACATTAGAGTAGTAAACATTAAACTAATCTCGATTTCCACAGATCAAATCTATATTTTTATTTTGATTTACTGGATATCAAGTGTCAATTTAAAGTGAATGTCAAAGAACGTTAGTTTTCAAACTCCTGAAAAGACGAAGAAACCCCCTAGAGCAATCAGCAAAACAGATCATATTTCCTATTCCAAGACATTCTAGTTATAGAACTTTGATGGTAAAATAATACTCTTTAATCTGTGGCATAATCCTGAAGATAGCATGCTAAAACTTGAAGGACATCAGCATGCAGATGTTCTGATGTTTTTAACCCCTGGGCTACCTTGCTTGCCAAGAAAATTTAATTTCCTAACATGTACATTCATGACCAGTCTCCTGCTAACAGTGTCTATGGGACAGCAACATTTCCTGCTGACAGGAGTGTGTTCCTGAAACTACTGCAGCTGCTGTTTAGATATGGTGGAGAATAAATTAGTTGGAATTTAACAGAAGGTTTTGCAAGGATTGGAACCTGATTTGTGGAAGCTGTCTTAAAAACCTCTATTGCAAAGCTCCAGTCTCTCATATAGTCAATGAACAAGTTAGAAGAATGTTTTAGATTTGTGCATCTGACATGTATTGAATTGTACTAATGGGGGTAATCACCTTGAAACCAAGAGATGACTCTTGCCAGTTAAATGAAGCACATGTAGAAGGCTTTGTGGACCTGAAGCCTATTAATGAAAAACATTTACTTTTACAAAAGCCTCATGGGCTGTATACAATCCTTCTTGTACTTTAAAACAAGCAAAAAATGTAAAAATTGACTGTTAAGCAAAAGGCACATGTTACCATATAAATACAAAAACATGCTCTTTAGAGTGATCATGACTTTTTCATATCTAATCTCCTGAAATATGACAGCTAATGCAGAGTGAAGCTCACACTGAACACCCCACATGGGGTGTGAACTGGGAAAGGATTTGTGTTGACCACCGTGCTGAATTTAGAAAGAAAAAAATTTGTGGTTCAGATTTGTTGAGAATCACTAAGCCCTGCTTTTTCTAAGCTTTACCAAGCTTTTCCATTGTGGAAAGGACAGAGTCACAGGCTCCCAAGGTGTATATATGCACTGTCACTTGGTGTTGAGGTCACTGCAGCCACAGGAGAAGAAGGAGGAGAGGCTTTATGGTGCTGCATTCAGGTGCACACGAGATCTGAAGGGTTACTCCACACAGCTCATTTCACAAGAACATGGAGGAGATGGAGAATCCAAGAGAAGAGAAGGAAGCAATTCCATAAACTGCACTAGTAAATGGTTTGTTTGATTAAACTCTCAGTTCTGCAAATGCAGTTTCCAGCATAATCCATAAATCCATGCACAAAGTGTTCAAAAGCCCAACATATTTGAGAGAATGGAAACAAAGCTTTTATTCCTTTCTAAAACTATGAAAGGTGGACATGGGGCTCAGTTTTGATCTCACCCATTAGAATCTGTACAGTATTTCAGACTCACGGAAGTATTTCATGGATTACAGGAAACTTTCAGGATTACATCATTTTCCAGTGGGGAGTTTTCCACTGTTCATTAGTAGCTTTTTTTAAAAGGGCACCTTTCAGGTTATTCTGTCTAGCATACAGAGAGAGATGGACTTTCTATGGATTTTCTGAGGTAAACCTTACAACGATTACATATCACAGCTGCAACAGTGAAATCCGTCAGAGAGCTGCCTGCTGGAGATACTCAAATTCCTCTGTAATTAGCACATCGGTAAGATCCAAATTCCGAACCCTGGCAACCTCAAGGAGCGTGCAAAGAAGCTGAGGAACACAGCAAAGAAGTGTCAACTACATGACCCTCGCTTTTTACACAATATCAGGCAGCTGGAAGACTGTTGCCCCTGAAGAATTAGGAATGGGGGAAGGGCAACAAGAATAACTCAAATTATTGCTTTTATAACTGAGACTTTAACCTTGAGTAATTTTCCAGGGACTAGGAAGTAAATAGGAAGCATTTTGCTCTTATGTTGTTTTGATTAGTCATTATGAAAATATCAATACAAGCCCAGGACTGTACTGAACTGAAGATCTATTATGACCTGAAGTTAACTGAAATTTGAGCTTTATCTCAGCTTTTTTAGGGATGCTCTTCTCAAAATGGGCAACTTTGCAATAATCCTGGTAAATGCCTGTTGGTATAGAACTATGCCAGTTAAAAACCCCCAATGCATAAGCTGAGATTTTACACCTCCTATTGCTGATTTCACCTAATATACATGTTCATGACAACACACCTGCACCTATTAAATGCCACAGGTACACAAGATTCCTGTTAGTTGAATAAGCAGCAAAAGCTCATTTCATGTATCCCTCTATTCTTCAAACTATTATCAATCAATGGGAGTCATCCAAGGGATATTAGTTCCACTAAGAGATTCAGGGATGGAAAATGACACGGAAAAGGAATGAAGAGTATATTTCTCTATATACATAAATCCCTCAAAACCCAGACAAAGAGATTGGACCATACCTTAGAAGTGTGGACCTACATTGTAAGGACACAGTAAGTCAGCTGGGAGGGGGGTGGAAAAGAACCCCTTGCCTTTTGTATTTATTTTATTTTTTCTCCACTGATACGTTCCCCTGTTTCTCAATGGCCAGTGCAGGTCAGCCAGCATTTGTGTGTTAGATGTCCTAATGTGCCACTAGCACAGACCAGCAGGAAAATTGCACCGTCCCAAGAGCCGAAGCAAAGCAGGGAGGGAGATGTTACTCAGAGGGATGTGTTTGACTCCTGGGGCCTTCTGAGGGAGTGGGGTGCAGTTTGTGCAGTTCTTGCTCAGGGCTGTGCTTTGAGCACTGTCTGGTTGTCAGATCACAATGGAATGGAAATAGCAATGTATGGGCATCTGACAAATATCACAAATGAGCATCTCATGACAGCTCAAGACAGTAAGTGTTTATTACATGTTATGCAATTTTTGGAGCATAAAGAAATTATATCATTGTTTATCTAATCTGACTTATTGCTATTGCAATAAACTGCTTACTTAAAGAAATGAGGAAAGCAGGATCTTCTGGGGTGTGTTACAACGATATTGAAAATACTTTTCAAAGCAGACCAGAAGATCTGGATGCTCAATCTTGTTGAACACAGAGGCTTTGAACCCCAGCCTTGAATATTTCCCACATATATTAGTAAACATAAAGCAATACAGAAGCCATACATTTCTGGGGTAGGAACTTCTGGCATGTAATAGCCAATCTCCTCAAACAATGGGTTAACTGAGGATCTACAGTAAAACAGGAACTGTTTCAGAACTGAGACTGACTATGGTTCATTTTGTACTGGGACTCATAATAATGCCAGAATTTGGATACACTGAGACAGGAGTTTCCTTTATTTCTGATCACTGGGCAGTTGGGTGCACAATACAGTTGGTATAAATAAAGGAATGTGCCCTCCAAAGGAGAGGAAAACTTTTCAGAGATCCTCCAGCAAGTGATCACAGGACTGTCCTACCAATTGTATTTCCTTCTCAGAATTCATCTGAAACTCAGGGAAATGGCAAAGGGAAAAACAGGCTGTTTCCACTGGCTTATGTTTGGGGTGTGATAAAAAATACAGAAGTGACAGTTTTCAGGCATGTCAGAAAAATGTGTCTTATAAGAACCTCTAGTTATGGTTTGGAATAAATATATTTTGGAATCCAAAAAAATTTAGCTTGGGAAAAAGCTACAGTTCAGGTGCAAAATTGAAGCTGCCAGCTCAGCAAACATTCTAGAAGCTCCCTCCATCCAGCTTCTGGAGGAGGTTACTGTTTGTAACCTCCTGTAGGCTCTGGCTGAACTTCTGAGAGACTCCTGCAGCCCACATCTGACACTGGAGCAGGAAGAGGCAGTTCAGAACCTTCCTGTGCCTGTTTGTCACAGCCAGTGCCTCAGAGCTGTCTAGCATGTGGGAAGGATGTAACCTGCAGAAGGTTTTCATGGTACCAGTACACACTGAGTCCTTGTTTCTAGAGGAGCAGCAGCAGCAAAAAGCCTCTCCCAAGCTGGCAGGGTTATTTTACATTACACACAGAAGTCTGTTCAGGGTCATCACCACATTGGCAAAATCAATTTGATCTGGATTGAAGTTGTCACCTTCATGTGTGGACTTTTAATCACATCCAAATACAGTGGTGTTGTACTCCAAAGAGCCAAATAATGCTCCAAGGAACCTGCACTGATTTCATGGAGGCCTGCATGGATGTAACTATAGCCCTTAAGTGGGAACTGAAGTCATGTGGACATTTTCTTCTCCAGATTTCAATTACCATTCTGAAGACATTTAAGATTTCAAATTTTTATCCTGATTCATAGAGGGAAATATTTAGATCTACACTTGTCCTGTTAATGTGGAACTAGAGAAAAGCAGGACTGTTACCCCAAGAACAGAGCAACTAAACCCTAAATTTCCTGCTGGGCTCTTGTCTGGCTTTCCAAAGAAAACCTGCAAAATGGTTGTATCCCATCTAAAGCCAAGATGATGTGAAAATATTTCCAAGTATGCTGCCTGTGCTGCTGTATAGCTTTCCCATATGTGCTAATATCAGGAATTCTTGAACTATCTTTAATAAAGAGACATCAGGCAACAAAATGTTGTAAATACTGGGACAAAGAAGGGAGAAAGAGCAGCCTCATCAGTGTTAAAATGTGACTGTCACCTGTGTCACCTGATAACAGAACCAATTAAAAGTTTTGGGCTTCATTTGCTTCTTTTTTTTTTCCTTAGTTACCATGAGGACTGATAATAACTAAATCAGAAATCCTATATTTCACCACAAAATTACAGTAATAGCAGCTTCCCATACTACTCTATAAATACCCTTTCCCTCTGACAAAGCAGTAGCATTCTCTATCTCAGGGTATTCTTACTTTTCATTTATTCTATGCTCCAGCATAAAGTGGGTTTAAAGTCCAGCCAATCAAGCAATGCTACTCCCTTGGCTTATTTTCTGCTTCTCTGTTGTTGTTCTAGGAAATTTAAAAGCAAGGACTACTTACACTGCCTAAATCCTTCTGGCATCCATATTAGAGAGAATAAGAAATATAACAAGGATGATGTACTTGAAGAAGAGCAAAATGTCAAGAAAGTAGTAAAGTTGAGGTCAGGAATTTAGTTGTCCTGATTCTCTTCACAGGTATTTTTTTGTGTGTGTGTCTCTTGCCCTTCCACAATGGAGGTGCAATAATTTAGCCCTTTATTTAGCTCTGTAAAGCACTAAGGAAAGCTCAGTAAATCAAACAGGTGTGAAGTGGGTGCAATAAGCCTAACCCTTGCTTTCCACATACAGAGGTTTTGTACAAAGAAACCGTGTCTGAAAAGAAATGTAGGTTTTTAAAATTAGATTTATTTTAGATACTGAAGGTAAAAAAAACCTCAAAGGATGTGAAGTGTTTTCTACTAAGTCTAGATGTCACTGTAAGATTTCTCTGAATTAGAGGATTTCTGGAGGAATGTAGATACTACTGGATGTGTGAAGAAAAGCTAAACATGTACCTACACTATTCACAAGGCAGCTTCTGATTCCAATCAAAGCATCCCAGGACTAACACAAATGGATGATATATAACAAATGGAGAAATCAAAAGGTGGCAAAGCTTCTTGCTCCCTTGCCTGGCTCTGTGCAGCTTACCACAGGCATTGTGACACCCTGATGCCATTCAGCAGCCAGAGGGAAGTGATCTTCCTTTCCTGTAGGCTCACTGTACACTGTCCTTCTGTAGTTTCTTCTCTGTCTCTCATATACTATTGCAGTGTGGTTTGTGGGTTGTTGGGGTTTTTTAAGCATTTGATTTCTCTTTTGGTTGATGTTGTATCAAATTAAATTCTGAAACCTGTACTTTAAACAAACCCCATATATTCCAAGGTGTCTAATCAGCACTGTCTCCTGAGCCCTACCTGAGGAGCTGCAATTAATGTCAATGCTGTAAATTGACAGTAATCACTGAGCCAGTGCCATGGAGGCTGGATTTAATCCATGACCATTTTCTAAAACCACTCTTATCAGTGGTACCTGGATACAGCTCAGCAACTTCAATACAGCTTTGCAAATCAGAACCATAATTGAGGTTCTGATACATTGTACTACTAAGTCTGGAATGATTTCCTGTTTTCAATTGTTCCTAGGTTTCTAAAGGATTTATAATTTAAATGGTAAATTTTCTTTCTGTGGGTAAGCAGGATGATTACTCCCTGTTTGGTATAACAGGATATAATTCCTAAATATAGGTAAGGCATTACTTCTGTTTTATAAGGAGAGAACACTTGTTTGTGCCTGGCTGAAACTGTTATTACACATCATTAGTACTCAGTGAGGCACAGTTGCTGAAGGGATGTGGGAGGATATTCTTATTAAAAGGGTTTCATATGCACCAACCACAGTAACTCCAGCTCTCCTCCTTATGTTCTCTATTGCTTGGCATTTTTTTGATCCTAACACCAACGCAGCATCCAGTTCCCTGGATCCCTGCATGGCCTTTTCCCTCGAGGGTTAGTGGCAGTGTGGACTCTCCCTGGTTCCAAACTCGAGCTGTGCTGACTTGTTACCCTGCACTGCAAGGTTTTCTGGCTGAAAGGCAGGGCAAACAAGAGAAGGGGTGATATCATTTATAATAGTAACATATAAACAAGCATTAAAATGTGCAGTACTAAAAATGATAACCTAAATGGATACTTCTAACTGGACAGTTGTGTATCATTGCTTTCTCACAGGCAGGTTTGTGTTGACTTGTTCACGATTCTGCCCAAATTGTAGTCACCACGAACCAACACTGAACACAGGGTTTGCAGGGAGCAGTATCTGCTATTGGATCTGCTGACTAGAAAATACATGGGTTCAAGGTCCTTTCATCAGTTCTGACAACAAAGCTGCTAAAACAGGTTTAACCTAATTATGATAATCAGCTAGACAATTTAAAAGAATAAAGTAAGTTAGTCAGTGTGGAGCAAAGAAAACACTAGCAAAGAAAGAGGTGAAAGTTCCTGAAAGAAACGTCAAAAATCTGTCTAATAAAGTCAAACTATAAAAAGTTTCTGGGCTCTTGTGAATGACTGCTGACAGTTCCACTAATTAACTTAGTCCATTTTGTTAAAAAACCCCCCAACTTCAACTAAAACTCACTGATAAACTTCTCTTTTCTATTTGTCTTTCTACCTTTGTCCTTAAACCCCTTGATAAGCACAGGTGAACAAAAAAAGTACTATGATTTGCAGAACCTGTTTCTTTCTGGTTCTTTGCAGCTGCTCTTGTGGTGGAACCGACAACAAAAGTATTCCCCTACTATCTTTTTTAACAAGGCCAATGGGAAATAAGCCTTGATCTAAAATAATCATCACTGAATGAACATTTGGCATATGCTACATCAAAGAAAGGACAGCAGGAAAAGGAATGTGGGATAAGGGCAGGGAGCAGCATTATAAATACAATGACATTAAACTCAGCAGTTTGGGGCAGAAGGGGCAATGCAGCCATGAGAAAGCCACCTAAGCATGATAAGAAGTTACCTTCTTAAAAGCATCATGCTATTAGTTTCTAAAAAGTTAAGATGAGCTCCCAATCTGTGAACTACTTTATCAACACAAAATATGGATTAAGGGCATGTTTGGCTGGATTATTAGATATCTAATTTACATCAGCTTTATCTGAAATTGAGTCCCTAACACCCCACATGAGAGTAGAGTATTTGCAAATTCACTGGTAGGAGATCGAGCTTTCATTTTCTAATTTATACTGTACATTTTTACTTCATGGAAGTCTGTCTGGCATTTATATCCCTAAGTGCAATGGCATTTGAATGCCTGAGTGTTGTCAGATGGTATTCTCTGAGATCTATTTGGCTCCTACGGATAGCAAGAAATTGAAGGAAGGAAAAATATTAGACACATCTTTTTATACTTATTTTTAAATTAATCTTGTAAAAATCATTAATGTGTCAGTATCGACCGTGGGAGATATTCTTCGGCTCTGGAGGATGTCAGGCTGCTCACACTGCCCCTCTGTGGCCACCTTTACACCAGAATAAACAGCAATATGTATTCAACATCCCCAGCTTTCTTCGTTCAGTGGAAGGGAACAGAGGGTGGAACTCCTCTGAGGTGACTCACACCAGGTGCTTTTTGGAAGCTGAAAACAGTGTGATCACGTCTGACACACATTTCTGTGTCTCCCCCCAAAAACATCTCGGGCATTTTGAAAAATCCTACTTATTGGAACACTAATTTTTAATCTTACAGTGTTTCTATGCACAGATAGTTGGAAGACTGGGAATACAAAGAAAATGGGGACAAAGATAAAAAATGTTCAAGTACCAGTGCTCATGCTTGTCAATCCCATCACTTCTGCTAAACTGCAAGTTTGTTGATAATTTACCTTAACACTGTTTTTACTGACAAGCTGTAAGCTTGTCAAACATCTTAAATTTACAGGTGGCCACTGGAATGAGCAGAGGAATATCTATATGTTGCAGAATTCAACTGCAAATATGTAGCAAGTTTGATAATATCAGGAATGTTTAAAGACCTGAAAAGTATATGTACTTTTCCAGAGCATCTTCCTCTACAAGAATCCAAAGGGGGTTTTGGCAGTTTTGGAAATACAAAGCTTTGAAAATGTAACCCCTTTTCAGCTGATTGTATGATGTGCACAGTGATTTTATTTATTTACATTTTCACAGTCTTTTTGAGGATTACAGTTTTTCAGAGGAAGATAGACAGTAGCAGATAGAAGGCTTTATTCTTCCACTGGGTTCAGTGAGTCAGGCATTTAACTTGTCTCTAAATTTACCCTTCTTAGTTACAGCTTCAAAAAAAAATCTTAATCTGCAGAAAGGGAATAATGGAACTGTTCTACTTGAAAGAGACACTGGGAAGATATCTCCTCTGGGGACATGCTCATGCTGCCTGACAAGACCAAAAGAATAAAAATGAACAGACCAAAAGAGGAGAAATCCCATGTGTTTATGACATCTTTGACACAAGACAGCGAAGGAGCATATTTCCCATGACACAGTTGGTTGTGTTTATTAGGATAGTACAAAGTAAGATCTGGACACAACCTGTACTGGGACTGTGATCTGAATTACAGTGTAGAAGAGGTCAAAGGCTTTCACTTATGTCTAGATCTGTATTCTTAGGGGGAAGGTATCCACTGTGGATTGTAACGAATATGGGGCTAACTAAAACTGCAGTCACTAGCATTTTTACCAAATTAAGGGGGTGAAACAGGGGGCAAAGGATGTAAACTAACACATATATCTAAATTCTATCAAACAAATTAATGACCACAATAGACTTCATGTGTTACAACTAATTTACATTTCAATATCCCACAGATATCCCCTCTGCTGATTGTGCCCACAGGATGTGCTTTCAACTTTGGCACAATCTGTTCTATTCTGTTACAGATTCAATTTATATTAGTTTTCATATCTACTGACTTATATGTAACTTTCAGAATCAGGGAGGATTACCACATTGCCGGGGGGTACTAAGCTGAAATGGAGCATATGGCTTTTAATATAATTATGAATCTGTTGCTTTAGGCTACATTAGATTGCCTTTGGGGTTCTGATTCTTAAGAAGAAAGGATTGAACTATAGTCATCCTCTTTTGGTGCAAAAGACTTGGAATAAATAATCACTTCTGTACTTTTTTTATTATTATTTACATGCTTCATTTAGGTAACCTACAACATGGCAAAAATTTAGACAGGGTTCTGGCTCATCATATTATTTGGGGCATATTCAGCTTCAAGCATTTGCTTTTGTTTTCTTGCTTTTGTTAAAAAAGTTCATAATGCTTCTATAGGGCTTTGTACTTTTAAGTCATTTTACCACAAGTCATGTTTAGCTTTAGAACTGCCTGCTGTTGTTCAGTTCAGTGTCTTGGTGCATTACTGCCCTTTGATTCACTGTAACAGGCAACGTGAGCTACTTTCTTGAAATAATACATTTCAAATTATTGTATCTTGGGTGAGAATAAACTGAAAAGCATTGGTCTGCAAGGAGAAGCTAAATTAACATTTTATAAGCTGGGTAACTTGAATTGCTGAGAGCCAATTACATCAAGCATCAGTTGAAATCAAAGCTTCAACTTCTCTCTTCACCAGACTAACTAGCTTGAATTTAAAGCATCAGATAAGCAGAGCTGGATATTTGCATGTGTGAATAAGAGCTGAATTAGAAACAAATCTTAAGGGTTCCAGTGTCCTGAAGATAAGTCCCAGATTTTCACCTGACACCTCCATCAAGCTAGGGAACAGGACACAGAGTAACAAAATTATGTCAGGAGTCTGGGAAGTGTCAAAAGGTGTTTAAGGCAAATGGAAAAGTGGTATTTGGAGGGATAGATTTACACAGAATTACAGAACTGGATTTTCTAACTTTTGTCTCTACTGACAATCCCCCCTTCTCTTCTCAGTAAAATGAGAACAAAGGAATTTTCGGGGAAAGGGGAAGAACTGAGATTGCTTAGTACTTTAAGTCCCACAGCATGAAAAAACAAACCCTCTTTTAAAAGTGAGAGGGAAAAAGAAGGAATGAAAAGATAGATTTACTAGAATAGAAGAATGTAAGCAGATACTAAAGTTCTGGAGTGGCTCTGATTTACAAGGTATTCAAAGGATCCAAAAAAGGACACTGTGCACCATTTTTTAATTGAAGACTTTGCATTATGATTACTCGGTATCTTTCCTCAAACAAGAATAACAACCTAACGTGACTGTGCAAGGAAGGGAATGTGAGTGATGGTATTATAGTAGGTAGTCACCTGAAAATGAGCTGTCAGCAGATAGAGCTGACAAGAGGCAGATTAAAATCAAGCCCTATCTAGTAAGTAGCCCTGTCCTCGGGGAACTGTGCTCCTGTATATGGGGTTGATCTTGTTTTACACTTTGGCAATACTCAGCACGGAGTCAAACAAGTGTGATATTATATAAACAACCCATTGAGCTCACACAGGGCTGAACGTCCACAGCCATAATACCCACTAAAAATACAGAAGTCATCACCTAATTGCCAACTGCAAAACTGCATGTCTGAACAGGCCCTTGAGAGTGCTAATATTAATCTGCAAGTCCAAGTAATAATTTTACACACAACGAACTATGCTGTCTCCTAAGACAAGTAGTGTGTTTTGCAGGTACCAGTTTGCAAACCGCCTTGCAGAATCCAGGCACTACTATTTGTAAATAACTCAGGTGTAACCTCATTGTATGAAACCTGTAGTGCACCTTTAGTTTGTGGCACATCTTGCACAGTATTTCACAAAGATCACTCCCATTTTTAAAATCTCCCTCAAACTGCCACAGCCTGAGTGCCTTGCCCCATATACAGCAGGTTTTCAAAGAAATGTTGATTTGAGACCATGATTTCCCTTCTCCCTCCCTCCCGAAACCCGAGATGCACATTTGCCCTGTAAGCGGCACTTTCTCATAAGATTTTATTTTGATATGTCGCTTTGTCCTGCAATGTTTCACCACCCAGCAGCACTCTGGTCATCTGCACTTCAATGGGACAATTCACCAGAGGTACAGGTTTAAATAGCACATCTTGAGATGGGAACAGTAAAGGGGGGTGGCCCTACAATAAATAAATAAATAAATAGAGCCCTATCACACACTTAAAGCCAAATGCCTGCTGGGACTTATGTTCAAAAGCACATTTGGAAACTGATCCCTTGAGAAGATATGTTTGTTACGGTGTTTGGCCTCAGGATTTAAAAGGATTTGCTTTTAAGCTGCTATTTCACTGCAAGTATGTGACTGGAGGCCTCAGGTGTGAAAGTCCTTTGATAAAAGGGACTAGTGAGTGCCAGATAGTGAATGAAAAACCTTAGCACTAACAGGAGCTGGGGAGGGGAAAGCAAGGAAAGGATGTGGGCAAAGTCCACCAAGTTTAAGGCAAGAAAATGCTTGGAAAGCAAGAGGGATGAGAAACCACAAGAGCCCTTGAACTTCTTGCTTTGCAAACATAAGTGATTACACAAACAAACTCTTAAGGAACTGAACACCAAAGTTGCAAGGAAAGGTCATTTCCACTTAATCAGGTGAAGCCCATCTGGAACCTGAGCAGAAAACCCTCCATAAAATATTATGGCTGGAAGGAACCGCAGGGGTTATCAAGGCACTTGGTTCCACTGCAAGATCAGCTCTATTAGGATGCTCCAGACAGACAAATGTTTATCTACCTGCACTTAAAGACCTTTAACACTGGAGACGCTGCAGTTTCACTGCAGGAAATCTAATCCAGTGCTCCATCCTATTTCCATCAGAAAGTGTTTCTTAATGTCTGACTTTGGATGCCTTGTGCTGCAACCCACGCCTGTTGCTGCTCATCCTGTCTGTAGGGGATAAAAAGAAGAGCCTAATCCCTTTCTCTTTGCCAATCTTTCGTGTATTTGATGATCCTTTGGTCTCTGAGCTATGTTAGTCTCCTCATACACCACTGATGTAACGAGCAAAACTGCATCCATTCTCTCGTCAGAGAATCTCTACATCATTTGCAATTTAGAAGTCAGGTACACCATTTTCCCCTTGCCTTAACATAATCCTACATTGTTTCCCCAACCACTCCCACCTAACAGAGAAACCCTTCTGCCATCCCAAAAACTGCACTGAAGAAGCTAAAGTAACACAGCATGTTGCACCAAAATGTGCAAAACTCACAGTTCCTCACAATTTGCTTGAGAGTGGAATCGAGCTCTGTTTTTTCAGTGTATTTCATGGCACTGCTCTTTCAGTGCTCTGAAGCGGCTGCAGCTGCCAAACCTGTGGGCTGCACTTCAGTTTGCCAAACACAGACAGATTAATGCTGGTTCAGTACGAAAAGCTTATGCTGGATAGTATATTCAATATATCTATTGGTTTGTTCCAACTTGAAAATCCTGAAGGATATCCAAAACTAGACGTGGGCACATGATGAAAAAAATTGTAGTTCCTGTTACATATAAATCTGACCTAATCTGGAGTAAATACATGCAGTCCTAAAACAGAACTCTTGTTAACCTTCTTTGTCTACTGAAATAAGAAGAAATAATAACTGTAGCTCTACAGCATCTGAACTGCTTCAGGTCATTCAACCACATATTTGTTGACATGCCATCCTTTTCAAAATACCAGAGGATTCTCAGTTATCATGACTATCACACTGTGGGTGCAGCCACAAAAAAGTTACAGGTGCACAGCTTCCTTCCATGAAAAATCAGGCCACTCACCTTCTCCATAAGAATGTTCTCAGGGCACCACGTCACCACAAGAGGTTGCCAAAACACATAAAAATCTTGCTCTGGAAAGCTACATGTGCATTAAACTGACTGCAGGGAAAAAGAACATTATATTTATATGATATTTCATATTCTATAGCAATTAATTCAGAATTGCCTGGCCAAATAAATGCTGCATATGCTGTCAAATGTTGCACAGCAATCAAGATCAGACTCAGTGTTCTTACTCTATTCCAGCTTTGGTGACCAAATGCTATTCAGGCATGTCCTTCTTCACATTTTCACTTTTAAACTACAAAAGAAGAAGAAGATCTCTTCACTACATACATCTATTACTCCACGTGAATCCAGACAGTGAAAAGCCATTCCCGAGTATACTTTGCTCCGCAGTGCCCAAATCCCCCGGAGAGCTCCCAGAGCAAACTCTGCCTCTAATCGTTGTGTGTGGCTCTGCCCCGTGGCCGAATGGATGTACTGCAGCGGCTCCAGCAAAACACAGCCTACAGCCTGCAACAGAACACAGCCTGCAACAGAACACAGCCTGCAACAGAACACAGACTGCAACAGAACACAGACTGCAATACAACATTGCCTGCAACACAACATTGCCTGCAACAAAAAGAATTGATGGCGATTCCTTTGATCATTGGTGTTACAGAGCTGTATTAGCCTTAATTAGTCCAAAAATACGATCTGACTCTTTAACCCCAGGAGTGTCTACACTCTCTACATATTTCTCTCACTGCCTCATTTCACTGTCATTGTCAGAATACACTTTTTTATTTCAGCATCAGGTTATTCCATGTATGACAGGATTTAGATATGTGCATAGTCTCAGCTGGGCTCTAGAAACTGGTTTTCTTTTTGGATTCCCATAAGGGTCTCAGACTATTAACTGATCTCTGGATATGGACTTGTACTGGACTCCACAGGGAAAAAGAAGTATATAACACCAACTTTCTTTTCAGTTAGAGAGGGAGCTCTCATATCTCATCACAGTCTGTATCTATAATTGTGTAATGCAATTGTAGATCTTACTTGGTAGACAATTCAGTTTCAATATTACAGCAAAACTGAAATAGTATTAAGCAACAGAGAAGACACAGTTCACTAAAAAAAATAAATATGTACAATAAAAATCTTGAACCACAAAATTTTAAGACCATCCTATACCAATGATGGAACTTCAGTTTTGGATTTCCATGTCTATATTATTCACTAAAACCAGTCTCAAATAAAAATGCAGTTTAGTCGCAGCTGGGATCCAAGTTGGAAAAACTAAAGTAATATATGTAACCATACCAACAGAAATCATGACTCATTTTGCTTGAAGACAACACAGCAAATACTTCTAAAAGCTGGTAAACACAGGACTGCTGTAAGATGATGTGTCACTGCTCTGGAACGGTGCATAACAGAGCAGATTAAGGTCTTTAAACACCAAAGAATACAGGTGGCTGACATCCCTTCTGATAGTGCAGCAACAGATCTGAAATTGTGGCAAAATGATATGATGAAGACAGAGGTAGAGGCTGAGGTGTCTGATTTCTGGCATCATTTGGGTCTAAAATATTGCAGTATTTAATCTTGAGAAGAGCAAGTATTTTTTTCAGCATTAGCTAGCTAAGATTCTGCACACAACAGCATTAAATGCTGAAGGAGGCATCTTGACATTCTCTGTATTCCCTTTTTCCATTGATCTCTTTCCAAAGAAGGAAATTAAACAGACATAACACCAGTGATAGAATACAGACGAAGAAAATGGTTAATCACATCAGACACAATTCTGAAATCAGCAGCCCATGCATGCCAGGAAACATGGATTTATGTGGCATTTAGAATGGAACACAATCTTTTCCATTTCTCTATATTGGGGCAATTTTTAGATTTTTATTCATTAGATAGAGCTGTAAAGTGTATCTCTAAAATGTGATTCGAATCAAATCAGGTCACTAAAAGTAACAAAACATGAGAAGATAGTTGAGATACTTAATTAAGGGTGCTACAACATAGAAACCAAAAATATTGTTCCTTTATCCCTAAAGCAAGATTCATTCAGTCACACCAAAGGTACAGTAGCCCAGCACCCTGTCACAGCCACAGGTAAGGCAGAGTGATGGTGATTCTCCTCAGAAGTCATCAGTGCCTTCCAAAATTTTCTGACTCCAGAGTCTTCAAAGACAGTAAATGTGGCTGAACTGAACAGTTCTTGGTCATTGTTTCCTGCATGCAATTTTCCAGTTGCTTTTCAAGAGTTAGCACTATTGGTTGACAAAATGCCAAATCTATATATTGCCAGTGTTGGTTTTGGACAATGGACATTCTTAACATTCTTATCTGCACTGGATTTCAAGATTTTGCCTCGGTGTCTTGGAACACAATGATCCAACAGTTGGTCAGGGCTGAAAGCTTTTAATGCCTTCTATATAGCCCCATTCTGAATCTGCATGAAACAATTTAATAACCATTTAATGGCTTTTCTACTGCATTCAAGTTCGATAACCACACACATTAATATGTCAAACTGATGTGAAAATAGAAGTATTTTCTTTTGCAGAGAAGTCAGACTACACGTTGTTAAGTTACAAAGAAAAACGCGAGGCTGAGAATTGGTGTGAAACCGGGCACCACAAAGCCTCTGCAAGAGAGGAATGGAGACTAAAAAACCTGCAGTTTCAAAAAGGAAGTTTATCATGCAGCCCTGCCAGCACTTCCCTAGGAAAATCCAGATGCCACCTGTGCCACTAGGTGTCACCCTCCGCCTCTCCCAGCCTTTCCGTCAGCCCTCCCTAATCGGGACAGGATGCTGGTTTGGCGCAAAGAACTTGGCTTTGCCCCAAATCCTGGTATCTGCACATCGCTGCTCATCCTGATCTAAGTGTTTATCAATCTTCTTACATGTGAATGGTGACCAGTTCTGCTCAGCTAAATCATTCGGGACAGAGGAAGGTTAAACACAGATGAATTCTCACGCAGATAAAGGGCTGGAATTTAAGCAATGCCTTCTCCTGGTGCTAATACCTTTGGCTGTGATAGTATCCTATCACATCATTACTTTCCCATGAATGCCTTAGGGAGAAATCTCATTTCATATCTTGAATCATAAGTGTATTTAATTTTTTAGGGGAAAACATCTGTAAAATTCAAGTCCTCATGCTTCATCAGAGAAGAGTGAAATAAATGGAGAAAATGAATTAGATGTGTGGTTTATGTATTGTCACAATTCAGAGATCTCTGTCAGTGGCCTGTGATATAATTTAAAAGGGAAAGTAAGCAACAGGCACCTTTGTGGTGGCTCTTCTTTATTGTCCAAATTAATCTTATGCTTGTTTAAAAGATTAAGATTGGCTTAAATGTGACATCTCTGGATATTCTTGTTATCCCCAGAAATATCTGATTTGTCTAGGCCTTTCTCTACTACATTTCTTAATAGTCACCCAGGACCCCTCTTCTAATTTTGAGTCCTTCGTGGACATCTGTCACTATGTGCAACACAGGATTGGTCTCAGATTTATTCATCAATATTTAATGTGATCCAACACTAGCAAAGCTATGGGAGCATTTGCCACTTTTAGGAGCAAGAACACATCCTTCCACAAAGTCAGCTGGGAGTCCTCCAATCTCTAATTGCTTTACATAGGCAGCAGGTTGGGCCCCATAACTTATGGCAGCTTCAGACTTCTGTGGCAGAGATACACACTCAGCTCAGCTAATGCCAAAGGATAAATTATCTATGCAATTTGCATAAAAACTACTCCAACCAGATATATCCCTTCCTGTTGCATTGTTTTATGTGGCATTTCAGAAATCATATTCATAGATCGATGAATTCAGTTATTTTAATTCCCTGAATTTTACAATGAGGCTGAACCGAAACATAAAATAGATTGGCAGATCCAGGCAAAACAAATTCCTGTATTCTACAAGCTGTGAACATTATATCATATCACTTCAACATCAAAGGGCTGATTAATGATTCTGGCATTTCTGAACTTAGCAATTCTTCCTTGTCCAGATATGAGGCATTGCAGAAGCTGTGACAGTTGTCCAAAGGTCTGTCCATTTAATCTCACTAAATTACTGCCCATTCATTTATCTTTCAGCTGTGTTATTTAAGAGAGGCTACATTTTGAGGCAGAAACCTGAGCAGTGTCATCTTGGTAGGCTGCTGGGGCATGCCTAAGTTATGGAGCACTTCCTGCCAAACCTTTCCATAGAGGAGCCAATGGGATGGTTGAGCAGACCAGGGCTGTGATTAAAAGTCAGGCTGATGCCTCACGACCCAGTTGGGACCCTGCCCAGCACAAGCTGTTCTTACCATCACATGCCCTTGATCCCAGAAAAATCTAAGGGTTTGCATGCCTGGAGGCCCTGAATGTAAACAGAAAACACATGTAAACCAGCTGCAAACACACTCGTGTGCTGTGGATAATCCTGGACGTCCAACCTGAAAGCCTCATCCTCCAGCACACTGGACCCTCTGTTCCCCTTAAAAGGGAATTTCCTACAATGGGAACCCACCTTTCCCCCCTGTGCAGGTGGTTGTGATATGGGGAGTTAGGCTTTTGTGACCCCAGCACCTCTGCTGTAGATGACCCTCATCAACCATGGCCTGGCCTTCCACATCCAGAGCCTCACACCTGCTCAGAGGCACCTGGGAGGGTGAGGTGGACCTGGAGGGGGTTGCCCTGAGTGAGTACTTGGCTCCATTCACTCCTTTCCTTTGAGCTCCTGCCTTCTGCCTGCCAGTGAGGAGGACTCAGGACCCCCTTGGTCTCAGATGTGGAGTTTTCCATCAGTTTGGATTAGGATATGCACAGGTAGCTCTAATGAGAAGCTACATGGCCCCAGAGAAACCCAACAGAAGGTACCGTCTTTTCTTGGTGGCTATAACTCTGCCAGTGTTGATTCTCATTGTCCCCAAGGTCACAAAAGGGGCCTGGGAGGAGTTGAGGGTCTTGCTCCCTAATGCCTTGTTTACACTGGATTCCTTTTTTCCATACTGTTATCCATGACTCCAGCATAGCTGCAGCTCAACCAGGAGCAGTCTTGGATTACACAGGCCACTGGCACTTTAGATAAAGTTTTTGAATTGAGGCCATCTGCCAAGTCCCATTAACTTCCAGAAAGCCTAACTCCACTATGGCTTTGAAAACCCAAATCCCAACACTTGTTTCTCTTTGACCTCTTCTGATCTTTTTTCTTCTGCCATGAGCTGTGAGTTCAGAGCCACATCCAGAGCAACCATAGTTACAATGACTGCAGTGCTTCCATGAAAGTGCAACAAAGCAAGGAGTAAACATGGGAATTTAATTTGTCTTGTTTGAGAACAGTGAGAACCTTCTGATACCAGGGCATTGGAGGATTAGGATCTATACCCACATCCAGAACAAACAACTTTTAACAGAAATCCTAGAAATAAAGCAATTCTACAGCTGAACAAGTATGATTTGCTCAAACAGAAAAGGAAAGCAGAATATAAACATCACATTCTGTCTGGTCTTTGCCACTCTATAAAATAATTTTGTGCATGTTGTTTTATAGGTAGGTGTCAAGAAAAAGATTATTCTATTGTGACACAGTTACACACTCAGAAATGTCACACTCAAACAAAAAGCAAAGGTACTTCTTTGAGATACACTAGCTAAAAGAGATAATGTTTTGCTTTTTATTAAGATCCAGTAATTAGATATGATTTTACAGCATGTGTGATTAAAATTACAACTGATGTTGATTTTCAGACAGGAAAATTTCAGTGAAGTTGTGCATTTATATGTGCTTAAGGGACAGAATATTTGCTATTGAAGGTAGTAAAACAAATAAAGCACTCAAGTTATGTAGACTAAACAACCCCAGGAGGTTCTGTTTGGTGAATTAAACAAACTCTTCTAAACCTAGGTGTAATACCACACTATTTACCTAAAAATATTGTGTGAATAATGCTGTGGATGAGAGTACAAGCATGGACAACTCTGCTTGGCATCGTTAAAGTGCTTAATCTTCTTTAGATGTATTTCCCCTCCTGGGTGGTTGCCTTCATTTTGCCCATCTTGGCAACACTTTTTCATAGGAAAGTTCTTACCAGTTTTTATCAGTGCAATACAGGTTTCTTCATGACCAAGACTACAGTCATTCAAAAGGAGTTATTCAGGCACCAGAACAACAATGTCTATAAGGCTGCTGCAAACACCAGCCTGTAACATATGACTGTATTTTGTCCAGAGAAAGAGTGACCTACAGCTCCTTTTCCTCCCCCCTGCCCAAGCCACTGCTTTATTTGCTTCTGCATCCCATAATCTTTTCACTCTTCTGTGGTGTGTCCAATTTAGAGAAACCATCACTCTTCCTCTTCTCATTAAACATGCTCGGAACACTTTGTATAAAATAAATAAAAATACTGACTAGTTTGAAAAATGTGTATTTTTGATAGGAGGAGGTTTAAAGCCAAGGCACTAATTAGCTAACACAGATGCAGGAAGTTAGATTTTGATGATGTGATCAGACATAAAAGAAGATAATATACAGTCAAAGAGGGGAAAATGATGCATTATACCCTCAAGAAAAGGATTTGATTTGTTTGCCTTTTAAAGTCAAGTGCTGAAGCCGAATGAGCTGAGACCCAGTTTTAATGCAGGGAGAGGAACATCTGTGATGGGGATGGTCCAGAATATGCACCATATGGAATGATCAGACAAAACCCCATTTCAACTTCAGAGGGAAAAGTCCAACCCTCCCCTCCAACTAGAGATCCTACAGAAAATCCCATAGAAAGGGAGGGTCAGTGGCAGCAGCACACACTGGTGTTTCAGATGGGAGGAATACACCTGGGGAACAGCTGGCACCCTGGCCCAGCCCTGGGCTGAAGCAGCTCCTTTTCCTCTTAACAGAAAGCAGACTCATTTCCTTTGTGGAGTAGGGAAGGGGAAAGGCATAACTCATACAGAACAGAACTGTGAAGTCACTCTTAACATCTGCAATTCAGTCATTTGGTGCACAAGAGCTTTTTGCTGATAATGCTTTGGCCACCTACCTACAAAACTCTTTTAAGACCTTGTAATGGCATGAACATCAACAATCAGAGTGGACTAAGACAATATCCTATTATTAGTTTGAAGATTCACCAGGCAGCAGTGCTCTCATTTTCCCTTTGTTCCAGGAATTTATGTACTAAACATCAGCATGAAACTCAAAGTCCTTCCATAATAACTTTTTTCCCAGCAAATTTCAACAAAACAATTTCAACATTCTAGATTTTTTTGAGACTGAGCAAATATCTACTTCAGATTTATTTTTTCTCAGAGGGACTAAACACGTCTGAGGCCAAGGGCTTTGTCTTCTATACTGATGGACTTCGACATTGCAGATTTTAGTGATGGCAGAAATTTGTTAGAATCCATCACTTTATAAACTGATCAAGTGAAAAGCAACTTCATTTTTTAGCAATGATTTAGAGTGCTGCTAAAGTGACAAATGTTGCATGCACAGTTCTTTCCTAATAATGCAAGTGTTCAAGCTTTTAGCATGAATAGAAAACAAATCAGATATTTATTAAAAAATGAGAACACTTTGAAAAGAATTGAATTTGTTTACTCAACCACCCAGCTGGTTTTGTAGAAAAAGTAAATATTTCTTGGAATTTCTGAAATATTGTTCATCATTAAGAAGTTATTTCTGAAAACACCATTAAGAATATTTTTACAAGGAGAAAAAGTGATGGGCAACATGATAGAACCCAGATTTTTTTTTATTCTCTCTCCCAAAAGACATCCTTAGGCTGAAGGTCAGAAATAGTAGATGTTCTACATTGGTTTTAGGCAAAAAATTGGCAATTCGAATTCTGGTTTCTTCCCTGTTGTATTTAATCAGGTGAAAAGCACAGAACCATCTCCAAAAGCTGTTAAATAAATATGTAAAGAGCATTTTGGTAAGATCAACTCTTAGCTTTCCACAGCAGGTTGAAAACATTTTTATTTCACTTCTCTTATACTTCCAGGAGTGGTTCTATGAGAGGAAGAACTTTATTTAGTAAATAGCTACCATTTCTTAATATTCCTCATAGAACAGTGTGGAACACTTGGGATTAAATGTCAGAGGCACCTTAAACCAGGGCTAAAAGACTGCCACAAGCAGAGAGGAAGCCCCTCAGTCAGTAATATTTACAGTTGTCACCTCCCAGAAATAAGTGTGGGAATGTGCTTGTGGAGGTCCTGCCTTCCTGCTCCTTCTCAGCCTCATTTTAAGGCCATTCTGAGTCATGAATATACAACTGCAGATACAGCAAAATCAGTCTGTGTGAATCACATGAGGCTGGTCTGAGGCACCAGTGATAATGCAGGTGGGTCTCCTCCTGTTCAGTGACAAAGCAGCTCTCACATGAGATGTCTTTTTAAGGCTCTGAATGTAGTATCAGGCAATCTTGTATTGGCTGGAATGGAAAATCAGACCTGGTCATGTCAAAACCCAGAATAATTGCATCAGAAATAAAGGCAGGCTCAGAAGGGCTATTAGGGAAAACAGAAAAGGAGCTTTCTTTTAATTGCTGAAGTGAGATATCCAAATGAATACAAGAGTACATCTGTATAATTGAAAACTCTACCACACAGAATAATGTGTGCTAAAATAAAAGGCAATAAAGCATTAAAGTTCATGTGACATTTTAATCAGAAAGCCAAATAAATGCATTAATAAACAGAAGTGACTTAGGCAATTATTTCAGGTTTTAAAAATTAATTTGTTTACCATTACTTCACATTTGAGCTCGTACATTAGTACCAAATACAGTTTTCCAGCATGTTCATAAGAATGTGCTCAGGGTATTTAAAAGCAGCTGAGCTAAGTATTTACAAAATATAAACAGAAATAAATTGCAACATCACAGTTTAATTTCGTACCTACAGCCCAGACACCACAATAAGCTGAAGGAGGGTATAAAAGCAGATTTTATAGACTATGTGTAGCACACCATGGTCTATATCCAATGTGTTTCTTTGAATTCCAGCTGTTGGTGAGAACCCACAAAGAGCCATCACAGCTCTCACCGCCCACACCATGGGGAGGCTCCAGCTACTCCTCTTTGTACTTCTGACACGTGGACTTTGGAAGAAGGAAATGCAGAGAAAATGAAGGTTACAACTGACCACCTTTGCTAAACTGTCACCTGCAGGTCACAGGCATTTTATTGCCACAGACCCTCATTTCTAGAGGACCCTCAGACATTACCTTAAAAAGAACACGCGATACTTGGCTCTGATGTCTCAGATATTGGGTCCTCGTAGAAGGAGCCTGCAAGCAGAAATTAGACAGAGGTTCTTCAAAGGGAACTCCATAGAGTAACTTTTTCTTAAGTCCACTAAGCCCTCAGCCTTAAATACTAAGAGAAACTTAAGCTTTTGATTTACCAGTGGTTTGCACTTTAGTGTAACTACTTACACCCACATAAATCCAATATAATGGGAACATTGCCCCCAAATTGTACAGTTCTGGTTTCTACAAAGCCTTTAGTGCTATTGTGAGAAGATCTAACTTTTTACATGAAAGCAGTTTATTAAAAATTAAAACTACATGTACACCCAAAGCAGAATGATGAAGTACAAGTTTTACAGATCCTGCTGTGTAGGATACAGTCAATAGTAAAAACTATTTCCTGGTAATGAAGAATTGCATGTGGGTATTTGTTATTAACATGGATATTTAATTATGATTCTGTATTAATATAATAATATTAATATATTAATATGCAAACTATGTTTTCATCTGTAACTGCCTGTTTGCAAGCTGGGAGTTACAAAAACCTGTTTCTTGACAACTGAGACTTCAATTTCCTTTAAAAAGTTCCTTAGATGGTACTAAATAAAAAAACCATGATTCATATTGTGTATGTGTGTTATGCAAGAGGATATCACTGCTCATGTTTTACAGTTCAACTGCTCAGCCTTGAACCTCAATTCCAACTCAGGCAGGAAACTCTCAGAGCCTTGCACTGGTCTGTTATCACAGAGCAGCTTCAGCACTGTTTCCAAACAAACCACAACTAAGACTGTACTTAATAATTTCAGTGTTCCCCTACTACTAGTTATTCAAGCCAGTGTGCTGGAAAGGAAACATCCCGTTCCCACACCAAATCCATGGACTGCTCATATCCTGATTACTGTAATTATTTATTCATAAATAATGAAAGCTGTGAAAGCTGAGACTTCCTAACTCATAGCAAGTATCTGAAAGAAAGTGCAAAGCTATTTTAGGACATGAAATACAAAACATTTACTGTTCCTGTATTTTTCCCCCCTGAGTCCTTTATATGTCAAGAAATATTTCTTCAAACACAGGAAAGCATTATTCTTAGAGGACATCCCTAGGAAAAACAAAATTCATGTTCTCAGACTTGAAGCTAAAACCCACAAAAGTCAGAATAAGCTTAAAATATCAGGTTTCATTATTTATTTAGGGGAAATTAGATCTCTAAGCTCACCCACAGTGTCTTACCACTGTCTTAGAGGTGCAGAGAAGACAAGATAAGAATAGTTCACTTTCCTTTTAAAGATAATGTTAATCCTACTCTATGCATATCTAACAGGAAGAAGAAAAAGCACAGGGAAGAACAAGCAGAGATATTTGTCCTACCCTAAAACAGTAAAATAGTTCAGGAACAGAGGTCAGTTAAAGAACAGGTTCCTTATTGGTTGGGATCAGATCTGTTCTTTTTCTAAACAAGCTTTAAACCCAAGATTCACTGTGATAATCAGTTTTCAAAACTTCATTGACAAAACCTGAAGTCTCAGAAGGCAGGCATATTTCTTAAATCCTTTGGTCAATAACAAAAAAATCACCGTTTGTTCAGCTTCAACACAATCTGTTCTACAGCTGTTGTTTATCAGCTCAAACACATTTTCAGGAATTGGAATGCAATATCAAAGTATTTGACGTATTTTAGAGAATAAGGCATTATTGACATTTCCATATATTTGGGACTGAGGGAAAATTGCATATTGATACAACAGAGTTCTTCCAAAACAGAAGGAATAAGAAACCATTGAAGATTTTATTAGATATCTTCTGGATGTTGGATTAGCCACCTTAACAGTGACATAAGGAAAGCATTTCCTAGCTTTGGTATTTTCTGCCTTTCATTGACTGCAGATGCACATTTTACCAGACAAGACAGTTTGGCTGCTTTTACACACAATAAACCACTTCCAAAAACCCTCCTGATGAATTCTTAAGCCCAAGGATATCAACAGCAAGTCTTATCTCAATTTCAGTATTGACAGATTTTAGTTTTGTTAACTTACTAGTCCTTTAACTACTACCATGCAGAGGTATAAAAATTCATGAAGTGCACAAATCATCACAGAATTACAGAATTGTTTGGGTTGGAGGGATTAAAGATCATCTTGTTCCATCCCCTGCCATGGGCTGGGGCACCTTCCACTCGAGCAAGTTGCTCCAAGCCCCATCCAGGAGTTCAGCCTTGAAGATGGGGAGCCAGAGCTCCTCTGGACAACCTGTGCCTTTACCTCACCAGCCTCACAGGAAAAAATTCCTTCATAATATCTAATCTAAACCTACTCTCTTTCATGTTCTGGATGATTTATTTCCCCCAAAGATAACTTTGGATTAATGAAATTAAAGGTGCTTTCCAACCACCACTGCTACTGATTCTTTTAAAATCAGGATTAAATGGCAATTACTTAGAAAGAAATACTATGCTTAATTTGCTCATTTGCAGTGCTGCCAAGCAGCACACTAACTAGGCACAGTTATCAGCTGGAAAAACCTTATTAAGCAGAAATAGGAATTAATTAGCATTGCAACTCTGCAATCAGAGGGTCAACGCCCTATAGGTTAAGGACTTTTGTTTGACCTACAGGTGATTGCTCTCAGGGAGTTCAATCAGTGGAGAATGTTTTATTTACCACTTCCATATGCTACATGACTAAATAGCATGATAGAAAATCAGGTGTAAATTGCTTATTTATTAGAAGGCCATAACTTTTTAAGTCCAGACCTTGCTGTTGCATAATACATAAAAACTGTCTGCAACACCAGCAGTCTGAAAACAAACAGTTAGGGCTGCTGGAGCTTCTTATTTCTGTTGTATTTGCATGTGCTGTAGCAAGATATATCTTTAAAAGTTGTCTGTTCAGTCATTTCACAGAGTAGCAGCTACAAGTTTTTTGAAGAAAAGGAAACAGCTTTGAAGGTTGACACTGTTTTGACACCATCCTGTGCTGTCCTCCCACCATGGAAAGGACTGTGACAGGGAAAAGGTGTCCTGAGATTGGATTCATGGCTCTGGTAATGCCAACAAAGTTTTAAATATTCTTTTAAATGAAAAGCAAAGTGCTTAAGGCCCAACTTTTTCTGGCTGCTATGGCATTTAAAGACCACAGATGACAAATAGTGCTGCGTGGTCTAGGGCAGCTGTCAAGATGCTGTTCAGTGGAGTTGATAACAGGGGCATAAATCTCGTGGCCCAGTGCAAGAGTTCAGGGTTCTGTATTATTGCAGTGGCTTTTTGTTCATTGTCTTTTGGCAATGCAATACAAAGTCATGATAACTGGTTCACAACTGAAGCTGCAAGACATGAAAATAGGTTTTCTCTTTTACTGCATAAACTGAAGAGATCACATTTAATGACTGTTCAGCTGCATTTATTCAACCTAAAACTTAATCAAGAAAAATTCAATTAACCATGTTTAACTGTGTTTGGATATCAGTAAATTTCATGATATTATCACTGAATGGGGTGCAGAATGAGCAGGGCTTATGTACCTTTCTAGTCCACAAAATAGCTCTTGGGAACCTGGATTTAAACAAAAAAGGGGAATGAAATGAACAATGGTCTTGCCTATTTATAGTTTGACTTCTTGCTTGCATGATATTCTTGTTCCTCTCTTCCAAAACACTGAAAAATCTTTGTTGAAAGCCAGATAGTGTATCTCACAATTGATAGCATATACAAATGAACAGTTTTGAATTTACCTGTGTATTTTCAGAACTCAGATAGTCAGGATTTCAACTAAAGGTTTATCATTTATCTTAGAGTCATAAAATGGTTTGGGTTGGAAGGGACCTTAAAGCCCATCTCATCCCACCCCCTGCCATGGACAGGGACACCTTCCCCTATCCCATGTTGCTCCAAGCCCTGTCCAGCCTGGCCTTGGACACTTCCAGGGATGGGGCAGCCACAGCTTCTCTGGGAATCTGTGCCAGGGCCTGCCCGCCCTCACAGGGAAGAATTTCTTCATAATATCTAATCTAATCCTACTGTCAGTTTAAAACTGTTATGCCTCATTCTGTCACTACCCTCATTTTCTGAAAGACTGATTACCTCCTCTGTTCAGCCACAGTTATGCTGATCCCAAGAAGTACATGATGTATTGTTGTAACAGAAGAAATTAGATTTATCTGATCTCCTTTACAAAAACATGTGGAAAATTGGTTTTCTCTCAGCATGATACTTTTTTACAGTGTAACTGTTGACTGAGGTAGACCTCACATAATAAAGCAAAAGATCAGAATTTGACTTTTCAGAGAGTAGTAGACATTTTTTCACATCCTTAAACCGAACTGTTTAACTATTACAATGAACTACTTTACTGATATTCTTTTCTTGCAAAAAATCCAAGCACACACATTTGATAAGGAAAAATCTTCCACAGTATGTGGATTGTTGACCCTGCTTTTGTTTTGGGGGATAGGTTTGAATCTCTCCTTTTTTTTTTTTTTCTCCAGAAAGTCACTGTGCTGGAATAGACTTCTGAGACATAATTAAAGGTAATAGCTTCAAACCCACTGAAACTCCTAAGTGTTTGCTACATCTCTTAGTTATCCATAATTGAATACGCAGTTAAGATTTTAGTCAATTTGTCTGAAAGTATTTCAGTTCATTGGCTTTAGAAAATCTCCTGGGTTCATCATTACATTCCATTTGCTGCTTCTCCCCCCTCAGCCCTTTCATTTTCTGGTTGATGCTCAAGCCTATTTCCATGCAAAGGGCTCTTGCTTAAGACATGAACAAAGTGCATCTTGGTTTACTTGCATACATTTACATGCCAATGAAAACCCTCACGTAGGAAACATCTGAGTTAATTTTAGGCATTAAATTTAGCAGGAATATTCATATGAGTAAATATTTTCACAATTGCTTCTGTCCCAGAGGATAGACATGAAATGAAATTTGAAGCCTAATATATTACTTTTTCCTATGAATATAGATTTCATAGGAGTATGCTGCTTTTTCATTCTTTTCCTTTAAAAGGATAATTAAAATGGTGGGATTTATTAAAGGGAATCTATCAAGACTTAATTTATGAATGGATATGTAACAATATAAAAAATCCATGCCTCCTTTGTGTTGCTAATCCATGGTTTTCTGTAACACTGAAGTTCAGCCTCTGTAAATCTCACTAGAGTTTTGCCTTTGGATTGGGCAAAGAAGCATCATTTCCTGACAAATTTAATTTCTTTCTTTTTCTTTCTAATGAGATAGCAAATTTAGTAATGTGACTTTTGTTTTAGTAATGTTACTTTTATTATTTTTGGTATGTCTTTGGCATAATAAAAGAGTAGATTCTTCAAGTGAAAAAATATTGCATATTGGAGTATGCACAGGGAGTAATGAAGGTATTTGTGATGATGCCCATTATCTGTATTTGAAAGTAATGAAAATAACATTGAACAAGGGAGGGATTAATTGTTTATATACTTCTTACACAAACCTATTCCTTCAGTTCACTTTTATTGAATTGAGCTGAGATTTTTATTCTCAGCGTACATGCATGGATGTAGGTTTGAAAGTAATGGAAGTAAAGGCTGTGCAATTCAAACCTTTTTTTTTTTTTAAGTTCCCATTGTTGATGTAGTTTATGCTGTAATTTGGCCAAGGCATGCAAATGCAAAATAAGACGGAATTTATTCTGATGACAGTTAAACCAGCCTCAGTGTGCCCTTTCACCAGCGTCCTTCCCAGGCTTTTGTTATTTTGCCATTATGAAGGGGGAGTCATCTACTTTCTTCAGCATTTTAGTTGAAGTGCCTTTTCATGTTAAATCAAATGAAAAACATTCAATCCTTAACTGTTGTTGCTGTTTTGTTACCTGAAGCATTTGCCTGACAAAAAAAATAACCATTGAAATATCCCATAAGGCTTCCTACCATTATCAGCTTGACAGCAGGGTGGTGTTTTGATTTAGATTAGTGGCTCACGGTGGCTGCTATTAAAACTTTAGTGTTCCCTGAAACCTGTATTTCAATTACTTTTGAGTGTGTGTGTGCCTGTGTGGAGATGAAGGAGCTGGTCCTTCAGAGAAGTTGTCTAATAACTTTGCAGTGAAGAACTTTTATGTTTCAAAGACAAAATAATTCATCTGAGCTGAACAGACCTTGCAAAACCAGCATGTATTTATTCTTCACCAAATGAAGTCTTTGCCTGGCATGAAGTCACACAAGTGAGAAACTGGTTGTGATGCCCCTTTCTC
Organism: Myrmophylax atrothorax; assembly: GCA_026770055.1. Lineage (NCBI taxonomy): Eukaryota > Metazoa > Chordata > Aves > Passeriformes > Thamnophilidae > Myrmophylax > Myrmophylax atrothorax. The sequence goes on from JAOXXN010000212.1 coordinate 841,715, forward strand.
ATTCTGATGGCTGCTGGGACTGCTTCTGAATTAGCTCTGCTTCTGTCCGACTTCCCTGAACAGATTGCATGATGTACGTTGTGTTTGTGGCAAGATCCCATCATACCTTCTTGTGACTTGATTGGGATGTAAAGCAACAACAGGCCAAGCAACTGGGCAGAACAGACCTAAGCAGAACTGTAAATTATGATCCACCTTCATAGCTGGATGGAACAGAAATATTCCCAGTTCCCCCATATGCTGTGTTCTCATTTCAAATAATACAAGTGAAACACAAGTATAGATGCACTTAACTACACAGATGATTATGATGAAAAGCTGTATCACAAAGCTTGATAGATGCAGTAGCCTAAACAACCCTTTCTTCCTCACTGATTTCAGCCTGAGCTGATCTGTAAGTTTCAGTGAAGGACATCCCCAAACCTATCTGGAATGAACTGCACTAGAAGTGTGTGAGCTGAAGTTTGACTGTACAAAAGTTCTTTATGCAGAACCTTGAGCTCACACTCACCTGTAAGATGGACAAATTGCTTTTGAAAGATTATTCAGAAAGCTTAATTCAGGTAGCAAAGTTACTCTCAAATCATCTGCCCTTTCTTCTTTAGTAAGTCCAACAGGGAAGTAATGTCAGGTTGGATTTACAAAATCATTGTTGCAGTAGCAGATGACTTCATTAACTCTTCAATAAAAATGTACTACTCCTTTTTGATCTACCAGTGTCTTTAATTTTAGTGAACATCTTACACATGTGAAGCTGGTGGGTGATAATACAGAAAAGTAGGTGTAAAAGCTGACTTTTTTTCTGTGGAGAGTTTTTTCAGATACTAATTCTAAGCTTGTACAAGGTTTCTGCTGAACTAATGTGAATTGTTCCATACAATTAATGAAGCCTATGTTGATTTACAAATATGATAGTCCTACTTGCAATGGAGCTATAAACTTCTTAGAGCTTGACCAATTTCTCCAAAAATAAAAAAACCCAAGAGGTTTCATGTCTCCCTTCAATGTAGCATACTTTCAGCAAACATCAACTAAACACTTAGAACTATAGTATGGGACATTTGGGCATGTTACTTTAGAAAATACTATTTATATCAATGCCAATTGCAGATAAAATTCTTACTGTATATCTTTCTTCAAATAATATTTACAGGTGACAAATTGCTTGCTAGGTGGTTTCTGACAGACGAACTTTTAGTGAAGAAACGTATCTTTTCCAAGCTATCTTCACCATCACATTTTTATTTCCTTCTTGTTTTTTCCCGATGAAGAATTTCATTTCAGTCAACAGTTCACTAAACTTGTCATTGCCTTTTTGAAGGACGTGTTCAATTCAATTACAAATTAGGTTCCCATTTTTCAGGTTTTTTTCTATGTGGTTGCCCAGTGAGTAAAAGTTGACAGAGGCTTCTATTTCTATAAACTTTAATTAGGAAAACTCATATTTTCTGCATCTCTTAGGGTTTAATATTGCCATTTGTTAATAAAACACTTTGAATACCTGTAACTGAAATAGGAATTGTGTCAAAATCAAAACTAGAGAGTTCTCTGCTCCTGGGATTGTAAAAGAGAGGCAGTAAAAACTGTTGCAGTGCATAAATGTGAGACCTGGCTGAGAAGCAGTGGGACCCAGGCAATAAGTGTGTGAGCGTCATGCTCAAAAGATTAGTCAAGTCTTGGGCAAGGCAGTCAATAAGAGAGAAGGCAGATTTATATACTGAGAAGTGACTTGTAGCAATGAAAAATAAGGCTAAAATATTCAGTGAAGAGTCTGGAATCAAGACCAGCCCTTACAAACAAGTGAACACACAAGGTCATGCTTCTTTTTCTGCTGCAGAGACAAAGAAGGTGATCTCTTCATGCCCAGGGTGAAGAGAGAAAGAGAAAATGGGAGCAAATTTCAGCAAAGAGTCTAAAATGTCTTTTTCTGGTTACTAACATAACATTAGATAATGCCATGAAATTAACAGACCTGGGAGGCCACATGGCATATCCAAAGTGCCCAGCATTAGGACCACAAGAAAATTTTGGCCAAATATCTGTCATGATTGGCTTACATGTCTTCCCTTGGAGTAGGTAGGTATATTAACCAACTTCTTTTATCTTTGTAATTTTAATATACAGTTAAAGCCTTGAAATTAAGTGATAAAAGATGTCATGAAAGTGTTTATCCACATGTTGAATTATTTGGGAAAATAACAGGAAGAATGTTTCTGTTTGCTTTATTTTTTATTTTCCTAACCATCAACCATCTCCCCAGACTAACCTAGAACCCTTTAAAGCAAAGGATTAGCATATTACTTTTCCAAATAAAGCAGTTTCCCTATAGGCTTTCTTAAACCTCCTGGACCCTCGAGCTGCCAGAGCCTTCCCTTTATTTAGTGCAGGGAGTGCCTGAAGCCACGGACTCAGTGTCCCCACGGCACTAATCTGAAGCCATATGTTTGCTGCAGTGCAGGTTTCAATCAGGAGAGGGAAGCAGGGCTGGCTGGTAGAGTTTAGCAGGAGTTCACTGTGTGTATCAACATCTGTGTTGGATTTCTGGTCAATTAGTGCAGAGTGATTGACAACAAAGGCACCAGTTCTTTGAATGAGAGAAGTGTTTCAGAAAGGATGCTCAGATATGGTTTGCAGTAGGAGTACAAGTCATGCCATCAATTCACCTTAACAGATCCTGTGATACCAGAACCTCAACCAGGATCTAAAAATTACTTAATATGAATAAAATATTTATTTTTTTCCTTGTATAATGGATGAGCTACCTTAAAATAGTGCCATGTGAATAAACCCCTTTAGCTCAACAGCAAAATGCTCAAGTTGTCATCCTGTCTCTGCGTATGAGACACGACTGAATCAGTTCTGCTTAATTCAACCGTAATAATAAAATCATGAGACCTGGGCTTTCCACTTACCCCCAAGAAGGGCTTCCCAGCATATGCAGAACTATTTATTCATTGTGGTAACACACTCCAGCTTTATCCAAAGGTGTGATTTTGGCTGTTGTCCTCAAATATGGTCCCCAAATCCATTTCTGCAGGATGTGCAAAAATCTGCTTTGAGTACCTGATGTATCATGTAAAATAAAAGAAAGGGACATTAAGCCATATAGTATTGTCTGGCAGTGGAACTGATTAGCACTGACTGGATGCTATATGAATGCAAACAGTACTCAAAGACATTGCCTGAGCAATAGTTCAAATTATTTTTTAGTGAATACTTTGAGACCAAGATTACAGAGGAAATGATTTCTTTTTAACTGCCCAGCAGCACAGATTGAACAGTTGAACAAAGAAACAGTAAATTCCTATCAGCAACTCCAGCTTAAAAGGTTTAAGGCCTGAGATCTGACTTGTTAATTCTGAAACCAGGGCCAGCTACTCTTTTTTTTTCAGTAAGCATTTCTAGTCAGATCTTAGTCAACAAGAAATCAGTTCAGTTTAAGTTTAGACCTGTTGCTTCCATAGTTTCCTTGACTTCTACTCAACTTGAGGGAATTTTGATTTAGAGACCAGTCCAAGAACTAAATAGCAACAGTTGATGAGAAAATGCTTCTCTCTGCACTGCATAAAGGCATCATAACTTACGCCCCCTCATTCTTCATTAATATGCAGTTAGACCTTTTATATATCACTTTATTCATTAGCATATAAATTACCCCAAATATACTGCATTCCCAGAGCAAAAATAAACCAGTGTGAGGAAAGTAAAACCTGCCACAAAATACCTAGTATTTTTATATCTGTAGCTGCTTCAGTGAATTATAACCCAACAGAGTCAAACTGTTCCTCTTTGCTTCATTATGTAGAAATGCTGCTGGGATCACTCCCTCACCACTCTCAATGTCTTACAATTTGAAACATCAAAATATTTTATGATGTCGAGCCATTATTTCCTGTTTGGAAAGCAAGCAAATATTTTTGTAAAATATTCTAAATAAAAATTTAAACCCAGGTTGATACTGTTTTACAATGTCACTCCAGCTCCAGAGTGTGGCAGTAAAGCCAACCCTCCAGCAGTGAGTCTACTCTGACCATGATTATGAAAGCAGGGCTGATTTTTAATATGAAACTGCAAACTCTTTGCTTTCATGTGACACAGCAAAGTATTGTCTGTATCCTATTGCCAGTAGGGATGCCAATATTCCTTATAAAAACATTTTGTGCCAGTTTGGGAAACAAATAAAACAAGTTTTCTCCTAGCAGAAGACCAGCTTTGCTAGTGCATCTGTGTTTAGAGAAAGAGTTTTTATGTTTGCAGAAATTCGGTACCTCGAGTGTCCCTGTGGCCTGTTGGAGCTTTCCTGCCATTCCACAGTGGAATTTCCCTAGGTGTAATGAGGGGAAATTATTTATATTGGACCTCCTGAAATAAGAGATATGAACAGTAAGAGCATACCTATGGGAATTACAGCATTTACTTGGAAAGCAACTTTTTTCCTACTCAGGAAAAGAATTGTAGATTGCATACCATGTAGGAAGAAATAGCTTGACACAAAGTTGTAAGATGCAGTCAAGAGCAGTAAATCTTAGTTCAGAAGATGGCTTTATTTTAGCAAATTGCTTTTCAAATCCATGTTTTGTTTCCAATCATATTCCAGCTCTGTGTCTGTGAACACCATTAAGCCCACTTGCCTTTCTGATGGACGGTTTGATCAAATGAATGCCTTGAAGCAGCATTAGAAGCCAGCTGCTTTTGCTATCACATGGTGGGCAGTATGGTGTAATTTTTAAAAATATGAGAATGAACTCTGAATTTCTGGTTCAATGGCCAGAATATCATTTGGCTCCAGTGAAAATCCATGTGGACTACAATGAAATTTTCATTGCTGTGATGCTGTTTTAAACTAAAAAGAACATATTTCATGTTTCAGACCTAATAAATCCTAGTAATTATGCAGAAGTTTGTTTCCCTGTTGCATCCTAATGATTTTACCTCCTGACTTCACCAGGGTGTATGATCTTTATGTATAAACATGCACAAACCTTCCTCTTTGCCTCCTTGCATTACACCTTCTCTTTGGCTGCATAACCTTCTGTCCCTGGATGGTGGTGTGGAACTTACATCAGTCTCAGACAAGGCTCATTTGTATTTTTCACTCTTCTATTAAGTAAAATTTATCCACTCTATTGCTTTAAGCAAGACTAGTGACAAATATTTAAGAAACTCCCTTGAAGATAACAGCTTATCAGAAGAGATTATTTTACCCTTTTTGCAGTGGTATTAAATCTGTATTTTTCCAGCCTACAAATCAACTTGGAAATCATCATTAACTGGTGACCAAAAACCCTCAAATAACCACGCAATTAAGCTTGGAACTCACCATGTCAAATGTTATTTCTCCAAAGAACAGTGCTTAGTGTTCCTCTTTTGGAAAGAAATCACTTAGTGGTCATGTCCTACTTGTTCAATCCCAAGCCTTCTTACATGCAGAGCAATTCATTTTAGATGATTAATAAATGTTTTGACACAGCACATGTACAGAAATCAGAAAAAGCAGAGACTAAGAAGTTCCTTCATTGGATACATAGTGGGCCTGGACAGATTTGGAATTTAATTTGCTAGAGAAGGAGAAAATTATTGTTTGCTTAAAAAACTTAAAAATATTATCTGGGAAAACTGAAGTAGCTGGGTGCTTGCTTATTGTTTCAGTTCTATTAGATAGACATGCAGTTTTCTCTTCCAAGATTGATACATCGCATTTAGATGAAGAACACTAAACCCTGGTAGAAAAAAGTTTCAAATCATCAAACAAGACCCAAAATCCAATGTGCTTTGATCACATTATTTTCCAGCCTGTGCAGACTCAGGTCTGTTTGCTGTAAACTGTTCCCATCTGGCTTAGCAGAGAGACAGCAGCTCCTCTGCAGACTGTGCTCAGGGTTTCAGCTCATTGCTGTTAACAAGGACTGAACTCCTTCTACCCAACCATGGAACTCGAGCAGGAACATCTGGGACAGCATGAAGTGTCTTGTTAACAGTCTTGTTGCTGCCACATGTAGGAGTTCAGTGAATCCTGGATGGCTTGACAGCTTCTCTGACAAAAGAATTAATTAGCAAGCTTGATCTAAAGCACCACTGCTTGGATGGGGTGTCTTCTACAAACATCTCTTGGCTTGTCATTCATAACTCTTGCTCTCAGTGAAAAGAGATACATAAAATTCTGAGACAAATGTGATCAGCATTTTTTTGCCCTTTCACCATTCCTGTGAAATTTTAAGAATTGAAGGTAATTGCTTGAAGCGTTTGATTTCAATCTCTGAAACCTTCTGGCAAGCATGACTTTGCTCCTTCTGTGTTTGGCAGTATTATGTTTAGGGAAATACAAAAAGCCTGACTTGGCTTACCTTTTCTTCCATCATGAAGACTCAGAAAATCAGCATGATCCATCATATTCATCCTGTTGCAAACTGGAAGTGAATTCCAAAATACAATTTCAAGAGCAGGCCAAATTAAAAGACAAATTTGCTCTTTAAAAAGTGTGGTGGGGTGGCAGCTCCACCAATGCATGTCAAAATAGTGGGCAACTTTCTATTAAAATTTTGGCAATTTTAATCAGAGCTCTAGGTGCTTCTGTGGTATGGTGGATTCACAGTGGAAGATTATCGTGGAAATTCATGAAGCTCAGATGGAGAAGAGCAAGCCATCATGAGAAAAAAACAAAAACAACCAAACCCTAAAAAATCTACTTAGTGAATTTTTCTAACTTTAAAATTTCCCCCCTATTATTAGAGTTGCAATAAAAATATCAGTTTGCATACTTTCCTGTTTTAGAGATGCTTTATTAGCTCCTCAAGATTCTAATTTCAGGTACTTCAATTCTTTCTCAAGAACACTTTTTGTTTTAAAAGATCAGAGCTTTTTGACAGTCTCGTTCAAGACATAATTAGAACAATTAAGTCATTTTAGGTTAACTTCAGCAGCAAAGAATCCTATAGACTTCAATAGGAGCAGAAATGGCTTTGAACTAAGCTTAGACATATTTTTTTCATATTCCTTTGAAGACACAAATAAAATAATCTCTCTCACATGGATAGGTTTGCTGGTTAATTATCCACAGCATCTGCAGCACAGAATTCAGCCTTGCGCCATTTAAGGTTGGGCAAGACAAATACATGGCTGTGCAGTCAGAAAATTGCAACCTTGCTAAAAAAAACCTCTGACATCTGAAATTACCAGGAGACAGGTGTTGGATTGGTTTGGTGGACTTACCTGTCTACTGCAAAATGACTACAAATTTATCTCCAGTTTATCCGTGTCTGGGATTCCCATTGCAATCTGCGTTTGAAAACCTTGAAATTCTTTCATTTCTTGCTACACGTGGCATCCACCATCCTGAGAAAATCTGGCTTTAGGATTCTTTGATATTGTTTTATGTTGCTGCCATGCTCTTTGGTTCCTTGCTGCTCTAGCTGATACTCAGAGCTGAAAGTGCAGTTCTCTCCACTTTGTTAGTGTTATCTCTGCAGTTCTGCTATTGAGGTAGAGGCTACTTGGAAAGGGATGATATTTTTCACCATTTTGGGAAGTGTTACCGTTCCCTGAGGAAATGCAAACATCCCACACTGAGTTACTTTATTCAAGTGTAATTTAAAACTGGCTCTCAAGCATAGTGGGATGTTACAGCCAATATTTATTTTTCTTTCATTAGATAAATAGTATTAAATTGCAATCCTTGAGAAAATTGTACAGACTGTATCACATCTGAATGTGTTCAAGCTTGAGTCTCACTCAGGCAAATTCTCATCATATTCAAATCACCATCATTATGCAAATGAGAACATCCTCATTGCCAAGCAAGTTTAAAATGGCTGTTTGTTTTTTATCATGATGAATTATCTTCCTCCTGGTAGCAGAGAGCTCCATGCACCTCAGAAGGGCTGTACAGGTCCTGGTTATTCTGCAGATTTCTTTTGCCAGTTGCAAGCTGCCTTTTTTGCCAGCTAGGATAGACTCTGCTCTTCTTCTCATGTATGTTGCTTGAAAAACACACCAACCAAGCTTTTTATATTACCAAGGGTTTTGACTGGTTGATGTTACTGAATTTGCACATAACAAGTCTTTTCTGCATGGTATGCCTGGATCTCATAAAAATTTTTGCTTCAGTGATGCCCAATCTTCATGTTAGAAATAAGCATTTAATCTCAAATTTGCAGAATATTGACTCACAGTGTGATTTTTTAGATTTTACTTTGATGTTTCTTGTACTTATTTTCCACAGTACATGAGAACATATTAAATAAAACTACTGTAATTATCACTGTATCAGAAGTGGTGTAACAGTTTGGAAATTCTGGTTGCCTTATAAAAAACAAGGTTATTCTGTGAGAGCCATTTTATTGCATCACTAGTACCTCAAAGTTAAAATTATTATAATTCAGAAAAGCATAAATAAAAGGCTGCAAAAGTCATATTCATGTTTTCTCTTTGATGCATATGTCACACAAAAGGAGTGGCAGTTGTAATAAGAGTTACATTATTTAGCCAAAAATTAGGATCAGTATTACATTAATTCTTAATACTTAAAAATATTTGGATTAATTACAACCTTCCAGGCCCTTTCTGCTTTTTTCTCTTGGTCTTTCTGCTGAGCATACTGAGGATTAAGAATTCAAAATAAACAGCTGGAAAAGAAATGCTTCATTCTCTGCAGAGACATGAGAGAATGTGTTAGTGAACTAAAGGCCAAGTAGGATTCTTATGATGACAACATTTCTCTTATTTATAATTACACTTAATGTTACAGCTTCTGTAAATTAAAAATGCCACCAAACTACTTGAAAAGTAAATATAACCTATAAATAGCTACTTTATGCTCACTGTCTCAATTCCAGTTCAGTTAAGCAAATAGATTTTTCATCCTCTAATCTAACAGCTCATCCTATGCAGTTATATCTGTGTGCAAGTGTGTGCTACAGGCCAAAATCTGCTTTCATTTAGGTCTTTCTAAGATCACTATCTCAAGAGAAGCCAAACAGGATATTTTCTATGACCAGCTTCTATCCCCCAGCCATTGGAGTGTGATCCTGAAATAACCACAGTTCCTCAGCTCAGCTGATTATAAGCACTTGTCAGTGTGATTTATTTATTAAAAGACCGATTTATGTGTATTCTTTCATGTATATTTTGATTTCTTTGAAACAGATTCTTTCAGTAGGGCAGTTAAATGCCCCTAGATTTCTGAATGAAAAGAAGATTTGTGTTAGAGTAGATCTTCAAAGATGTAGGAAATCATGAGACTCAAATGACTTTTCTGATCATTAGGGGATAGGGTGGTGTTGACAATTTAGGCTTTTTCTTTTTTTAAAAATAGAACAAAACCTCTACGATATGAGGACTCTTGCATCTACTGAATACAAGAGGGACAAGTCTTGGAAGGAATATTCCATTTGTTGTAACCTTTTCCAATAGCATTGATTTGGAACTGCGGAGTGGATAATCAAATTTGTACTTTTAGTCTTAACACAGAACTAAATCCTGGAGCGCTCAAATTCGCTTTGTTTTGGAAGGATCAAAGACCTGCCCGAGTTTTTGCATGCAGTGTGCTGTCTGCTTTCCCTTTGATTCAATTAGGAAATAGATGCTAAGCTTTTACAACACTCCAGGGGTCACTTGGGTGGAGTTAATGAAGAAACAAAAGGTGTAATAAGGCAGTGCTCTCCTCTGAGTGACTTCTGGTTCGAGGGGGGCAGCTCTATTAGGAGCAGATGAAGGGAAAGGCAAACATTCATCAAGTCTGCCCCAGCCATTTATTGACATGCAGTCTTAGTGTACATGAAAAAGCTGCCACAAATGCTCACTGGAATGAGAAGATCCAGATTTAAAACTCATCATTCTTTGTCCTTGGGCTTGGAAAAATAACTTAATGACAAGAAAGTGTTGCAGGCTATAGTTTTTTTAAAAAAAGCACACTTGGATCTCAAAAATATAGACAGAGTAGGATGCTGAGCAGTTCTGTTTTAACTCCAGTTTATGCCCAATTAAACTTTCTATAAAAAAAGATATGTACAATAGCCCATCTCACAGAAGAAGGGATGTAAATACATGTGCCATGATACTTTACATAAGGCAAGAATGTGCAGTTTTATTTTAAAAGGGAAAAAAGAACATGCTGGATAAATAAAACTTTATTTTTGTTTTATTTTTAACCAAGGATCATGATATTCTATTGCAAGAATTGTTTGGATCCTTTGTGTTTGTTGGGTTTTTTTGTTAGCCTGTGGGATTTTTTTTGTTGTTTTTTAAATTTGGTTGGTTTGTTTGTTTGTTTCCACTACTGGCAATTTTAGAAGCTTGGGGTATTTTCTAAACATAAAAGGAAAACAACATTGAAAACTAGTCCAGTTTTGCTTCCACAGCTGGTTTTACAGGGGGATCAAGAGTGTTAAGGGAAAAGAAACAACTATTTTAGAAAATGTGGCCGCACCACTAAAGTACAATAAATGAGCTATAACCTCTTTTTCTTCGCAGAGTTGATTTCAGCTTTGCAAATTCTGTAAATGTTTGCCCAGTTTCACCAATCTGTATGGATTTCACTATATGGCTCTTTACACAGAGGAAATTGAGCTCTATGACCTGGGCTTTAAAAAAAGAATTAGAAAAGGAATCATGGAATTAATGGGAGATGTTGAAGTGCCAGTTAGACCTGATTAGGTTTAATTAGGCAAGAACATATTCTATCTTTGCCCAGACACGAAGTGAGGAGGTGCTGGGGGTGGGGAACTCCTGCAGTCCTCCTGTGCTCCGCCTTGTGCCATGGAGTGGGCAGAGCCCTGGAGCCCCTGCACCATCTGCCCACTCTCCCTTGGCAAGGCACCTGCTCTGCACCTGATTTTATCTGGGATGGCCCCTGGCAACTCCCAGGATAGAGATCCCATGGGGACAGAGGTTTCTGTCATGTCACTGCCTTTGCCACTGAAACACACCCCTGGCTGTTGTAGTCTGGGTTAAAGTTATTTTTCCTTTGGCTCATATGAAGGTTCTTAATTCCTATAATGAAAGTGTTGTTTATCTATTAGGGAAATAATTTATTTATTGATAGCACTTTTAATTGAATAGCTGAGCTGCTTAATGTGCACAGAGTACGTCATTTGTGTCCTTAAAAGACAATTAATTTCTTTTTTGTCATCTCTTTAACTTGATGGAATGGATGTGTATGTTAACTGTTTATGCTGTTTTGTTTACTTCATTCTTCTGCTAGGATAATAACACACTTTGCTGAGGAGTGCACAGCTTTAATGTCCATCATTAACTACAATGACATTAGAAAGAAATCAAATTGTGACACTGGGTGACATAAATAGTCCATTTTCCTGATCAGGCCATTTGCAAAGTTTAGCATAATCTAAACTACTGTGCCGTGGTTTAATATTTAATCCAGTGATGTTTATACCAGACTCCATGAAGAGGACCAAGACTTGTTTCCCAGGCTGTAATTCTGGCTAAGCACAATTCCTCTTAGTGTCCTGCAGCAGCAGAGTTATTACAACACTGCAGCACATGCCTCAGTTAAAATGTTGTACCAAGCTCGCAGAAAGAGACTAAAACAAATAAATGAAAGGGAAATCAGCTGCTCTTAAATAAAATAAGAATTGCACAAGGATGTAGCTTACCTTGTGAGCTCCATTTCATAGTGACAGCTGGTTTATTGCACCTTTTACAGAGCGTGTGGTTTAATCAATATAAAACTCTAATAATGTAACAAGATCCTGCAATGTTTTCTGGCAAGTACTTGTAAATTTTTCTGGAATACTACTTGTTAAACAAAGATTAAATGTGGCTATTAAAAGCTGGCAATAATGTTCTAGGAGGAGAGCTTTATTTCTACACATGAAATGGGTACTGGGAAAGGATTGTTAGGCTCTGTAAACTTAAAAAAATGAGGTAGTGACAGAATAGCTATTACTTTATGTAAATAGTCCAAGCAGGAAAGTTGCACTTGCTTTGGACTACATGACTGCAAGAGTCTCAGCAATACAGAAAGCAAATTAAAATTTTGTTCGTTCCTATAGAGTACCACTTCAGATAAAATAGCATGACTTGCATTAATTATGTGTCTTAATTGATACTGTTTGATTAAATCACCTCAACCTGCATTGCTGAGGTTATTACTTACTCTGTAATGGTGGCACTAGCCTGAATATTGGCAGTTTAAACTTCTGAGTATAAAACAACTTGAAATGATGCTGGACATGACTGAAGTTTTAATTTTCTGCCTAAATCCATGAGTGCCATATTACACTCTCACTCCCACTGATGATCAGCTATGCATGGAAAAGAAAAGCTCTTTCTGACCTGCATGTAACCAACTGTATGAGCTGATGTTCATTAGAGAAGAAGGGAGTTCACATTTTTGACCTTCCAACAAAAGTTTGAAGGTTTCCATGCTGCAGAATATCTAAATCCTTAAAAAAACGCTACGAGCATGCCCCTAGCTTATATTTCTTTTAGGAAAGAAGGTGAAGCTGATACCCATAAGCAAGAAGATCATCTACATGACAGAAATTGAGCATCTCAGAGATTGAAAGTCAGCAGTTAATCTCGTGGTTGAAACATAAGCCTATGGAATAGAAGAAACATGTCCTGGCTTTTCCCACACAGGTTTTGTGGATCAGACTCAATAAGGAGCCTGATTTTGCTGAGGTTTGAGGGGTCTGACACACACATCTCCAGCTATAAGCTGCTCTTCCTTCTGAAGGTAAGACACAGCACAATGAAGAATGAAAAGCACATGCGTCTGGAAGGAGAAGAGACCAAATAAAGCTGAACTGTCCTGCAGTGGCTGGACCATCTAACTGACAGTACTGCTTATCTAATTCTGTTGCGTGTTGAAGATAAAATTAACCTGGGAAGAGGACTCCTTACTCCCTATTTCCTCCCAGGTGAGTGCCTTAACCTCTAGATTTAAGAGTCACTACTTCTGGTAGAAACTCCTGATAGAAAAATGTGATTTTCAATTGCCATTGAGATTTGCTCAGGCGAGATCTAGATGTTCACTGCACTTTGCCAGTTATGTAATTCAGTGTTAAATCTAGACTTATGTGATTTTGAGATAAAGATTACATTTGCTCTAATCCTGGGATAATCCTTGCTTATTTTTGTAGATTCTTGAAAACAAACTCTGTGACAAGATCTATACGTAAGTCTTCTTATAAACTTAAGATGATCAATTAACAGCAACTCTCTTTTTTTGGCAATTCTCCTGGCCAAATAAAGTCTTTTCATGCTCATCCAAAGATATATGAGATTGCATTTGTGCAAATCACAAGCTGGACTTTTGAAGTTAATCATGGTTTAATGATATAAACCAATATGAGTTAGATGAGAATCAGGTGAAGTGCTTAAACCTAAGTAATGAAAAACTTCTCTTTTAAAAACCACCAACTAATTTCTTTGTAAAACTGTGAAGTCATGATTTTGGAAACTTTAGAAACACAGTGTTTTATTTCTACTCCTTCAGCTTTTTATATACAAATATCTATAATGATTCTAATATCTATCTTTTAGTTTTTCAGAGCTAGTGGCTATCAATGTATATTTACTCTTCAAGTACCTATTTCTCCATATTCATCCCTTTGCACTCAATGCTTGCAGGTCAGGGAAACACAGAGGGAACCATACTTTGTTATGTTCATATAAAAATCTCTCACGAGATTTGGTCAATTTAACTGGAATCTTGTTTTGGAATGATACCAGGAAAAATGAATGAAGCTGCAGTGATGAAATGTTTTTTGTCTTTAAGTTTGTAATGGCTTCATTTTTGTACTTCATTTTCATGGCTGTTATAAAAGTTGATACAGAAAGAAAATATTTTTACAGAGTAAATCTAATGTGAAATCCTTTGTGGAATTGAACTTGTCATCTGCATAGTGTTAGTGCTCATATAAAGCTAATTGGGGAGATGAGAATGTGGCACTACAGACTTTCTAAAAACCTTCAAAGATTAGACATAATGAAGAAAATTCATGGTTTGCTCTGGACTGTACCACAGCTCTCAGTGATCCAGCTGTGCTATTTCATTTCCCATTCTGATAAAAATTTCCATCTTCTTAAGATGCAGCAAGGAGAAGCTGTCATGTTTATTTGCTGAGATAGGAAATGCTATCAACTGAATGCAAAGCATTTGTACTGAATGTAAATGATAGTAATGACCATGACTCAGGGTTCCTGGGAGCATCAGCTCCACAGAAGATGTTTGCTTCTCTTCATTGACCTCAGGAAAAACTGGTTGTTAATGACCTCAGGCACTGAGGTGCTCTCTGAGCTGTGAGTTTGCCCTCAGTAGACTCTGAGCTGTAGCTGAGAACTTTGAGATGTTTTCAGAGTATTTTATTTTGTGCTAATATTAAAGCATTATAAGGCATTTTAATGGAGTCAATACCCCCACATGGTAGAGTGAATCAAGGTTTCAGAGAAAGTAATCTATATTTTATTAAAATTAGATGCTTCTGAGCCTAAGGGATCAGCAGGCTACAGGTGAGGCCCTATGAACCTTTGCAAGGAGGATTGTCTGGAGAGCAGCTGGTTTGAACAGCAAAGCAAGCCTGATACATCCAGGAGTGGGGCCTGTGCAGAGCAGAAAGCAGAAATCAATTAAACTTCAAGCAGCTTCTGTCAGTAATGGCTAGCCTAGCTGGAGCAAAAGTAACTTGGAAGGTCACAGCATCCAGTTTAGTACTCCCAACAACACAGTGAACATGAAATAGTGTTCCCAGTGATGATGGCACTCCACAGAAAGTCATTTTAATCTTCACTTGGTCTCTGTGTTGACCTTGATCTTAGGCATCCCTTACTGATCTTCTACACGTTTAAATGGGATAGGTGATGGATAGCCTCTCCTTTTGGATAGCTACAGCTTTATATTACAAAGTAGAAAAATGTACTCAGGGTTTGGGGGGCTAAAGTAGTCATTGATATCTTTCAGTATTATGAGAATAGAAGCAGGTTTCTTTTTTTGTAGTTTACACGACAGCAGATGCTTTTCACTGTGAGTGACAGCCCAAATCATGAAAACACAAGGTCAGTGGAAGAGGGGAATGAGCAGATGCAAATCCATGGTAGGATTAACATTGTTCAGCCCAATAAATGAATAGTCAGTGTTCTCCTTCTGCATTCTCTCTAAGGCACTGGAGCTGGATGGCAGCTGTGGGAAGGCCTCTAATTACAAAACAGGCTGTTTCCAAAATATATATATCTATTGATTGATATTTAATTGATTATTTGAAAACTTATTGTTTATAGGAAAGACTTTCTCTGCGAAAGACTTTTCTCCTAGGTGATTTTTTTGCCCTGGGGAGTAATGCAACCAAACTATTTTGAAGCTAATTCATCTGTGTTCTGGTTTGTGGTTTTCTAAGTTGGCCTGACATTAATCTGTGTGCTCTGGTGCCTGAAGAAGTGACACTGAGTCCTTCCTTTGCCTGTGCTGTCCCAGCCAGGCTCCATGGCAGGGCTGTTGCTCCTGTGACACACTAGAGTGCACTATCAGCTCACCTCAATGCATTTAAATGTTTGCAGTCCGTTTTCCCAGGAGAAACTGTTCCCCCATTTGGGTTTTAGTGGGCTCTTGGAGTTGCTGTGCAGTTTCTACTCAAAAGCAAATGTAACAGCCAACAAATATGTGCCTTTTCTGTGACTTCAGGGCAATTAATTAGAACAACTTTCTTCAGCTGGAATTTTAAGTGTCATTCCTGATAAACCTGGTTTAGAATCAATTAATTTAAAAAAATCAAGCTGCTTCTAAATTTCCTAAACCATCTTATTGTCTCCCTTTACTTTTTCTTTCAGTTTTGCTACTGTAAATTCATTGCAGCTTCTAATCCCTCAGCTTTCCATTTCTGCATGTAAATTTGTCTGTTCTTCACAAAATCTTGTTTTCAAAGTTGTTTTGCTTTTGTTGCACATTCATGAAGTTAGTGTAATTCTCCCTTCCCCAATTTCCTTCCCCAGCAGCTCCAACTGCAAGGACAGCCAATGTTTACAGTGAGAAGGTTAAAATATTCTACATATCTTCAGTTGCTTCCTCCTGCTTCCTGACTCTGCAGTTTCAATATAAAATCTACTATAAGGTGGAAGCAGATTGCAATATACTGTAAGGGCTTCCCACCATATGCTCTCCCATCTGTGATAAGAATGAGGGTTTGGGAAACAAGGCAAAAATTTCAGAGTAACTGGAGTTGAACTCTGTGCAATTTCTGCCTGCTTTAAGGAAGTCTTGAAAAGTAAAGATGTGTACTATACATGTCATGAAATCTTCTACCTACTGTTGATTCCACATTGCTGATTAAGCATTTTCTGTGTAAAAAATAATGGTTAAGAAACCTGCAGAATAAGTGGAATTGAATACAACTCAGTAATCAGTTTGCAGACACTTCAGTTTATTGCAGTGACTTTTAGACCCTCAGTGCTGACTGACACTTTGGAGGGAGCACAGATACCTTCGCTGTGAGGATGAACCAAAACAAGCTGTTCACAACTTCTTTACGACATGCTGCAAAACCTGCCTACCCTGGTTACATGTGGTATTTATAAGCCAAGGGAGCCTAGAGAAGTATTTGGGGTATGTGGGTCTGTAATATCTTAAAAACCCCTCTCCCATCCAAACAAAAACCAAAGTGACAGAAGAAGGGTAGAAGAGCAACTATATAATTTAAAATGTATTTATGGAAGTTAATTACAAACCGAAAAAGTTTCTGTGTTACAAAGATGGATGAGTATCCCTATTCGAAAAGGAATCCAAAGAGGAAAGGTGGCAGACCATAAAGGGTTGGCCTAGTTCTCTCTATTCTGCCACAACCCCTCCGCTCTCCACTCCCAACTCTGGGGTTAGGCTTACTCTTAGACTTACGCTTAGGATTAGGGTTAGGGTTAGGGTTAGGCCTAGGGCTAGGGTCAGGCTTCTCTTTTGTCTTAGGATTAGGCTTTGGGTGTTTTTTTAATGTTAATGGCGCAGCATCATCGGCACCTGAGAGCCCAAGGCTGCCACCTTTTCTCTTGGCACAAAGCTCAGTCCTTCCTTGGCACCTGTGGGTCTGGGAAATTGCCATTTTTCAGACAAGAATTGAAGACGAATGAAGATTCCTCTTGGAAAAGGAATCAAAAGAGGAAAGGTGCCAGCCCACAATGGGCTGGCCTAATTCTCTCTATTCTGCCAGATCCCCTCTTCTCTCAACTCCTGACTCCTGGCTTAGGGTTACTCTTAGAGTTACAGTTAGGATTAGGGTTAGGATTTGGTTTAGGGTTAGGGTTAGGGTTAGGCCTAGGGTTAGGGTTAGGCTTCTCTTTTGTCCTAGGATTAGGGTTTAGGTATTTTCTTAATGTTAATGGCGCAGCATCATCGGCACCTGAGAGCCCAAGTCTGCCACCTTTTCTCTTGGCATAAAGCTCAGTCCTTCCTTGTGTGGGGTGACGGCCCCTGATAAGCCTGGATGGGTTGAGGGAGACGCCTGAGGCCCACCCTGGAAGGGTGCTCCGGAGAGGACAAAGGCTTGCAAACTGACAAGATCAACATGGGGTGGAGTGTTGTTTAAGGAATGACATGGCTCCCCCATGCATATCTTCTATAGCCACTCTAGGAGCCAGCTCCCCTCAGGCATCTGCATTACCATCACCTCAATAGATTGACTTTCAGTCACAAAAACCACACGAAGGAAAAAAAAGGTATAAAAAGTGCCTGGAGTTTGAACTCAGGCAGAGAGCAGAGAGCGAGACCAGAGAGGAGAGGGGGAAATGCCACTGTCTCTGTGAGGGTAACTGCTGCAACTTCTCTTGGAACAATGTAGGGGTGAGACCATGTGCTTCCTACTTTTTCTAACTTTACTTTCTTAACTTTACTTTCTTCCTTTACACATTCTACCTTACATCTTACGCTAACAGCTTACTTTATAAGCATTTCCTTTAATACTAGTAATAGTCACACTTTGCTATTCTATATTGATTACTGCCTTTTGCTATTCTTACTTTATAAGACCAGCTCTACAGTAACTTGCTTTACTTTCAATGTGCAGTTTCTTTCTCAACATGTGTGTTGATAAGAAGCAGCTCTGTTCTTTCCTTTTGTTTTGTGTTATGGAGAGAGTGGTGTGCAAGATATTTCATTGTCCTATGTTATCGAGAGAGTGTCTGGATAAGTGTTTTGAGTAGCTGTGTTTTTAGTTAGTAGTTCTTTGTTAGTTTCTGTCTGTTGTGAAAATGCTGTATTGTAACTTGAGTTTAGTGTGCTTGTACTTAGGTGTGGGGACTGTGCTTCCCAGGGGGTGTCCCAGCCCTGCTCTCCCAAAGCAGCCACCGCTGTTGCGTGGCAGCAGCCAAGGCCTGCCGGGGCTACTCCTGGCAGGTCTGGGCCACGGTGGCCCCCTTTCAGGATCGCCTCTGCCTTGAATTGCCAATGCAGCCCATCACTGTGCCCACCTCTCCTACGCATTTCCACCTCTGTCCCAATCCCTGGTTTCCTATTAGTTAGTTGTCCCTTCATTTAAAGAGTTGTTCCCCATTGGCTATCCAGTTGCCAGTTACCCACTCCATCCCTACCCTCACTGAATCGCGTGCAAGTTCCAGAAACTTCCCCTCAAAACCTTATATGTATCTGTGAGTTCTTCAGTGAAGGTTCACTTTTGTGCCTTCATTCCACCGGGGCGGAGTGGATCATTATTTCACTGGTCAATGCTTGTCTGGTGAAAATATGGTTTTGCATGTAGAATTGATGCACTCAGTCATATCAAATCACTAAAGATGAACCAAGCAGTAGATTAAACAGAAGAGGTACTTAGGGACATTTATGAAATATGAAAAAATATTGAGAATATAATTTATACATATGAAAGCAATTGCAGTGTTTTACACAGTCATCAGATGTGACTACTTATCTCAATTTAAGGATATTCAAATATAAAAATTACATTACCATTGGCTTACTGCAATTCCTGTCTAGGCAGGTAAAGGACACATGTCCCCATCAATCAGGACAGATTTAATCGTATCACATGGATTTACTACTGTCACTGTTACCCCTCATAGGCATTACAGTGGCAGTAACACCAGAGGATCTGTATCATGAAGAAGGACATTCAGCAACAGTTTGCCGTCTCCCACAGGAGTTACGCATCAGCCTGCTTTCTGAAGGCTCATTCTATGATCTTAACCTGCTTCTGGTTGTTCTTGGGTTTATCTTTACTCTCTTTCTTGGAGTAGGAGGAAGTTTGTCTCCACACCACAGACAGAGAACCACAAGACTGATGCCCCTACACTGCTTCACTGCTCCTTCCACAGAAGCTGACAGCAATAAAACACTCTAAAGCGAAGGATGCATGAACACTGATGCCCCACCCCGACAGAGGCCATGAGCTGTAATTGTAATGGTAGCTTTATAGCAAGAAAAAACAGAAGCTCTTGATTACGAGAGTCCAACTTGCTCTCATACCCAGAAAGATTCTGCCTGTGACCTCTGCTGTATTTCAAATAATCATCAATCCAAAGAATCACTTCAGACATGTAAAGAGAACTACAGTGATGACAGCACCTAAATTTTCTGATTTAAAGGGGCTTGCGGGTACTAAGTTCCAACCAAAGTTTTTAAAAAAATATGTCAAGAACATATACAGTGCACACATTACTGTGGTGTGGGATAATGCTTATATTGATACCACTTTGGAAAGCACTCCTGTCTCCTTTGTCTCCCATCATGGTGATAAAACATCATAACTTATATTTCTTTGTCTCTACCACAAATCTTGACCCTAGTTCCTTTACTGGGCTTGTTGTAAGTCCCCTATTTAAATCAGCTTTTCTGTTAAGAAGGAAATTACTTCATGGATGACATCCCAGTTCAATTTACATCAATAGCAATGTTACTTTCCCTTCATTGGAGCCAGAATTTCATAACACTAGCTCATATTAATTTTTAAATTATTACTGTAGGAAATGCAGCTTCCAGAGGCAGAATTTTTCTTGTTTCCCAATGCTTTAATAACATGCACATTTTTTTTAACACTTTCATGTAAGTGTATCCTTGTCAAGGAAAAAAAGGAGGACAATCAAAGAAAAAAAATCCTTTAGTGATACAAATAAAAGGTGAAAAACAATAATTTAAATAACAAATTAAGTATAAATATGTACCACAAATTCTGTAGCACACTAATCTACCTGATGTTATTTTATAATGATATTTGAGAAGAATGATATTCTAGAATGCTATTTAAGAAAATGGTTTAATCAATTACATATTTCTATATGACCTACTTTTCCATATTTAAATATATTGGCTTCATTTTCAGTATGATTAGAACTGCTGAGTTTTCTCACTTTAGAAATATCATAAAATCTTTGTGATGTACTTAGATTTCCAAAGAACAACAGCTTCTTGAATCTATTTTAATTTTCCTTTGGACTGAAAACATACTCACATATGTTATTATGCTGCTAATTGTTGACAGTCAAATCCATGCTTCAAAAATATGTCTATAATACTGGTGATGAACTTGCTTTGGAAGTTTTACTAATACCTTAATAAATAAATCACTTAATGTCAGATTATATTTTTTTCTCCAAACTAAAACTGACACATGCAAAAGTCTTTGAAGTCCCGAAATTTAATAAAAATAACAGCATTTCTTAGCATCTCTTTCAGGTCTTTTTCACATTTGATTCTCATTTTTCTGACATCTTTCTCTAATTTCTGAAAACATCATGTTGGATGAAATTGAGTGAGTCAGTAGGAAAGAATGTGTTGCAGAGTTCTGTTTATAACCCAACATCTGACTGATTCATAACATTAGAACAACTTGTCAGCTACGCAAGAGAGTACAATGTGTTTGTTTGCTAGGTTCTTTGTCTAGAATGTTTCTGGTTTTGTTGATAAAAATTACTATTTTTCCAAATACTATATCATCACTGTTTCCTCTTCCTATTACAATTAGAGAAAGCTTTCTGCTGCCAACACGTGTCCATGTGTTTGCTTCTAAAGACAGAGTCCATATGAAAGAATTGCAGTAAATACATTTTCATTGGTTTAAACAACAAATGGCTGACATCTCCTACAGTTTCATTACTCCAGTGGTGTTTTACCACCATCTGAAAAGCTTGAATTGTAGCACTTCTTGAATTTTTGTTGATTTTGCAATAGGAACCAATCTGGGAAGGAGTAATGACATCTCTGTGAAGGGTAAATGTTTTGCAGTAGTTTTCTGCATATAAAGTCTGAAATAGTGAAAAAGAATAGGTAAACTGTAGCGTTTAGCTTTAGTTGTGTAGCTCCTCTGCTGAGAAATTGGAGCAAATAAAAATATACTAGCAAAAAGTTTCTAGAAATGGCAATGTGTCTCCTTCCTCCTTATTGGAAAATATGAGGAATTGTTACAAATGTCCAGTTATTATTGCTACACCAAGACCTTTAACTTTGGAAATAACTAACATTGTCACAGTTCCTTTTTTCTACTCTAAGCAATTTAAGAATTGGGAGATGTAATGGAAAGTTGAATGTGGATGGAAAAACTGGAAGGTTTCTAGGTGAAACAGAAATATTTGATCTGAACTCAGAAACTCCTTAGGCACGGATTTGTCAGTGAAAGCATTCAGATCAGTCAGTGGAGGTAATAATTTAAAACTTTCTCCTTGTAAACCAATGTTAGCATGATCGACCTTCTTGTGGAAGGAAGACAGTCATGCACACAGATATTGTCACCTACTGCTTGGGGTCAGGCAGGACTGTCCTCCAGGGCAGCTCCTCAGCAAGCAAAGCTCACCTGTCCCCTGTACACGTGAGCAGCAGAGATGTGCTGGGACAGGCTCTACCTGCGTGTCCTTCCACCCTTTACTTTCTCTGTCAACTCCCCCACACCCAAAATACCTTTCATGCCTCTGTAGGCTTTAATCTGTCATGCATTATTCACATGGATCCTCAGGAGGCTTATATGGAGCAGACCATTGGCAAAAGCAGAATAAATTGCTTTAAAGCAGACTTAGGTAAATATGAAAATGTTGCTTTTTGCAAAGCTGAAAAACTGCTCAGAGATATGTCAGTGTAGACAAAGATGAACTTTTTAAAATAAAAAGTGCATGAAAAGAAGCAAGAAGAGATACAATTCAAGATGCAGGCATAACAATACCCACATTCTCACTCAAAATGCTCAGCCAGCATTGATATTTGAAAATGTTCAGAGGTTTTATTTACCATTCAACACACAATTTCAAGAGAAAGAAAGAAACAAAGAAGCCCCAAAGGCCCAGTAATATAATATTTGACACAATATAGAATTGGGACTGCTCAATTTTGGACAACTAAAAAGAAAAAATTAGACTTTTTTGTTTGTTTTTTTTAAGCTTTAAGAAAATCTTGTAGTAATTTGCCTATAGTATATTAAAATAGAGCTTTTTAAGCGTAATTTTTGCAGACTTTAAATCTGCAGCTTAAATGAAATCTTAATTATGCTATTTTATTATAGTATACAATGCAGCAAAAATATATAGTATGACCTCACTGTAAGTGAAAACTAATTGAAGGTTGTGCTAATCTGCAAAATCATGCAAAGAGGTAGGATGAGATATGTTTGCATCTGAACAGTGCCATGTAGCTGCTTTCTCCTCTTTTTTTTGTTTTCTTTTTTGTTGTTTTTGTTGTTGCTGTTCTTTTGTTTTTCCACATTTCTTGAGCACTATTCCTTGCCAAGGTATATCATGCCATCTGAACTAAAGAACAAGCTGGAAAAGAGCTACATATATATATCACACTCTGTATAAATGGTCATCTTTTGGGGAAAGAAAACAAGATCGAAGCACACTTCAGTATCTGACATACCCATATTGATTCAGTGTAAAGATCTACTAAGAACTATGGCATGAAATGAATTTACAACTCGGTCAGCAAAGGAAGAAGTACTTTCAAGTCTAAAATTTCCAGTTCCCATTTTTCCACTGCTCTGAGATATAAAGTGACATTTTAAAATGAAAACCATTTGGCTTTAAGAACTTTGGATAAAGGAAAGCAATACAATGCAATAATCTCTGAGATATACAGCATTTTACAGAAGCTTTTGGGAAGATCAGTTGGTCACATTGATTTGGAAGGCAAAGAAAGGAACTTCCCAATAGAAGTAAAGGATAAAGAACCTGACATTAGCTCTTAAAGAGCAGAATCTGGGCTGCCCTATATCTTTTTACACTATTTTCCCAGTGGGAATTCAAAGTATCTCCTAATGTTTACTTCAGGGATACTCTCAGCATTTGGATTTTGGCTTATGCTATTTTGTGTAAAGCTGGCTTGCTTCCCTTCTTGACAGAAATTAGAAGAATGAAACAGCAATGGTTTTAGAAGCCCCTGAGAGGTTTTTCCTGAGTGAGACTTGGTGGAGTAGGAAGTAGGGCAACTACAAGAAGTTCACGAGAAAATTCCATTTTCATATCAGCTGTACCAATGTGAATTGGCCACCACAGTGACGGAGAAATGAAATGGGATGGTTCATAGCCTCCCTCTTTACATGGCATATGGAACATATGCTACTTTTGGAGGTCCTACCTGAAACTCCAGAGCCCTCTCCCTCCCCAGACGCTGACTCACAGGCAGCCAATGAAGGGGAAGGAGCAATTCCACAGGTATGCTGGCTCCACCACTGCCTACACAGCCCGGGCTGCAGAGGTTGCCTTTGCCACAGGGCTCACTACTGGCTCACATTAAACTTGATGAGGGTCTGGGCTCCCTGGACCTTTCCTGCAGATCTGTTTCTGAGCAGCCGTCTCCCATTTTGCATTGCTCCATGCTGTTATTCCATTCCAGCTGCAAGGGTTTGCATTTTGATTTGGTGAACTTCCTGATTTTTTTCTCACTCATGTGCCCAATCTGTTGAGTGCAACCTTCTGGCCCTGCCCTCCAGCAGATCAGCTGCTCCCCAAGAGAGATGTGGAGTTAAGGAGCCTTCAGGACTGGTAGAAATGTGTATTCCACACCAGGGCCTGAGTTTGATTGCTCTGTGCTTGTGCTGTGGGGAACACTGGAAGTAAAAGTTGTCTCTTTGTTAGCTGTTATAAGTTATTCTACCATTGCAAAGCAAAAGGATTCAACCTTTGCCCATACAGAGCATCTTTCAGTGCAACACCTTCAGCTTTTCCTTCTAACCTTGAGAAGGGGTCATAGGTCACATGAAAAGAGGATGTAAGAAAAAGCAGTGTTATTCCAGCCACATTCTGAAGTTTGAATTTATTTTACATCTTGTAAAATGCTAAATTAAAGGTATCAGTTTATTAGGGATATATCCTCATTAATGCACAGAGCAGAGAGGGGATTCAGCAAACAGATGAAAGGCTGGCTGGGGCACCTCTCACGTGGTATCCTTCTACACAACTCTGAAAATGTATTTTGTCCTGCAACATATCCTTACAGGGGATTTACTTGTCTGTACAGCCAGAGGCCCAAACTTTCCTCCCTGGGGTCAGTGAGCAGTGAACAATGGTTTGAATTCACTGCACTGCGATCTGTGCATGAAACTGTGAGTTGGTGAGAGAAGGGGCACACACAAATTATTTTCATTTCTTCATTGTTTAAGCACAGAACTACCTATTTCTGACTCTCATAAAAAAGACACTGGATAGAAATTCATAATGCAAAACGATCTCTACAGCAAGAATAAATGAGTCAAAAAGATACAGCAACTCTTTAGCCACTAGGAAGACAGTATTCTTATAAATGCTTGTTTTAAAGTATGGGAAGTAATGGAAAACTTTTTTAATTAGGTAGCTGGCCTTATTAGAAATATATACAAATGCTATAATAATATGCAAATATTAAAATAAGATACAAATTTAATAATAATAACAATGAAACCAAGAAACAAAATGAAGTTTTAATGAATATAATGCAAAGAAATATTTTGATTTAGGGCTTCAAAAATGAGCTAAATCTAGTATACAGAAGTTATTTAAAAGATTAATAATGTCATGAAGCTACTATTGTAATTGCTTTACTAATCATTGGGGCATTATGCAAAATTCTTTAACATGAACAACTTCATTTGCATGCATGCTATTGCTAATTAGCCTGACCCTTTGTGCTAGTAGAGTGGTCAGACGCTGTAAGTGTGTATTTACAGTGTTTGTAACAAGTAATTCATTCAAATATAGTTTTGTATCTTTGGTTATGGTGGAAGATTTGGAATATTGTTGAACACTAAATTCTGTCACTTCCCTTTCCCAACTATGATAAAGAAGGGCAGCACATTTCGCCATAGTGACTGATGCAAAGAGATGACAAGAGCCATTTTTGTATTTAGGAGAAAATAACCCACAGCACTTTGTGAAAATGACGTTTAGCAAACAAATACTGAAAATAATGACAGCTACAGGCTGTTGAAATTCATATCCATAACATCCTTGTTTTCCCCTAGCAGCTAACCAAAAAAAAAAAAAAAGGAAAAAACACAGTAAGTTGGATTACAAAAAAATTCTTTTCAAAAATTTGGTTCCAGGGAATGAATAACCAGGAGAATGAAATTGGGTTGCTGTATTCAAGGTGTTTTCAGTTGAGCTGGCAAAATGCCAACTACCTAAACACAGTCTAAGAGTTCCCCTTGCCCTGCTGAGAAAAGGGGTAAAAAACCCTGGAAAACTTAAAATAGATTTATATATTTATACAGAAAAGAGAAAATTAAAAGTAAACTACAATATAACACACACCTACACAAGTTAGATATAACAACAATCCTCTACCTCCCACTGAAAACAGATTCCATCACTCCAGTTCCATAAACCACCCCAAAAGATACCCAGCAAGGAAAAGAGAGAATAACAATAAATTATTTACTTCCCCAAACTAACACAAAACATGACATAGTGGCAGCAGCAGCACCAGCAAGGTCCACCCCAGCAGGACAGCAGCAGCGTGTCCTGTCTCTATCTCAACCACGACGGGAACTGAGAGAACTCCTCCTACTCTACTGTATGTATATCCCAGTTTGCATCATCTGGTATGAAATATTTCTATGGTTGCTTAAGTCAGGTGACACCAGTCCCTCCTAATCTACGTAACACTATCAGGGCCTATTAAAATTAAGGCCTAAACTACCACACAAGGCCAGGTTGATTTGGGCTCTGAAAAACCGGGTCTAGTTGAAGGTGCCTCTGCCCATGGCAGGGAGGTTGGAATGAGATAATCTTCGAGGTCCCCTTCCAACCCAAAACATTCTGAGTCTATGATTCTATGAAAATGCTCCTCCTGATGTAGTTTACTTCCAGGGAAGTATTTGAAAACATTAAGAAGATATACAAAAAAACCCCACCCTGGCATTAAAGAGTTTTCAATCTACTTTCAATTTGACAGAAAACAAGTTAACATTAAATTAAATAAATATGTCTGTTCCTTTGAATATTGTTATTGCATTGAATATTTTAATAACTTTCATTCAGTAAACACTGCAAAGAACATTATAGCAAACTCATTCATTTTAATTAGTCCTGTTATAAATTATACAAGTGACACTGCTCAGCTGCCTAGCAGTAAGTAAAACATCCTTTCTGAGTTCTCATGTAAATAACTGTGGGTGACAAGAATATGTTGATAAAAGAGTATATAATTACTGTTACTAGCATTACAACTTAAAAACAATTGAGGACTGAGTTATAGCTGTTAAAATAGAAAGCTCCTTGAACAGAAAACCCAAAATATTCTCTTCACAGGCTTCTTTCAATCCAGTTTATTATATGTTTAATGAATGCACAATACGAACCCCCATCAAGGACAAAGCAATAAAAAACCCCAGAACTATATTCATTTTTCTGACAATTACATGGAATGAATTCTAACTTACCGTGACACAGATTTTAATTAGTCTATATTTGCTGCAAGATGAGGATGAGAGGCAACAGCTTTTTTTTTAAGTTCTGCTTTTCTGCTGACATATTTGATTTAGTAATTGTGGATGCTTGTGAATAGATATGGACCAAACTTCTGTAACTATGAAATAATATTTTAATTCATTTTGCAGTGAAGAGCTGCTGAGATTTAAAAATGTATGTGCTTCAAAAAAAATTAGAATATTTAAAAACATTTAAATAATTTGGTTTGGTTTGTCGTTTCTTCAAATCTTATCTTAAGAAATGTAAACAGAATTTATTAAAATGGTATCATTGTCATGCAGCTATCTTGCTTTATGGTTTGTTTGATCCAAAAGAAGTAGTTTTTAATTATCAGCAAATTGAAGGATTTTTTACATCCCTATTTATATATTAACAACCCCAAACTTTTACTGATGCTTAGGTAAAGACATGCGATTGCCTGCATCACTGTCACATTAGAGATAGTTATTAAAAAGTCATCATATATGTTAGTGATATATTTACAAATGCTATGAAATATTAAATAATTATTTTCCTCATGCATTACCCAGGAAAAAAAATTACCAGTAATTATGTCAACCAGATGTTTTTTGGTTATTTTTCCTTAAATGTAATGTAAATTTTTTCATTTCCATTGATCACATAACTCACATACTATTTTTTTCTAGATCATGGGATGAATTAAGCCTGTGCACTCAGAAGAGTAAAAAATAAACAAACAAAAAATAAATAAAAAATGGTATCATGTTCTCTTTACAGTGACCTTTTCTGATTATTTATTTAGTGTGTCCATATGAGACACATATGTTATCTACTAATTTTCCTCTCCCCTCCCTACCTTAAAAAGTAAAAATAGGATGAAACCATTGTTCTTTCCAAAGTGCACTAATCCCATCTGCATTGGGGAGGTCCTAATTGCTTCTTACCATACCAGCAATGTCATCATGGTTCACATGTTATTTATATTCCAAAATTTCTGCCCCTAAGTTCTGCCAATTTCCTGTCACATCAAGGCACAGAAATACACTGAGATATTTCTCTCAGTGTGTAGCAAGAATAGGTTCAGCTGTGTTGTGCATGGAGCACTGTGTACCACTAATGTGTTTCACTCATCTCTGAGCAAGTATTATGCTGAACTAGTTTTGCTAAGTATGTGTCCACTATCAGTTATGTGTCATAAAGCTATGCCCAGGAACCATATTAAATCTAATCTGTAACTATTCCTGAATACTTAGGGTGCTCTGTCTATTTTTAGAAGTACAGTAATTCAATCATTTTGAAACTGCCCTATGCTGATTTAGCTGTCCTTAAAATCTGACATAAAATCACCATTGCTGATAAAAGTGTAGAGAAAGAAAATCTGTGCATAGCAGTTCCAAATGGAAACACTTCAAGTAGAAGGATATGAATGCTGCTGGGAGCACTTGCAGCAGACTGATCTGGTTATAGATTGATCTCTCTTGTGCAAGACAAGCCTGCTGTCAGCAATAGCTTGTCTCTTTCTCAGCTGATTTCAAAAGTGTCACAAAGAAAATTAGTAAAATGAAAAGCGATGCTTCTCCCTTCTGAATCCCACACCATGCATGGTACAGAATTCTGCTTGGTCTGGCAAAAGAATGTAAAACAATGAATTTACAGGTAGAATGTACAAGTCCATAATGACTTCCAGGTGGGGAGTAGTAGAATTTACAGTGTCTATACAGACAAACATGATTGCCTACAGGTCCCCAGGGAAGTGAATGATGACCAAGTAAAAAGACATGCAGGAAAGACAGTCTAATATTTGCTTTTGAGGACAGAGGGGCAATGACAGTGTACTGGTGGATCATTAATCTCCCAATCCAAATATCAATGGTAGATTTTATTAGCTATATCTTGCTTTTTGACACATAAAAGCCAAGTTTGACGGAAGACTTTGAAAAATATTTATCTTAACTCTTCCTTCAGATTCCTTCATTTTGGTAGAATTCAAAGCCTTTGGGAGTGTGTATGAATAACAAGTAAATAAAGAATTTTGTTAGTAATGCTCATTTGCCCTTTTCTCTCTGTCAACAAATGGCACAAGCAGTAACACTAAGATATATATATTGCAGCAGTATAGTATCAAACTTCACTGTGGATTCAAATTAAATGGAAAAGAAAATCAGAATAAATTCTATTTGTAAACTTTCTTTAAAAAACAGATGAGATGTCATCCTAAGAAGTATAATTTCCATGTTATTTCTTTTCTACAGAAATGGAAAGGGATCATTAGGAATATATATAACCCAGCAAGGAAGTGACTGTTAGACACCTTTGCAAATAGAGCATAATAAATCAGTGAATAAAACTCATAAAAACTCCAGTGTTCAAAATATTGTTTTCAAATCCCTGTGACGGATGTAACTGGGTGGTCTAGCTTAAAAAAAAATCCCAAAGACATGAAAAAGGTTCTTCCCAGCAGCAGAGTCCTCTCATTATTTCAAATCTCAGGTTTAAGGCTCAAGGAAGCAGCAGTAGGGTTATTATCCTCTGTAAGATTCAGTCTTCTGTGACAATTTTTTGACACACTCTAACAGGATAACAAGGTATGCAAGGCTGACAGAGGAGGATGATAATGCACTTGAGATTACCTTTTGACTAATTATGTGATCCAAAATAAATTAGTTTAGAATGTCTTAAAAGGCAGGTCAAAATTCAGTATTCATTGCCCATCTTTCTCCAAGAGTTGAAGGCCTGCTCAGTACACTGCATAATTGCCATGAAAGTACTGATTAGAGCATCATTGCCAGGATTCATTACTGAGCTTCCTTTGCGGCACTCACAGCTAAGGTTGCTCCCCAGCTATTCTTGCATTTGAATGCGTGAGGTTCTGGTAATAAATGTCATTTAGAATATATATAAAGATACTGTCACTTTAGAGATAACTTCAATCCCAATTAAGCATTTGCAGTATTTCTAGAAAAAAAAAGTTTCTTACGCTTATTCTTTTAATAACATGTGGATCTATACTCTATGCAGTAAAATAATCTTCGGATCGTAATCAGAATGTGGATGCACTTCAGGAAAAGATATCCTTTGGTTAAAAATGAACTGCTTTATCAATTTTGTCTCAGAAGACTTTTTGCACTAGTATTACAGAAGTACTTTTTCAAAGAAGCACATTTCATCATGCGGGCATTTTTGATTATTTTTCTGCATGAAGTACATGGATTATTTGTCCTCAAGGACTGCAAGTGACAGTAAAGAGAGTGTTCCATTTACTTTAAAGAAAAGGATTAGCATTCAAAATATCATGGGATCTTGTCTGCTTTCTCTTTTTATTGAGACAGTAAATGGCTTGCATTTAAATATATGCATAACTGCTATGCAATTATTTTGATCAGTAAAAAATCACTAACTCAGGTCCACATGAAATGTAGGCCAGAAACAGTCAGTTAATTTGTGTTTGTAATTAACTGTACCCTCATATGGTTCTCCCTTCTTGCTTCTACGGCCCAAAAATATCTTTGTAGCTAACATCAGTTATCGAGTTTATCATTCAAGTAGAAGAAATTGGTTCATATAAAAGCAGTGAATTTTCAGCTCGGATGTCAGAAAATGAGATGGCACCCAGCTATTCAATAGCAGATTGGATGCAACTCCCACTAGGCTTGCAGTGTCAAATTGGTCAAGGCCCACAATTATTACTTTGCTTAAATGAGGCCTTTCTGTAATTTGAATTAAAAATATCAAAGCTACATCAACCTGCCTGTATATGCGAGGGTGAAAAATGTTTGCCTCTTATGAAACCCTCAGACCATACTCAAGTTAATGAGAGAGAAATGTTGAAAAGATCACTGACAAAAAAGCTGTGAGGGTTTAGCAAAGTATGAGCACTTATTAAAATCTGCATTAAATAACAAATTTATGAGCTTTCATATTGATTCTTTCTCAAATATAGTTGTTGCAAAATTATTTTTTCACTGAGGGAAGTTACTGTTTTATGGGCTGAGATGGTTAATGCCACTTTCTGGAAGGAATGGTGCTAACACATTTTTTGATTAACACTGTAAAACTGACTCTTTAAAAATACTAACGTCTCATAAAATTGATTTCAGCAGTTTCTTTTGTGCATATATATGTATATTTAATCTTACATTTCAAGTGTTACATGGCAATGTGTTCAAATAATAACCATCTACAATGGTTTACACTAAAAAAGCACAATTCTTAAAAAGCTTTCATAATCTCAAATATCCCTTTAGACCAAGCAAAATAATCACAGCAGTGTTTGACCAAAAACTTTTCTGAGTATATGCATTTGGGCTGAACAAGTGGAAATATGTTGAACTCAGACACAGTGAGGGGAATGGGCTCCAGAGGCTCAATGGCTTGCTACAATCCTTGGTAACGAGTTGCTCCATTAATTAATTTAATAACTCACTTGTGAGCTGAAATCCAGAGGTGAATTTAAGAGTATTATTTAACTTCAAGATGCTAATAGTTGGAAAGTCAAGTTTGGTAAGCTCATTTCCTTAAATAAATGTTCCTATTAAAAATAAATATAATCCATCTTTTTAGGAGTACATCCAGTGTGTGCAGCTGGAATTTTGGGATGGAAAGAGCATGGTGTAACATTTGAGATGATATAAGGTTGGCTTTTCCCCAAGAGAAAATTATAGATTTTTCTACCAATCACAAAGTAACACAGAGTTTGCCAGACTTAAAGTGCTTAGCAACATTCTTGGCAAAGGCTTATATATAATCATCTGTCAATTACACTACTGCTGTGTGTGGGAAAAAGAATTCATTTTGACTACATTAAAATCTGATCTCCTTAATCCAGGCCTTGATATCTTTGTTCAAGAGGAATACATTTTTCTTTGGAGCATAAGATAGAGCTTTCAAGTTTCTCAGATTATTCCTACCATGCACTTACCTGGAGTAAAAATGAAAAGTGAGGGCAATACTTTGCAATTCAAGTTGCAATGAAGAAAACTCGTAGAAGCATAATTTGAATTTTCTTTCAACGAAAAAATGCATCAGTTTTAGTCCTAGCCTAGATTAATAAGGAAAGCCAAGATCACCCAGAGTTTAAAGGAAAAACACTGTTGTTCACAGTGTCATTTCACAGGCAACACAAAGTGGTCTATTGCAACAATAAAACACATTTGTACTAGAAACAGGGCTTTGGTCCTTGTAGAATTAAAAAATGTTTCCATAATATAATCTGTGTCCCTCGGTAGCTGTGGAAAGCTTTTGTTTTTCTGATTTTCTGTTCACATATGTAAGCATCCCTCTGTACTCATCTCTAATAAACTAAACTTGTTTCCACTTTATAGTTGAACATCCTGTAGATGAAGAACTTGTGATTCAGTCGGGAGGGTTCCTTTTTAAACTTCTGATCCAACTTACTGCATTGAAAATATTAATGTGTCCTCAATATAATGTCATTAAGGAATTCTGAACTCTCCTGAGCTTCCGTTTTTTCAAAATTTAGGTTTTCTTCTTATAATCTAATATACCAGTCCTTGGAGTTTTAAATAGGCTTTCTTTAGGCTTCTTGTCTCTGTTGTGATGTCCTTTCTCCTTTTTTCCTTGAGAATTAGGGGGGTCTCAAGAGTCAGAGTCAACTAATTAATTTCAATGATCAGAGTCAAACTGAAAAGGTTTTTTTTCCCTCCCTTTTGCAATAAAAAAACAACTTCAAGCACTGTCAGACACTTTGTGCTTTGCTGCATTCTTCATTTGGTAGTTGCCTGAGTATGTCAAGTTCCCTCTTACTACCAAACCATGTATTTCTTTAATCACTGGGAAATATCATCTTCTTCTGTAAGATTCTTCCCTCCATATGATTCCCCATTTTACCATAAACACACATACTTTTTCTGCTGTACTAATAAAGTGAAAATTCAATGTTACTTGTAGCAGTGGTATTTTGGCGTGTTCACACAGACATACAGACACAACATCAGTAGTTACCTAGAATATAAAAAGATTTTAAGTAAACTTTACACGGAAACCTCAAGTTTTTTGTATTAGAAATGGAAAGGAAAAAAAAAAGCATTTTTTGGGGAGAACATTTCTTGCTCATTCAGTACACTGAAATAGGTTGTTTAATCTCAAAGACTATTAATATTCTTTACAGAAATAATACTTCAAATCTAGAATTTGATATGCTTGAACACTATTCCAGATAGTGCAGAATTCCACAGGCTATTTACATGTTTTATGAAGTAGAACCTCTCATTTTCAATCTTTACATTTTAATTTTGAATGGCCTCTTCTGCTTCTGGTATTGAAAAGGGCTAGTAGATTTTAGTCTAAATGATTCATGATCTTATATATTACATCATGTAAAGTTTTGCTTTTCTTCCCACTGTAAATAGGATTAACCTACATAATCTCTTAAAATAAAAGCTTCTAATTTTCCTGCCTTCAGACATAGTATTGCAGTACTTTCCCAAGCTTTTGAAATCTATTTATTTGTGATATTACCTGAAATAGACTTGTAAGTCTAAATCCCATTGCAAAACACTGAGACCAGGTATTATTGAAACTGCTGCCTCAGATGTTCCCCTCCTTGCAAGGTGAATATAATCTAGCTCCTTTCGCCAAAGACTATAAACTTAATTCTACCAATAGTATGTTAATTTAAACTATCTTCTTACTATTAACCTATCTCTTTTGATAGGAACTAAAATTTAAGATATTTAGAAAAACATATCTCCCTCCTTAACTGTGAAGAAGGATCTATCTTTTCCCTAAACCTTCTGCCTGTCCTTGTAGAAGACAGGGCTCCTGAATTCTCAGCTGCATGCTCAGGTCTCACTGCGCTGTGCCATACAGGACTGCTTCCCGCTGAGGATCTGCAAGACACATGTCCATATCCAAACCCTCACATGTATGTGCTGTTTCCACGGTGTACCACAGTGTTCATGGTTGTACTCGGTGATCTTAAATGGCCTTTTCCAACCTCAGTGATTCTATCTTTGCAGACAGGATGCACCAGTGAGGCTGGTGCCAGCTTAAAAAAGCAGCTGACAGAGCTGAGGTTATTTAGTCTGCAGAAAAGGAAGATGAGGGGAAACATTATTCTCTACAACTACTTGAAAGGAGATTTTAGACAGGTTGGTCTCTCTTCCCCAAGGGACCAAGCAATAGGATAAGAAGAAATGGCCTCAAGTTGCGCCAGGGGACTTTTAGACTAGATATAGGGAAACGTTTCCTCACTGAAAAGGTGGTCAAGCATTGCAACAGGTTGCCCAGGGAAGAAATGCAGCCACCATCCCAGAAAGTATTCAAAAAACATGTAGATGTGACACTTAGGGACATGGTTTAGTGATGAACTTGGTAGTGTGGGGTTAATGGTTGGACTTTGTGATCTTAGAGGCCTTTTCCAACCTGAATAATTTTTAGTGCATTATGTTCTTCTTCTGCGTGGGCCATTAAGCTTTTGGTAGACCTTGCTTAACTCCAGAAAGTTATTTGATTCTTACTCTTAGCAACTCACAGTAATTCCTGTTAGTTGTGTGTAGCTGCATTACTCCAATTTTTCCCCCCAAAAAATACTTAAGATTGAGGATTCAAGTCCCTGATATTCAAGTTAATGGAGTTTAGGAGAATATACTGGGGAAATAATTTATTGTTTAATATTATGTCATCACTAATTTTATCCTTCAATTAATATTCTGCCATATTTCCTCATGTTTTATGAGAAAAATATTTGTACAAAGTCATCTTTTTAAAATTCATTTCATTTTCGTATCTGAAATAGACCATCTGCATGAACACGCTGAGAAAATGAAAGGAAAACTTCACATCTTTAATTTTATATATCAGAATTATTCATATGATTAAGCTTTGTTGAGGTTAAATAACGAGTTGATTCAATATGCCCCTAAATCAACTTGCATAATCATTATCTTAGGAAAGCAACTGAGATACAGACTGTCTGACTGCACATGGAATTAAGCATAGGAAGCCCTGTCAGAGGCCAGTAGTGGGGGAAGAAAAGGGCCCTCCATCCTTTCTCATTGCACAGGATTTTATTTTTCCAAGGTGGGTGGTTGCCAGGAAACAGTAAATGCAGTCAAAGAAAAGGATTCATTTGACGTGAGCCCCATAAGTGAGGCGAGGAAACAGAAAACCATGCAATGACTAAGCTGAGGAACAGCTCGAGAAATCCACATTTGTTCAGGTGATTACTGAGAAAGTTACACACAGTATTTTGGTTTTTTGTCCTTTCCCACCCTACGTCCATCTTCTGTAGGAAAGGAAGATGAGTGTAGTGCTGGCAGTAGCATGTGCTTTGAAAACAGCTTTGTTGGGATGATGCCCAGCACCCAGGAACCACCTCTGTTATTCTCACACACTGGCAGGGACCCTGTGGGACAGAACCTGCTTGACAGTGTCAGTCAGGTACCTGCATGTTCCTCACAGTGTCACCTCAATTCTCATCTCTCTGACTCCTCTCGTCCTGACCCTGTTCTTACCTTCTCCCTCGTCTCTTCCTCCTTCTCTGACACTTACAGCCATGGAATTAAGTTGCTTCCAGCTCTACTTACACAACATTCTGTGAAACATTCATTTCCCATTCATGTATTTCATCCAGACTGAAATTTGCTGGATGCAAAGCAAAGATCCTTCTTGGTATTTGTTTGGTTTTTTCACTTTGTTTTTGCCTGGTACAATCAGGCTCTATTCTTGTTTGTTTCCATGCATCATCACTGCAATAAATGTAAATAATAAGAATATGTGCAAATTATCCATGATTAACTGTTTCTGGGGTGAGATTATCAGTTCCCTGGGATACACCCCTCCCATAAGAAGTCTGTAATCTTACAGTCATATTAAGTCATTGAAATGATTCAGAAATGTTAAAGCAGAAAGATTCCAGCAAGGGAAGCTGAAATCTGTGACTCCCTAATAACTGCTCTGACATTTTTATGTAAAAATGTTTTTCAAAATACATTTAGATTGACAAATTTTGTTATAAAACTTGATGATATCCTACCCTGGTAATTATATGTACAATTAATTTGGAAACATGCTGGAGAAAAGAATAAGTGCAATTACTTTTACCGTAAAAACAGGTATCTGTGGACATATAATTTAAGACCACATTCAAAAATACCATACTTTCTTTTTTATCCATTAGTTTTAGAAGATGATAATTGGGGAGAAATTCTTGTGACATGGCTCATATTTGTGATTTATCTTTGTTGGAAAGTTGCAGATACATAATATTCTAGGAAAGATGTTTTGAGTTGGGTAAAAAAATATGTATTTCTAAGCAGGTAAAGTTATAAAAACTCTCTTGCTCACAGAGTTATAATATTTTATTCAAAATTTCTCAAAAGTTTAGTTAGAAATTTTATCTAAGTAGGGGTAATATAATTTTTCTATTGAAAACATACCTATAATTTATACAGATTTGATGACAGTAGGATATTCTTGACCTTGAACCATTTCATCTCAGAAATAGCAGGTTTAAGGATGGCTAAAAGAGAAAATTCTTCTCCAGTTACAAAGAAAAGCCATACTAAACCTATAAGAAATCAATTTCATTAGAAAACTTGGGATTTCAAAAGTGTAAATACATGTTGCACTGTATAAACAACTATATTAGTTCTAACATTAACACATGCCCTGTTTTACTGCACAGATTTTGCAGACAAAGATGAAAGCAAAAATCAAAAATATAGTCAGTGCACTTGCACAACTCAGGCTCATGAGAAAAGGAGGGAAAAGCCTAACTTCTTGTGGAGTCTGGATAAAACTGTCTTGATGTCTTTGGTGGCTTATGGAGCTGAAAAAGACACTATGTCCTGGAAGTGGTACCTGCCTTGCTGCCACAGGAGTATGTGCTGGCATATGCTTATCCTTAGGAAAGTGGACGTCCACAGAAATAAGGAGATGTCATAGAGGTACAACCTACCCCAAATGACTTTCCTTATGACAGGGCATGTACTGTCAGGAGCACAGTGACCAGAAATCAGAATTTCCTGAATTGCAACCCTGCATTACTTCTCTCAAATCCCATTGCCTTAACTGTTTACAGTCCTTACAGTAAGATTTGCCATAGGGAAATACTATCAAGGTAGGTCACACTTCAAGTCTACCAATTTTGACAGTATCCTTTCAGCACATTTCCTTTTCAAAGGATCAGAGTGAGCAACTGCCACTTCTTATTGTGTAAGAACACTTGCTGATCTTACTACTGCCAACTTCTTCACTGCATTACTTAAAATGTGGTGACAAGATGGAGCTGTCAGAAAACCATGTCCTCTACAA
Source organism: Myrmophylax atrothorax (assembly GCA_026770055.1). Lineage (NCBI taxonomy): Eukaryota > Metazoa > Chordata > Aves > Passeriformes > Thamnophilidae > Myrmophylax > Myrmophylax atrothorax. Next base: position 878,783 of record JAOXXN010000212.1, read on the forward strand.
ATACCTAGCTTTAACAAAGTACTAGTTCATAGGAAATCAATACCATATTTGTATTATATAAATACATATGTTCCAATAAATACTTGATAAACAAAACTATTTTTAATACAATACAAAGAGCAATGGAAAATTGTTTTTTTTTCATTACATACATGCACAGTTACAAAAAAAAATAGCAGTTTGTTGTTATTTTTAGGTTTTGCTGCTTTTGTTTTCTTATTGTTATGAAATATTTCTTTGAATGAAATAAAGCTACACAGTGAATTGGCTCTTAAGTGCATACGCATGTGTGCATATACACAAATCCCTGTAATGATGAAGAACCCAAAAATAATACAGTACCTCAGCACCTTTGATGTTCTCCTCAGTTTATCATTGTGCTCTTCATGCTATTCAGAATACCACCCATATTTTATTTCATTTTTTATTTTATTTTTAATCTTTAAGCATGAATCTATAAACTTTCAAAAGTAGGTCAGTTATCATTTCTGTTCTGAAAAGCCCTGTTGCAGTTAAGTGTGCTTCATTATCTAATATAAAGAAGAAGAGGAAGCTCAGGCTGTGTACATTTCATGGTCATGCAACTTTTCTATGGTTAATCAATGACACTTTCTCTTACTTCAAAGATTTTTTTACGGAAAAGCCAGTTAGTGTCATCTTCCACTGAAATATGGCACAAACGTCAAATGTTTCTGACAGCACAAGCTGATCTTGCATGATACTTCTTCTAATATAATATATAGCAATGGCTGTGGGATAGTTCCAAAGCAATTTAAACTACAGTCTAATTTTAATGAACCCGGGATAAATAAAACAAAAGCCAACAACAAAAAACCCACTCTCAACATTTTTTCTAAATGAAATTATCAGTTTCTCTCCTAATTATTTAGAATAGAAACTGAAGTTAATTCAACTATTTTAGATACTTATGAAAAATTAAGAAGAAAAATGTTCTTAGAATTGCATAATACATTAAGAGATCTCTGGACTCAATATAAATATACAGATAAATGTATTTGCACATATTTCAAAATATCTGCAAAAGCAGCAGTAAATATGTAATTTTAGATTTCCAGAAACATATGCAGTAAAGGAACTGGAGCCCATTTACAACCAACTTTCCTCTTTATTATAGACTTAAACTGCTTATGTTACTGTAGTGTAGTGTGCAGCTAGAGTAGAGAAAGTACAAACCTCCAAAATTACCAGAAAAAAAATATGGTTTTCTTGTGAAATCTGCTGAGGATGTTGCAGGCTGCCCTTCTGCAGTGACATACCACCAGCCTGATATGACGTAAGTCCAATTCATGGTCTCACTGGCATAAATATTTGAGTCTCACATTGATACTGGTATTGGAAAAACTGAAATAAAAAGCATTCTGACATAAACCTGGGAAGTTCTATTGGTTTTGTTCTTAACAGTGTGGTGTAAAATAAGGAATACACCATCAATTTGCAATTATTTTTATTTGACATCTGTTGAATTTAAAGGATTGGCATGTGCAGTGGGTTATCCCAGCCAGGAGCTAATCATCACTCATAGAACTGTACACTCACTTCTCCCCTGTGGTGGAATGGGGAAGAGAATAGGAAGACAAAAAGAAATCGTGAGTCAAGACAGACAGTTCAACAAGTGAAGAAAAGAGAAAAACCTATATGCAATGCAAACTGAAAAAGCAGAAAGCAGCCACTAACAATCCCTGGAATTGAATGCACAGTTAAGAAAGGGAGTGAGCAAGGGATTAGGTGAAGGAGCAAATAAGTCAATGTCAGGACCAGCAACAGAAAGTAACAGCCTGCCAAGTCACAGCTAAACAGATGTAGCAGCTATAAATTCAGGCTAGCACACCTTGATCAGGTCTGTCATTATCTTGAACCCCTTGAGCCCCACTTAGGGCATCAAGAAGAACTGTGGTGGGTTGACCCTAACCAGCAGCCAAGCACCTACACAACCGCTCGCTCACTCCCTGCTCCAGCAGGTCAGGCGAGAGAATAGGAAGAAAAAACACTAAGAAAAGTTGTGGGTCAAGACAAGACAGTTTAACGAGTGAAGGAAAAAGACATAAACAATGCAAAGGAAATCCCTCACCACCTCCCATAAGCAGACTGATGCCCAATCAGTTCTGAGCAAAGGCCACCACGGAAGCCAAAACAAAAATCCC
>JAOXXN010000212.1:892740-934308 GCA_026770055.1 Myrmophylax atrothorax
CCAGAACAATTTGTCAGTGATGATACAATCCACATGTTTTAACATACTGTCAGTCTAATTATATATGTGTGTGTAAGGGCAGAGATTATAAGGCTCTGTAGCTGTAGTTATGGGGACAGTTGCATTTCACATCTTTGTCTTCAAGCAGAAGTTTTCTTGACTCAGTCCTAGGGAGGCAAAGCTTACCCTCAGTCACTTTGGCTTTTGGATATTTGCTATCAATATGAAAAGAGATTTTTCAGAAATGTTCAGTTAAAAAAATAACAAAGTCCAAGTGATGTTAATGAAAACACAGGCTAATAGAACAGGCACAATAATGTGGATGTTTTGTTCCCTTGTTTAAGGGGAAACTCATAAGCTTTACTGGAGTAGAATAAAAACTTCAATACTTTACTTGAACTCCAGGTTTCCTGCTTGGCTGAAGTCTAGAATAAAAATAGCATCTCCTGTAAGATGCTAAACAGTTTTAGGATGTATCCTGTGAGGCTAAAGCCTTTCTCATTATGAATGTTAGTTGTCAGACAAAAAAACCAGTTTAATTAATTTCAGATTTCAGGTCTAAGTTGACAATAACAAAACAAGCGAGTATTTTAGTGACTTTTTCTGCTTGTGTTCTTCTCTGCCATCCTGGGTAGAAATCTCCCTTCATGTCTCTCTCTAATGACATCTCAGGCCACAGAGCTGCTGGTTGGATTGTCTTTTTCTCTAAATTTTATAAAAATGGAGGCTTGGCAACTGTATCAGGCAGGATTTCCTTCTATCCACCTCAGAGTGTTCCCATAGGATAACCAATGTGCAGTGATGACAGTGCCCTGTCATTATGGGAAAGTGAGTGTGGGCAAACAAACAAACCAACCCCCAAATGTTCAGTTTGGTTACATTATAGGAGGGAAATATTTGGATATTTGGCTTTCAGTTGCTCCTACTTCTTTTTCCTTTGGAATTATCCATGTTATCTTTGAGTCCTCTTGATTTCCACTGAATCTGACAGGTATTTTTGATTTCATGATGGACAAGTTTTATCTTTGGCTTTTTCTGTGCAATTTTACTGATTCCACAATGATACTTATTATAAGAGTTTATCATTCTGTTCACATTGCACTTCACTTATGATTTTAGTGTGTTATATCTTTGTGATAGGAAGCTACTTTGCTTCAGTTTGATCTCACTTGTGTATTCACTGCCTTCATGGGGGTAGTGGTGTACAAAGAACCCCACGGCTGAAGCTTGTTCCAGCTTCCAGAAGGCTGAGGGCCATTCTTGAAGACCTTTATGTGAGGTCTTCCATTGACATTGAAGTGCACTATGGACTTAGAAAAATGGAAAATGAGAAGCTGAGGAGTGTAATGACCTGTGCTTCAGCACCAGTTTGGAGTTCATTCCTATGGAGCAGTGGTAGTATATTAGGAATGAAAAGTAGTGCTGTATATGGGATTAAAATCAAAGATTATTTCATTTGATTTAAGATATGCTACTCTTTCTTGGTGGTGGCTAGACAGGAGTTCAAGGTTGAATTCCAGTTGATGTTGACAGATTTTGATTGTGGTGATAGAGGCACATTCATTTTCTCAAAGTAACAGTGCTGATATTGAGGACAGACTCCTCACAAGCATCTGTTGCCCCAACTGTGCAATTGATATGTATGGAAAATATCCTGCATGTTGCTTTCAGATTGGGCATAAAGTACAGGTGTGGTCAATAGTTCTTATTGTAAACTTTGCCTACGTGCAGAAACCCAAAGAGAAATGAAAATCTTTCTAGCTCAAGGTTCAAGCTGTTTGCTTAAGACTGAAGTTTTTGTGCGCCATCCCAGCTGCATTGAACTTACAGTCGTTCCAGACATTATAGAAGGGAAGACAAAACTAACTTGAACTCTTTTGCTCTTGTGTTTCTTGCCACAGCATACTTGTGGGAAAAGCCCCATCCTGATTTCTTTTCTTTCAGTAAAAAGAATAAATTCAGACTAAATTAAAAAAATTTTACAGCTAGACCCATGGTTTTTTTGTCAGCTGCAACACTGGCTTAATGTGATTTGGTTTCTAATATTTCCCTGTAATGTTCTTATTTTTTACTTCTGTCTTTTCTTTATTATTTCAGTAGGACTGGCAAGCTCCGTGACACCAACCAATGTTTTAGACATTAATAAAAACAGCATTATTCAATAAAGATCAGTTTTATTTAATAAAAGAGAGAAACAAAAGATAATCTGATTTTTCATGCTGCATTCACATTAAATCAACCTCCTGAGGTGGTTGTGGATGCCAAGTCTAGTGGCAGTCTATCATGAGTCCTAGGATACATAAACATGACTCCAGACAGATTGATTGCAGAGAAGCCCAAGAGGCAGCTGATATTCATCACAGGTTTGGTTTATAAAGTGTTACATTAAATTACTTGATTTTCACCAGTCTTTGTAATATTGCCTGCTGCATTATTAATGGCAGTTCAAAATGAAGAGGATTTTAAATAGTTTTGAGACATGTAGATAACAATAATTATTATGATTATAAAGTATATATTTGAGGGTGTTAGGCTGCTGCACCCTCCTCCAAGGGGGACATTGTAGAATGAGGATTTGCTTTTTCATGTCCTTGACTTTTTTTTTTCATGAATAGACTTAATTCCAGTGTAAGGTGTTAGTCTGATGGCCCCACAGAGCTAAGAGATTGAAACTCTTCATCTTCCAAAGTACAGCCTATGTGGTATCTATGCAAACTTCCACTTTCTACTTCAGTGGTGTGACTTAAACTTGACCTAGAGGATGATATAAGTTCCGGCTCTGTGGAACGAGGTATTGCATCCATCTATTGATCGGCAGCAGGTGTGATCCAGAGCCCATTACAGTCAGTATATGGCAGTTCATTGCCTTTAGTAGGCTTTAATTCAGAGTGTGGACTGAGCTTTCTGGAGTGGTATTTTTCAGCCTGTAGCCCACACACCAGTGGTGATTCATAGAACATCTGAGCAGTGTTGTGAAACCAGTGCCAGAAACCTTATGTGTGCAAGCTAGAAAAAACCAAGGGGAGGAAATAGAAATAACAAGGCTGCTTTCAGAGTGCATCCCAGTTTGTGTTTGGTTGTAAACAAAGGCCTTTGTGACAATACCAAAAGCAGGACACTCTGTGTAAGATGGCCTGGATGTCTTTCAAAAAGTTGGATGGCTCCTTTCCTTGAAAGGGTTGAGAAAACCCACTGTAGTGAGACTAACTGTAATAATTTGAAGTGTTGCTCTGAACTGCTTGGTATTGCCTCTACTTCAGGCACAGTCACTGCTGGTGTGTTTCTAATTTGCTGCAGCACAGGTTCACTTAAATCAACAGTGAGTGCTGGTTCAGTGAGACAACACAGAAGTAGCCTGCCCATCACCTGATGGCATCTGCACTGTAGGGTCAATTAACTTCCTAAAAGGCTCCTGCTATACTCACAGGGATGTTTGTGTGTTCTTACACCCTCACTCTTCTTGTGTTTTGGTTTTTTTTTTAATCAAGGTTTCTTGAGGAAGTTTTCTGTCTTGCACACAGTTGTCCCCCTGAAAGTCGCTCAGCAAAATGCAGTTTTGTTTCTTGTACAGACAATGTGTAAAAGATTGATTGATGGTGGATTCATGAATGTTGATGCCACGTTTTCCCAAATGTGCAAAATGAAAGGCCTGTTCCCTCTTCCTGTGGTCACTTCAGCTTCTGACAGGCCCATCTAGGTCTGTTTTTAGTTACTTTCAATTGATTTGATTTGTTTAGCTATTTGGGGTTTTATTTGCAAACAAAGACGTTTGTCTCAGTACTGGCAAGATGTTTTGGATAAAGTGTTTCAAAAGTTGGCTATGGTAATGTTTCATAAGCAAAACAGAACCAAGTCTAAAAATGACCATGTAGATTGTAAAACATGAGAAGGAGGAAGGGTGTTGAATAATGTTGATCCAATAAAAAGAACAAAATAAATGAGTTAGCAAGTCTAGTATCAAAAAGCAGCAGGGGTAATAATAACAAGCACCCCAAGCAGAAGCATGGAAGGATGTCAACACATTTTTTATCCCTGAGGTTTACAACTCTAGGAGATAGACCAAGGAGCAACAGGAGAAGAGTCCTCTCCAGCTGAACCAGGATGCTCTACATGCCTTTTGATCTATTTGTTTTCAAGGTAGGTAGACTGTTGAGCAGACAGTCTGCAGACCTCTTGCTGAGGAACAAGGCAGATGTCCAGATAATCACACAGATGAGTCTGCATGTCTTCCATGCTAAAAAATCCTCCAAGTCAGAGATTTTAGTCTCATTCATTGCTAAATGGCCTCAGAACCTTGAATTTTGTTGGTCTTCAACATAATTTGCTTTTTATTTATATTTTTATATATTTTTTAAAAAGTGTAGATTTATGTCTTCAGTATACATTATGTAAATTCATTGTGCAAGAGAAGAATCCCAAACTTGGCAGAGGTAACTAGTCAGTGGTGTCTCTGAATATTATTCCAAATCATAATATAAGAAAGGAAACAATACCACTTACTCTTCAATCCAATCATCAGAGATTCTGGGTTAGCACATAATTGTGTCCACCATTTTCTTCTGAGCCTTGGTGACTCATTCTACTTGTCTTTGAGAAAAGAAAATAGTGGTGATTTGCATGTCCCTATAGTTAAAATATCTGTATTTATCCTTCAGAGCTCTGCAGAACTTTCCAGTGTGGTAAGTCCGTAACAACACCATGTACCTGCAGTTACACCTCTCTCATCCTTACCTTGTTTTCAGGAGTAAAAATAGGCTCTGGTTTACTCAGGTTCACAAGTCTGTAGCTCATAAGCTGAAGAAGGGTATCTTTTTGTGGTAAACAACACAGGACTTTGGGCAGAATTGAGCAGCCCTGATTCTGCCCAGCAGGGCACAGAGGTGCACACACACTCTGGAAGTTTATTACCACACTTGGTTACACTGTAGGCAACATACAATGAATACTTTCAGAGTTTTCACTAATCTGCCCTATTTACAGTACTTTTCACAGTGCATATTCTGCTTGGATCTGTTTAACTCAGAGTTAGGTGCTTTGTTAGGTGTTATGCTCACCTACAGAATTAGGTACTAAAGAACACTGTAAAAACTTGGCCTACCTTCTGTAGAAGAGAATGGAAAAGGAGTATATGCAAAAGGGGTGTCTTAGAAGCCACTGTGTGCTAGTGACCCTGATACTTGACTGGAATTGGTCATCTTCTAACACTGTTAAGGCAAGGCCACTATTTCCAGGTCTCTCTGGTGAGTTTCTTTTCATAGAAATGCTACTGAAATGCCAACTGTTCAAAGACATGTAAGTCAGGGTATGAAAGATGGGGGGCCAAAATTTAGGGAACACTTTTCAAGTCTTATATGAGCCTTTCTGATTTATATTATCCTCCTTCTTAATGACATTACTTCTTCAGTGAATGACAATAAGAGCAATGTATTGCTTTTTAAAAGCTTGATACAGTGCTCTGCATAGATCTTCCCTCATTCCCCTCAGGTTTATCAGTTAAGGTTCTCTTATTCTATGTATTTTTCTATATTATTTGGGAAACAGTTACAAGACTATCATGACTTTAGCTGTACTCTGCTCTATCCTTTGTGGTTGACTGTGTCCCCTGCAGCAGTTGTCTGATATGAGATGATTTCTTGCATACTGAACACTTGTGCACAGTAGGATTCTGTTATATACTTCTGACTCTTTGACACCATCTGCCCAGTAAAGTGGTTTTAATGGGTTTCCACTGAGCCAGCCTGGAGTACAGCCCTGACAGCATGCTCTGTATTTTTAAAAAATAAACAAAATCTCTTCAGAACAGCTATCCATGAGCGTTGGCTTCTCCAACAAACCTGAGGATTACATACTGTTTGATATTTTGCGGAGGCAGAAATATCTCTATTTGATAGGCTTTAAAATAGGAAAATGACTGATAGCTTGGAATGGTGTTCTAATAGTACTGGTTTATTTCTTTAAATTACCTTATAAAGCATTACTTTCTGTCCCATTTTTAAAGTCAGGTATTATTATCCTCTTACAGAAATGCAATCATTTCACCTTGTTAAGAGTTCTCTTTGTTATGAAAGCAGGGGAAGGTAGTGGTTCATGATGGTGATTTAGGAGTCAGGGTACCCATTGGCTTTCTGTAACCTTTGAAAAATCACTCAGTTCTCTGCTTTCCCTTTCCTTTTTAATCTGTGTTGTCTTGTCTACTCAGAATACAAGGTGTTCAGAGCAGCATCTGTTTCACTTGCTGTTTGTAGAGCATCTGCCCCTTGTCTCAGATCAGAATGTACACTTCACCACAATAAAAGAATTAATTACTATCCTTTGAGTTAGACATTGGAATGGGCCCTTCTGATTGGCCTGATTGCTGGGCAACATGAACAGCTCACAGGCCTGTAAGAGCAGAAAAGAAGAGTAGGGTAAGGGAAAAAAATAAAGATATAATGAAAGCATCTGTGTGATTAAAATATTCTTAGAGATTGAGTAGATCCCATCCCCTGATGTTACAATTAATAAGCTATCTAAGGCTTTTCAAATAGCACCATGATAAAGGCAACATAAAACCCTTCTAATAAGAAGGTATAATAAAGATGTTTTTGTATTTCTTTCTGTTATAATCCATGTTAATAAGCTATTAAGGAAAATATTTTCAGTATCTTTATTAACAATGTGACAAATCACTTAAGATGAAAAAACTGGGGGTTTTGGCAGATGGTAGAGATCTTAGAAATATTTCATCCCTTCTTTGCCCCTTCAAATCTTTGGGGTTTATTTTAAGCACCTTCTTGTTAGTAAGTTGTGAACACAGTGGGTAGTGGTGGTGATGAGATGGTGAAAGAAACTGTTGGCTGGTCCCTTATGTTATTGATGGGACGTGAAAATTGAAAGAGTCAAAATAAATGGATTCTTCAGAACTTCTGAGATAACTTGATGTGAACACAGAGAATCAGACACAATCCTTTTTTTTAGTCTTTAAGTTCTTTTTTTCTAAATGGTGTGGAATTTGACCTCCAGCTGAGGTGCAGGTTTCCATCTGAAGCGTTTCTTTTGCCTTCTCTATGCCCTGAACAGTCGTAGTCCTGGTTTGTAGATCTGCGTAGGGAGCCAATACAAGATATTTGAATCTCTGCCTCTAGCTGCCCATTTATTTGAGAGCAATTGCTGCTCAGGTCCATGGAAAAACAATCTTCATGATGCATTTTGAGTGAAGAGACCAGGAGGCTAAGGCAGCTTTTCAGTGCATCCTGAACTGTGCAATACCTTCATATTAAAGAACAGCTCACAGCCCTTATTAGCTTTGGAACCTTTTGGTCTGTAAAGATATTGGGCATTTTTAACCTGTGGAATAGGCATGTGGTGGTGCCATTTGTGAGAAATGGGTAAGATTCTTTGCACCTGAAGAAGCAGAAAGTTCCAGCATCATTTAATGCATTGTCAACAGTAGAGCTGTGCATGTGATGTTTTCAAATTATGTGAATCTTTGCAGTCTGCAGGTTTTTTTACACTCTGGCTGGTTTGGTTGAAGGTTTGTGGACCACCTTAGCAATACTGCATCCAAGTGCAGGGTCTTTTTATGTTCTGTTTGTGTACATGTAGATTCCTTTGGACTTGCCCTCTTTTGACATCCTCCAGCTTCCTGAGGTCCAGAATTCTGACTGAGTTTAATGGATCCAATTTCATGTTAGAAAAAGTATAAAGCAAGAAACACTATGAATTCCCTTGACAATTAAGGTGGTATTTCCCATATGCTGATATTTTGAGTGGTACCTCAGTGCTCCTTTCTCTTTGCTTTCTTTAATTATTCATTTGTGCAATGCTAACTACAGTGAATACTTAAGATCTGTGATCCTTACACAGGTGTTTGCTGGTGCTTTTACCTTTTCCCCTCTTTGTCCTATCATAACTTTGGATATTGCTGAAAATGTTCCCTGCTGTTTCAGCTGCAGTAATTTAAAACACATGTATCAGCATCAACTGTGTTTTTTCTTGCCTTTTTATTTAGCCTCTCTCACCAGCAATAGATCAGAGTAATGGTACGATAATCACTGTTGAAGCATTTATTTGTTTGTTTTCTTTCTATTTCTATGCAGTCATATGCTCCTTTCATCTATTCCTATCAGAATTATGTATGTGGTTTGGATCAGACCCTGAAAAAAGAGAAATGTTTGTAAGTGGAGAACACTATATATAGCAGACCTTTGTTACAGTATTTATAGTCTTGGTGCTTAGAATGTCTTGGTCTGCATTGTGGGTTCTCATCCAATAATCAAATTGCATCAATAATAATAACAAGGATGGTTCATTAAGAGATTCTTTTCAGCTGTCCTCTTTTCAGCAGCTTTGGAAAAGAATGATGAATTTGGCAGCATATCTGCAGCGCTAACAAATCTGGGGTTTGGCAGCCTGACTCAAGAACAGTGAATTCAGAACTGGAGATCCCTTACAGAGATGTCCTGATAGTAACTGGATTTAGGTGCAGAGGGGGAGATTCACAGACCTCAGATGATTTTAGCTGTTGCAGTGGGTCATATGATCCTTTCTCGGGTAATTAACTCTACCAAACACCAAACCTTAGGTCTTTCTGGCCTACAACTTCTGTCTGGAGAGTTGTTGGGAGACAGTAAATGAAAATTCCTCCCAGAATGGAGAGTATTGCAGGATGTCAGTTGGTGTCACAAGACTTTTCTAGTGCTTCAGTTCATACTCTGAAGTGCTAAACCCAAATTTTTTTTCCTAATGAGTACATTCTCATTTTTCCACCTGAGGAGAGTAGCTCTCCTAGTCTTCATAAGTGTGGTGACACTGCACCATTCCCTCAGCTTCTCTGGCATGGTCTTTGACTTGTTGTGAATGTTTGCTGCCAGTTTGATCCATTTGTCAAAGAAACTACACGTTTTTACACTTGTTTTATCTTCTTCCTACAAACAGGCACTATCAAATTGTCATCTGGAGCCTTTGGAATTATTGTGGCAGTTGCAGTTATCTTTTGTGCTTCTTTGACATCTGTCTTAGGAATAGCTGATCTATTGTATTCGCTCTGGTCTAAATCTGAGTGGGCCTTAGTGAATGTTTCTTTTCGGTACCTCTTCATGTTCCTCTCCAATGATTGAACAAATGTTTCTCTCAGACACTCAGTAAGTGAATCCCTCCATAGTTCTTGCACTTTCTCTTGCCTCCTTGTTTATAGGTCAGTGCCATTACTGTTCTCCTTTCAATTGTCTTTCCAGTCTTGTTTTTAGCAACAGGATGAACAAAAGGAATTGTGGAGGAGAACAGACTATATATAATCTTAGATTTAGAGATGTCATTGAACTTGTAGTATTGACCTATAGGAGTTATCAGAAAATAATTGGAAATCTAGGCTGGGAGCCCAGAAAATTAAGATTGAGGGCAAGCAAGAAGAAATTTATGAAAGTTGGAAGACAAGAGAAAGAAATAAAGATTGAACTCGGTATTCTGTTCTATGCTACTTCTTTGCAGAGTAAGAGTAGAGAGTGAAGAATGGGACTGTGAAGGCTGCATATTAAAGAAAGTCAGGGTATCTGGTCCCTGTGCTCTGTAGGCTCTCCAGGCAGACAGTGTGGGCACAGCCAGTGCCCCTCACCAGAACAATCCCAGGAGGTCTGATGTCCTCAGTGTCCCTCCCACATGCCCAAACCACAGCCCATGGGCCAGTTACACATATTTCTGATCTCATCCTATAAAACTTGTATTCTACCCAACTGAAGGATTGCCCTCAGGTTCATTAAAGCAATTTGAACTAAGAAACCACAGTCCCTTCTATACACTTTAGTTTCAGACTATAACAAATATTAAACTTATTCCATGGAATAAATAAATCTTAATTTTGCTTTTGATAAATTCACATCACAGCAGCCAACATAGAGTTTTGTTTATTTTCATAATAATCTCACGTGAAATGGCTTGTATTTCATTTCACCTGCCTGAAAGGAAAATCAAAACAACTGATGCTCAGTTACTTCTTTACATTCAATAGTTGAAAATGACTCCTTTTGTTTTTACAGTAAAACATTCTCACATTCATGCAACCTTGGTAGTTCCCACCCTTTTTTTTTTTTTTTTACCAGTAGTAAAGAGTTTTTCTCAGCATTCTTCCCTTTGCATAATGGAAGATCTCACACCTTGCAAGTCCTCTCAGTGTCCTTCCTTGACCTGCTGGCAAAGAGTGATACTGAAAAGTTGGTTGTTTTCCTTCTCAATCGAAGCAGATTGCACAGCTCTCGCAATTGAACTTGCCTTCTGCCCTGGACAAGTGGTCATCAGCTGTGCTGGTAACAGAGAAACAATGCATTAGGTGATACTAGAGATACCATGCAGCTTAAGAGAAAGAAATAATGACACAACATAGCATTGCAATGGAAACTGTGGTAAGTGCTGTGAAAACACAGCAAGGAACAATAAGTCTTTGGAGTCAAGGTCTAACTTCATGGGAACAATGTGCAGAGATTTTATAATTTGGCTGTAGAAAAAAATAATGACAGACCTTACCTGGAAATTAAAAACTTTTACAGGTACAGTGCTAGCACAGTAGTTGAACAGTGGTGCTTTCCTGTATTTTGTGTGTGGAATTCTCTTCACAGTCTGTAAGTTGCAAGCAGTCAGAAAAATAATTGTAATAATTCTTTACTGGGCTGAACTTGCTCTGAGAATGAGCATGGGTGGTGCTGCTGCTCAGTGGGCTCAGTCAGCCTCAGTGGGGCTGCTGCAGGCTCGCTCTCTCCTGTGGCATTGCCATTTGTGCAGCTGAGTAATGAGCCATGTAGAGAGCTCACTGAGCCAGCTGAAAACTAATATTTTTTTCTCATTTATATGGGTTGGTTTTTTTACTGCAGACACCAGCTCCAACAACACTGGAGTTGCCTATGAAGTAGTTCAGCTCCTTGATTTGACAGAAAACCAACCCACCAAAAAGAAAAGGTTTCTGACAGATATGGGACTGTGAATAATCTCACCATGAGACCACAAGTTCTCCAGATCTAAGATGAAAAAGGGTTGAGTGTGTGCCTCTATGGCCTACAATTACATTTTCTTTTTGTAATACCAAACTGTATGTCCAGTAATCTGTTCCTGCGCCTTTTCATCCTCATTCCCTTGTAGAAAAAATTGTGTTTATAGAAACCAGATGTTGTTCAACCTTAGGGTGTTGTTCAAGCTCAGAAATGAGGCAAAATGGAAAAAAATTTGACAGCAATTACTTCTTATAATTGACATTTCAGCTGATAAGCCTTGCCAAAGTTACATCCTATTCCAGCTACAAAACAGATACACTCCGGAAATAAAAGTATAGTAGTAATTTTAATGATGAACAAGGTAAAGCCATGGAAGTTAGATAATTTTATGTAGCAAATACTATGAGTCCCAGTTCTTTCTCAGTATATTCCTTTTAATGGTTTAGTTGAAATTTTTGAAGGAGGGAGAAGGCCTCCCTCCCACTGTTTTTGGTAGTGTGGTGTCACTATACTTTATACTTTTGGATGCAGCTACAATATTCCAGCCTGAAGTGGACATTACTTACCTGTATGCTGAGCATTTTGATGAGTGAGTTGAAAGGTTTTGGAAATCATCTTTGTCTTCTTAATCCAGCCAAACCAATTCCGAGTAGCTGAATTCTGTACTAGTGCTGACAGAGGCTGTGGGATGGTCCTGAATATGGAAGACACAGGAGTTTCCAGGAAGAAATTTGGGGTTTATGTTATTGCCCCAGTCACAGAGCTGTGGTCACTGTCAGCCATCACCAAGGGCTGCTGTTGGCACCATTTCCAAAAAGCTGAGCATCCCTTTTTCATAATCATGGATCTGGGCCAGCCCAGCATTTTCTCTTTGGCTTTCAGTTCTGTGCTAAGCATTACAGACTACTATTGTGTGAGATCTCACATCTGCCTGTCACCCAGACACTTCCCAGTTCTTAGTCACTTGTTTATTCCTTCCCTTATGAACCTGTGCTGTGACTCAATTGGTGGCTCTTAATGGCTCATCAGATCTTGTGTGGGTTTCCTGTTCCTGACCTTGGTTTTCTCCTCCACCCCCAGAGTTACACACAAATAGACAAATCCCTCTGGGAATTGTAAATCTGTCACAAGTGCCACTGCTTTGGTTTGGGTGTAGCAGGAGGCATGGGCTCTTACAAATGCTTGCTAATCTGCATCAGAGTTGCTTTTTTCTTTCATTTTTAAAATTAGATCTATCTTGATTCTTAAGGCATCCAGCTTTTGAGTCAAAGTCTGCAGTTCACAGGAGTGTTTTCTTTTATTACAGTGGAATGGATAGACCAGCATGGGGGCCAATGGCTGTTTGAGTCATGGTCCAATTCCTAATTACACCTGTGTGCTTCCTTAATGGAATTCAACTAAAGGAGTTTGTTGTGTGAAAGTAGTGATATTATATTTATTTCTAAATTCATTTTAAGATGTCAGCATGTAGCCTTGAGGATGTGAAAGAAAGGTAGCGCTTGTCAGCCTCCCTGGCTGCTCTGAATTACCCTGAACCGTTTGGAAATGAAAGGTTCAGAGAGCACAGATGGAACAAATTGAAGCTTTGAGTGAATTGAAAGGGCAAGTTTACTGGCTAATCATGATCTCTATGGGCAGAGGGATAGCTAATAGATTGAAATAGTCAGACGTGGTGAAGTCCTTGGAAGAACTGCTTAAGGCTTTTAGCTTTCCAGTTCTGGCTTGTGGTAACTGCCTTCTTTTTAATTAAAATGTCTTTTATTTCCCCAGAATTAAAATAAAACATGGAAGCATGTAGTATTTAGTGAATATATAAGACATGAATGTTCTTATCTGGGTTGATTATTTTCTTGCTTTTAAGATAACAAAATTGCAATAATACATCTCTTTATCTCTTTAGAGATTATATTTCTTAGTTCTGTAGAGCCAGGTTTTTAGAAGCATTTGGTTTTAAGTTTGAGCACCAAAATGCTCCAAACTCAGCAGATAGAATCTTGGCTGGGGTTTAAGGATGCCAATGTGATATTAAGAACTATTAATATTACAACAGAAGTTGATGAACTGGATGAGTTCAGAATTTCTGTTCCACCGTATATATTCCATTTTCCTGTGCTCTCTTCTGCTGGCAGAATTTCTTTTTCTTGAAATTTGTCTTGAAATGTGAACTCTGTGAGATCAGTCACAAAACTGCACTTGCCAACAGCGTGCAGGTGGCCACGGACATGCAGAGGTTTGTGTGCCAGGCTGGGTTTATTTTACCAGCTCCTCATGATGTCTGTCTGAAGGAATGGCTCTGTAGCACCCCCAGCCAGGGCCACTGTTCTAATGCCCAGATTTTTGTATCAAAGCTGATCAAAATCTCTCTACTCATAGCAGTGAATTGTTAGTCTGAAAGGTGTTAATGTCTGTGAGCAATGAAATGTTGAGGCCTCAATTTATATCTCTTTTACCTACTATATTACAAGTTCATGTTACAAAATTTGCTTCCAATAATATTCCCTTTGCTTGTGTTTACTGACTCTAGTGGAGCAGTACAGATTCCTTCATACCATGTACCCCTTAGTTTGCCACCACACTTGAGATTTCTGAGATTTAAAAAAACCCTAACACACCAGAATAAATTTATATTCCTCTAATGTTCTTAAAGAAATACCAGGTGGTGTGTCGAGTGTTTTAAACTGAAATGGAAGAAACACTTCCTAATAGTGGTAAGGATGAGATTACATAAAAAAAATCTTAGGAAATATCGTTGTAGTCCTGTCTGCAGCAGGAGTTTAGTATCAGAAGGCTGCGATTGGATTAGAAGGTCAGAAATTCCAGGGGGGTGGAGGGAAAGGAGCAGCTGTGCCAAATCAGCCCACCCTTCTGAGGCAGCTGAGCATCAGCACGTCCTGGTGTCCTTCCCAAAGAGATTCACATTGATTGCATTGTTCTGAAGATTTTCATTGATCCCAGAACTGAACTGCATTCTCCTTTCCCCAGGATTACACAAAGGAGTGCTATCTTGCAAGACAGTTTTATCACTCTCAAAGAAAGCTTTCATGCTTCCCGTATACACAGAACAGCCCATAGCTGTGTTCTGAAATTAAGTTCTTGTTACATTGTCTAAGAGCTGGATAATATCACAATATCCACTTTCCACAGGTTGTGGCCCCAGATGATGTTATGCAGAGCGTTCTGTTAAATCAGACATGTTTCCAAGCAGACCAAACTCCCATTTTTAAGGAAAAAACCCCTTTTTTCAATTATTAAGAAGTTTACAGGCTGCTGTTTTTTCATGTGTTCCCACAAGCTGCAGCCAGGTGAGCTGTTTATGTAGGATATCAGACACATTGGCTACTGAGATGCAAGTTAAAACATCAGAGTAATTCAATATTTATTTCCCTTGTGACTTTCCTTGGAATATCTAGTGGGCATCTTGTTCAGAGGCAACTCTCCTTGGGAGGCTGCTTGTCTAAGGAACTCCACAGTTACCATGACAAACACCTCTGGTTTATTTATTTTATCTAGGAGGGGGAAGGGAGGAGCAGAAAAAAAGTGGGAGAAGAAAATAATCTTGAGAGAGATGAATTTAGCTACTGTTTTTGGAATATAACATAACCCCCTCAGAGCCTCCTTGCAGTGTATTAAGTATATGCAGTATATAGAATATATACATACTTGGATACAGAGGGGTATGTGACAGTGTTGTCCAGAGTTAAGGTCTTAAAGCCAGTAACCAAATTTATATTTTTACTGTTTTTACCAACAGAGGAGCCTATAAGGCCCTCTAGTCTCTCCATTTATAATGTCAAGCATGTAATTAGACTTCTATTCATTTATCTTTGTAATGAGTATTATACTTTTTAAAAGGAGTATACTCCTTATATTGGCCACCTTCAAAAAGGCAGAGCATGTTCCTCTTGATTATCACCTTGGTAATTAAAAGCATAGACTTTCCAATTTGACTTTTACTGGTTTGCAGTGAAACAGGTCCTGTTTTGCCTTGATAAGGGTCCTTCTGTGTTAGGTGAAGGATATCTTTAGAGCACAGCACTGGTGCCCTTTCAGCTCATGTCCCAGCCCTTCTGTGGCAATGACAAACAGGACTTGGTACATCTTTTTCAGTAACATATGAGAGATCTTGGCATAAAAGAGAATATTTAAAGAAATCAAAAATTGTTTTAATAAAGGGTAGGTGAGACACTGAAATGCTATTAGATTTTTGTTATTATTAATTCAAGGAGGGGGAAAAGAGTGTAAAATTAACACAACCTTGGCTGAAGTTTATGGCTTTGAAGGAAATGGTGCCTCAGAGGAGTAGAAGGGCTCAGACTTGATTAAACTGGGATTTCAGAAATTCTCTGCACTGAACAAAATAAAAAGGCATTCAATCTAATTAGATACTATTGTGGAGGGATAGGAGCAAGAGAGGTATTTCTGACCCTTTGGCTTTTTATATAACCTTTAATCCATGGGATGTGTTTGTGGCTATTTTGGTAGATGTGTTTTTCTTCTCAAGGGAATTTGGCCTTGAGTTCTAGCCTTTTGATAACTTTGCTTGGGAAAATTTGAGGAGAAAACTATCTAATGGTCCTGTTAAAATACACAGACTGTCTGAAGACCTGTTCTGTATTTTTTCCTGGTGAAAGGTCATATTTTGGTCAAATACTCTGCTTCTATTTCATTTCCCTCTGTTGGGTTAAACAGCTTTCCTGCAGTTTTGATTTCTGGAATATGCATCTAGTTTAAGGACTATTAACTCTTACATGCTTTTGAGAAGCTAATTTATACTCATTTTACAGTTGTCTATTATGGAATGAGTATGAAAAGATGTAGAGATATGTTTAGAAATAGCTAACATAATGCTTGTTTTACTGCATTATGGACACAGTTTTAGAAATGCCAGATATATTTTTGGAAAATCTCTACTATATTGTCAATTTCATAGGAAACAAAAGAGGATTGTAATTATGTGTTTTGAAATGGAATTAATCCTTGACCCTTTGGAGAAGAAAAATGCTGGTTTCTGCTTTGAGTGTGGTACAGATTAATTTTAATAGTCATTCCAGACTTTCCATGTTCCCATTGACAGTAGGTTATCAGGATTCAAAATGCACCCTGAACTCCGTGATACAGACCTAGGCCAGAGAAATACTGTCTCATGTGTGTGGCTTAGGACTGACCCACTAACCTTGCAGAACAGTTTCTTTGGCATTTTGGTGTAAATGTGTGTTCATGCAATCCCTGAAGGGCTGAGAAGCCCAATATGTGTTTTAACTGTCAAATCTCTATGTCTATGGACAGCTTAGCAACCAATGAAATATCAACTAAGGTGCTGTACACTTTTTAGTTAAAGCCTCCAGGAAAAGCATTCTTTATTTGAACATTGCTTAGGCAAGGAATTCCTTGTGGCATTGTGTGTCACAAGGTTAAACAAGTGTGAGTTATGTGTTTCCTTTTCACTGGCTTTTTTACTCCTAATATTCTCAAATTAGGAGGATTTCAGACCTGCAATTTCCTACAAAGTTCAAAATAGAGTTTGATTTATGATGGTTGCAGCTTCTGGTAGAGCTTAGTTTTTAGTCTCCTTTTTGCTGTTATGTTAATACTACCTTTGGTTGCTGAGTTGTTGAAGAACACGTTACAACTGGTTGTACTTTGTTGGTTTGGTGTCTGGGAAAAGTGTGAAGGAAGAGAAGAAAATGCACAGCTCATGTAGAGTGCCTCATGCTCCAGAAGACATTCAATCCCTTTGGATTTGCACTGCAGCACTCGGGGCAGAATTTGGCTTTCTCTCAAGAAACCTCTTGTTCTTTTTGCTGCTGAAGAGACTGACAGAACTGCAGCCAGTATGGAAGGTACATTTTATTTCCAAAATTGTGAAGGTTTACTTGAAAGGATAGAAGTCATGGTTTGGACTGCTCCCTGGTTTACTTGTGACTGGTTTGTGTGTACCAAGGATGGGTAAGAATTAAAGCAATGAAATAATTGCTATACCATGTGATTAATATGGAAACATGATGTGCATGTTTTACAGAAGGTAAAGCTATCAGTTCTATTTGTTTCTTCTACTATACTTGATTCTGTCATGTCTAAGTACTCAGTTTCACCTATGTATCCAATAACAGAAACAGCAGAAAACATGCTTTAATAAATATATTGCATTAGTAAAAGAAGCACCTGTATCTCTGCACTAATAACAGCCCCCACACTTCCTTAAAAATTCAATCACTGCAGTGGTTTAAGCTGAGGAATTGCCTGTAGCAATTTGTGTAATGGAGGAAACAACTGAGTAGTGGTGAATGACTGGATGTTATTGGTTCCTAAACAAACTTGGAGGTTAATATCTTTGTTTTGTGAAACACATGTTTAATTCCATTCCTGGGCAATTGACTCTTTTATGTGTAAAAAGAAAAAAAATGATGTTTTGGATTACTGTAGACTCTGTAATTCTATGTGAGATGTATTAAATTAGCCTTTCCCAAAGCTTTTGGTATTTGCTTCTCTGAACTGTAAATATTACTTGACTTTCTCCCTTGCAGGTGGTATGAGGCCATTCAGGGCCTCTTTCATGTTTCCGTGACAGCACAAAATATTCCAAGTTTTCTGGGAAGTCCCAGACCACTTACATGTGGTAAAAGACAAATTCTATAGAATTTATGCCTCACACTGTAAGATAAATGAGAGCATAAAAGGCAAGAGCCCTTAAAAATGAAATTCTGCATATGCTTTCGATTTGCCTAAATCCAAAAATTGAATAATATCCAGGTTTAGTGTTCCAGTCTGTGCCACAGTCTGCCCTCACCCCCCAAGTGCACAGGGCATTCTGTGAGTGTTCTGAAGTTTTATTAACAATACACTTCATTTTGGCCCCTGTCGTCATCCTCTGCTGATTAAAACATGACAAACCTTTATAAAAATGGTTTGCTCTATGTGTGTGTAGGTAGCACTTGTGGAGCTTAATTTTAATCTGATTTTCAAGAACTCTGACTAAATTCAGCTACTTGTTACCTTGATGTAACGGTGGAGCAGTTTCTGGGGGATTACTATGGATTTACTTTGCTTTAACAGGAAACAGAATTTATCCCCTTTGATTTTAACAGGAGCAGAAACTTTCTAATTAGAGTCATGTCTGCTTTCACAGCACATATATTTGATACATGTGCATTCCCTGATTTTATTCCCTGATATGTCAAGCCTTCATAGGATCTCTTCTTTAAAAACTGGCCATCTGTTTTGTTTTTGACTTTAAAAGCCACCTTAAGAAAACTTTGCATTTGAGTTCCTTGGTTTATGTTTTTACTTTTTTGGTGTATCGAAACAAAAAGGATTTGATATTCCTATCTGGGGGGAAAATAACTTTGTTGAGATCATATATTTATGAATTATTTAAAAAGCAAATATGTTACAAGTTGTTTTTCAGGAAATGTGCCAATATATGAACTAATTAACTGTGCCAAGTAAAAACCAGTTTAAAATACAGGTGGTTTATAACAAGGCAGTTAATTTTCTGCTCTTCACTTGCCTGTCCTGCAAGTTGGCACAATGTTCAGAGCAGAAATCTCTTTTGCATGATTTCCTTACTCTTTTAAAAAGTTGAAATCAATTCAGATGGATTTATTAATGGCTGCTTTAATTAGTTTGTTAATGGCTCTATTTACTAGATTGTGTAAGTCTTACTACCTGCTGATTAGAGTGTAATACTTATTGATCTCTGTACACTGTAGTAGGAAAAAATGTGTTCAAATTTACTGCTAACAAAGGAAGCTTTTGAAGATGATAAATCACATTTTTGGAAGGCATTTGTCTATTTCTTATGAGTTATTAGTACTAATGGGAGTCATCTGTACAGTGGGAGGCAAAATGAGCTGTTAACCTACATAGCAAGTCAGAATGCACTGTAAATCCTTCCTGTCTGTGTTCTGATGGGATCCTTTAGTGTGACAAGCAGGATGAAGACAAAGTAGTGGTGTACCTTTCAGGGGCTCAAAGGTGGCTGAGAGAGAGAACAGGCACAGCAGGGCCTCTGTGGGGGTGAAACCTGTGCCCTCTGCGGGCTGGAGAGGGCTTGCCAAGGCTTTGCTGAGATGCTCTTAGTCTGAGCCTCAAAGTCAGGACTAGTTGTGCAGGGGCTCGTAGGCAGGGGGTGTAAATCCCTGCTTAAATGTGTTTTACTTAGGCACTTTCTCTGGTTTATGTGGTTCAGTGATCCAGCTTCATGTGAACTAGGGAGAGTTTGCAGAGAGCTTCAGTATGCTTATAAGCTACTTTGCTGATGCAGTTTGTATTCTAATGATTAAATAAGGAAATAGGGAATTCCACATTATCTTTCATTGGCCCCTTATGATTTGAATTACCTAGAAAGTGATTTTACAATAAAGTCCTTTTTTGTTGGTTTGTTTTTTGTTGGGTTTTTTTTTTTTCCATTTAGACTGGAACAAGCTGAAAATTTATTCCCTCTCGGTGCAAGTGTTTTGAAATAATTTCCAGCACAAGAAAATTTCAGTGTTCCCTTCTTTTTTTCGTGGAGTAAAACGAGCTTTACAAGTTGCTGGGTTTTCTCCCTAATTTTTATGCATTCTGTCTGTTAAGCACACAGACACAGCCTGGAGACCATTACTGAGTCCCACCTGGCTGTGGTCACCTTGCTGTCCCTTTGACAACACTCTTCAAATCAGGATGTGACTGGCTTTTCTGGGAACAACCTGGTGGAAGCTGTGCACAGGGCAAAGCCTTCTGTAGCAGAAATCTGTGGGGTAACTTAAATAATCCAAGAAGTGGTAGGCAAAAGCCACGGTGGAAATCAGGAGTTGGAAATTACTCTTATGAAGAGAAAAATAAGCCAAATACTGCATCATGTTTTAGAAATAGTATTCTTTTTGCTAGTTAACCCTTGTCTTTTTTGTTTCATTTTGTTTTAGATTCACTTTTACATCTTATGTTTGTGACATAATAAGTCCCAAAGGTTTTTTAACAGCATACTCTTAATAATTTGAGATTTGGACTGCATCCTGCAGCCAGCTATGTGCATAAGGCTGCCCAGGGAGGGAATGGCATGCAGGGGTGGCACTGCATTGTGCCATAGTGACAGCACAGGAGGCCACTGCAGCCTTATACACTATATGATTAGCACTGTCTTTAGTGTCTGATGGGTACATACTATTTGTGCTGTGTGTTCCTGTCAGGTAGTATGGTAATAACTCTGAAATTCTGAGAATACAAGTTATGGTAGACAGGAGAAAAGGAATATGTATCTTTATTTCTAGGAATGATGTCCAAATGCTCATTGGGAGATGAAGGAAGAACCTTCCCCAAAGACATTTGGTTAATCTCATGTGGGTTTTAGTGTGTGATACTCCAGAGAGATGGGGGGTGAGATACCAGTTTAACTGTCTGCTCTGAACCTTCTGACAGAGCAATATTTCCATAAAATGCTGTTTTAACTTTCTCTTATGATGAAGCTTCATTAGTTGCATTTCTTTCCCAAGCACAAGATAAATGCAAATTCCTAGTAGAGCCCTTCAGTACTTGTAGCAAATGAGTGTTGCTGTATTGATCACTCAGTCCAAGAACAATGAGAAATTGAGCTCATGACTTTGATTAATACACAACACATCTTTGCTCTTCTCTAGATTAGCATAATCATTACAGTCTGGGAGTGTGTTTCCCTCGGAGTATCCTTCTGCAGCGGTCAAGGAATTAATTACACAAAGTAAAGAGACGAGTCATTGCTGAGAATTTTGTGTGTTTGGTCATTAAAGGAGCTCTCTCCTGCTGAATCTTCACCACTCACTGTACTTTCACTTCAACTCCAGATTTTCCTTTCTTAGAGGCCCTCTGTAAAAGGGTGGTTGTTCTGACTGTGTGTTTCCTCTTCTGTGCAATATTATTTGTGCTGTGGAATTTCTGCAGAGCAGAGTCAGGTCTTTCTCTACAGTCTCTGCATCTGTGTATGATGCGTATTTTCTTCTTAAACAGAAAATCCCTTCCAATAGCAGGGATCATTCATACATGAGCACAGCATTTCTTCCCTTTTTATCAAAAAGCTATCATGAACACCCCACTGTCAAAGCCTAGAAACTTTTGTGCCATAATACCAATAGGTATGGTTATATTCTGCATTGGAAGGATTGCTGTGGTGGATAAATCAGTCTTGTGGCTTTTGGTGCTTTTGAGAAGTTCTGAGGATTTAGTTATGAACCCAGCTTTCATTTATTACAAAACTTCACATTTCTGTGGTTGCAAAGGGATCCCTGAACATATTTGAGTCTTTAAGGTTTATGGCAAAAGACAAATAAAAAGAAATCCATAATATTTCTGTGCAAGTTATTGCAATTACTTTTTTTCTGAGACACCAGAGAAACAGCCTGAGATTACAGTTATGAGATGTATTAACTCTTAAGCCTGTAAGTGCAGACTGAAAGATTAGAGCTGCAGTTGTTCTGGTTATGTTTTGTTTTTGTTTTTTTTTCTTTGATGTTTTCAGTGGAAGGAGAAATTCAAGAGGGGCAATGTCAGTTTAACTCCTCCTTATTTATTTTTCTGCAGTTTGATGGAGCACTATTTATTATAAGGCCTTCAGCATCCTTAAATAAGGGGTGTTCTAAGAAGACTAAATCAGATTATATTATTTAGTTACTGACTTTATTTCTGGTCTGTGTGGACAAGAAAAGTTGTGAGAGATAGGTGCAAACTTGAAAACACAGACAGTACAGATATTTACTCTAAGCATGTATGCATTTCTCAGGCTCAACTAATGGAGTTTCCCAGTATTTTTAGAATTCTCTACTGCTCTGAAGTCAACAAAATCTCTGGAGTTATGCTGGGGACTTGACCCTAATATTTTACCTAGATTGAATCTTTATCTGCATTTAGATCATTCTTATGTCTCTGATGCAGATAGGAGTAAAGCTGCCTGACTCCCAAGTAAGCTGGGGGAGAATTGAGACCTATATATCACATCTTTCATAAATATGGATATCTCCTTCTCTTCCTCCACACCTTTTCAGTGAGATGCCAGTCTGTCCCCAAAAAACAGGCAATGTAACACCCAAATCCCACTGAGTAGAGCATTTTACATACAGCCTACAAGTGTGTGTTTCAGTTGCTCAGTTCTTAATTCCAGTAGTATTTTTGAGCCTTTCCAACAACTTAAAAGTATTCTATGAAAAAATGCAGAAAAAATATATTCTCTTGGTGCGTATTTCTTCCTAGGTTATGAAAAAAAATTTATAAAACTTGAATTTTTTTCTCCAGCTCCAGTGTTTCCCTCCTGAGAGAAGATTTGGTGAGCCAGAGCTAATGGATGACTGACTGCAGATGAGCTGCACAGCAGTTTTGCAATGAACATATTTTGTCTTTGAGTACCTTTGTCTGACAAGACATCTCTCTCCATAGCAAGGCATGGTTGGATAAGTGATCCCTAAGACACAAAAGCTATTCCAATGCCTGCCATGTTTTTTCTCATTTAATCTAAACTATTGTGGCAACTTACTCAGTCTCCTTCAATGTGTGTTATTATCATACATGGTTACTATGGAGTAAACCTCACCACAAATCTGTATTTCCTTCACAAGGTTAGAACGCTGAGTCAAAAGCAGCTGTATTGAAGAGGAATGTAGGAGCTCAAGACAAAACATAATTTTTCCGTTTGTCACTCTGACTACTGCAATACTGGTTTTTTTTCTCTGTTTTCCCTTGTGTATCTTGCACACTTGAACAGTTAGAAATTATCCTCTCCTCCTAACAGCAGTACAATTACCTTTCTGGGAGAAAAAGAGGGAGAAACAAGTTCGTTATATTAACTTTGATTTAAAAAGTTTCCCTTAGTCACCAAGATTGAGTGCTTCAATATCCACCTGGATCATGTTCGAGGTTATGAAGGGGAAAGTGGAAACACAGAAACTTGCTTGTATGAATAAAGATGTGACATTGTCCCTGGAAAAAAAGGGAGGGGGGAATGTATTGGTTGAATCTATCCCTGTTTCTCACTATACAAATCTGTTTTAATTGCCAATAAATTAAATTATTTTTCCCCATCTCAAGTCTGTTTTGCTGGAGATGATAATAAGTAGGTGACCTCCTTGTCTTTATCTTAAGCCACAAACTTTTTCATCTTATTTTTTCCCTGCATCCTGTTGTGGAGGGGAAGTGAGAGAGTGGCTGGGTGGGTGTTTGGCAGCTGATCCCAGCCAACCCACAGTCCTACACACCTATTTTTGTATCCTGTGGGGGATAACCATCATCCTCAAAGCTGTGACTAGTCTGGGATTTCATCCTGACCAAACCAATCGCTCATGTTAAGATCTTGAGCTAATCTGCTGCTACACTGGCCCTTGAGTCAACCCAGTGAGATTCTGGTGAAGTAGCAGGACCTTTCCAAAATTGAATGTTGTATCTGAGCTTGTGCTCTGCTGGGTAAATATTATTACCTACATATATAATACTGTTAATTCACAGTGTGCTTTGCAAACATACATAAGGCATTTTCTCTAACAGTAGGAAGTTGTAGTTTGAAATGAAACATGCACAGCTACAAATAACTACAAAAGGGTACAGGAATATTAGCAAAAAGAAATGGGAGATCTTGAGGAGGAATTAGAAGAAGAGTAGGAGTTCTGGCTGACAGTCTGTCATCCCAGATTTCTGTGTGAGAGCTGTGAACAGCAGGATTGGCGTTCTCCCTTCTCAGGATGCACAGAAAGTTAAGGAAGAAGTTTTTTTGAGAAAAACAATGAAGAAATTATAGGGTTGCAAAAGAGCTGTGGTGCTTCTGAGTATTAATGACAAGCTGGCTAATTTGTCCTCCTTTAAATGATTACTTAGTGTTTCATTTCAGCCTGTGCAAATCATCAGCTAGGGGTTTGGGAAGAACACTTCAGGTATTTGTTTTTGGTGTTGCTGTCTGTGTGAATACAAATGAAATTTCAGAGTCATTTTGCAGCATGTTTTTGCTACAGATTTTGGAGACCACACATTGCGTTTCCAGAAATTTTCCATTTAATTTATTACTAAACCCTGTTACAACTTCAACTCTTCAAGTGCTGTAATTAACTGCAAAAATATCACCCCTTTTTGAGGGGAATAAAAGGTTCCTTTCATTTACATGCATATTTTTCATTCATTTCTTCATATGTCTTTCTACTCTGGATTTCTGGAGCACACTCTCTGTGCGTAGTTGTGTCTGTACTGAGGTTGAAATTCCTGATTTCTTTCCCAGCTTCTCTATAGTAGGTCCTGTAGACAGTGGCCACAAAACACTTCCTTTGGAAACAGGCTGCGTCATAAAAGTCAAGTAAGATTTGACCCTTATACTGAGCAGAGATCTGCTCTAAGCCCCAGGAATTGCTGTACCTGTTTTGTAAGACAGTTGCCTGCTTTGACTCCAGATCTTAAAACTGAATCTCATACTTGGTTTTTTCAGAGCTAACTCCTACTACAGCAGTCTTTCAAATGCTTGATGTTAATCTGCAAATTCATGTTGTTGTACTGGCTCTTTTTTACTCTCTTTACTCCATCTGCTTCCTTAAGGCACTGAGTTTTCTTGTTAATGATGCTGGTCAGGTGAAGTATGGAAGAAGTGCTGGACGTGGTCCTTAATATTCAGTTCTCCAATGACTTTGCTGACAAACAGACTTTACAAAGGCTTGGAACTACAAAGTTTTCCATACTTGAAGCAGTAATTTTCCTTCTACTGTACATTAACAACTCCATAGTAGCATTTTTATTCTGTGCTAGGGGATAAAATGACTTGGACATTTTAATAACATCTGGCAAATCATTTTCATTTTCCCTCTTATATGATTAATAATAGTCTAGATAGATATGTAGATATACTATCTCTTTACTATGTGGGTTCATGCATATATAATGTAATACAGAGATACAATGGGTATAGAAAATAATAAGCAACAGTATAATAATGGGGTTTAGTCAAAAACCCTAATCTGAGCACTTAAAAAACTTTAAATGAAAGAACCTGGGGTTGGAATGTGAAATCAGTTTTGAATGTTACAGCTTCAGTTAATCACACCACCCTGTCAACCAGACCACGGCACTGAGTGCCACATCCAGTCTTTTTTTTAAACACCTTCAGGGATGGGCACTCCACCACCTCCCTGGGCAGCCCCTTCCAATGCTTGACAACCCTTTCATTGAAGAAATTCCTCATGTCCAACCTGAATGAGTGTAGGTCTTTTGAGACATGGGGCTTGGACTTACAGTGTGTGTCACTGAATACTTGCTTGCCTAAGGGCAACTGATTTTTTTTGCTGAGTCAGGTCACTAGTGGAAATTTTATTTGCTTAAATATCCATCAGCAGTGCTGTAAAGTTGTAGTTATTCAAGTAGGTGTAATTCTCAATACTTGTATGCAAAATGCAGCTTGCTTTATGGTGGTACTGATTTGTCTTGAACAACTGGTACAATAGGCCAATTCAGCATGAAATAATTTGCAGTGGTAATAATGGAATTATTACAGGTCTGTATGTCTGGATTTGGACCTTTTGATTCTTTCTTGCTCCTACCTTTGCTCCTGTTTTTCCTAATGGCCACAGAACCTGTTCCACTTAATAGGATTTTTCTTACTGCCTGATTACATGACTTTAACTCATTTGTATAATAGTGTCTGGTGGTTTTCCACTAGATTGGGGATAGTTCAGCAAGGAGTTTTTGGATACTCTCTCTCCCTCTTTTCCCCTGATGTTTACACTTCATTTTCATCTGTGTGGTAGCTTTTTTTTTCATAGTTCTTCATCATACCATTGATCTTCATTGCACCATTGTGATGAAAATGGGGATCTCGGCTTCCACAGGGGCAACAACATGAGCTCACAAAATGCTCCTCCCTGGCCCGAGTGATTGTTTTGCAGTGCTGGTGTGTAAGCACAGCATTGTGGATGTTCCTCGAGTCTCCATTCATCACAGGTCTGCCAACTCCAAGATTTAAAATCTAACTTGGTAAATATGAACGCTTTATTTTTCTTCTTAACTGTGTTCCAAAGGCCAGCCTGAGGAGTTCAGGCTGCTTCCTTCACAGCATGCCATTCCTCAGTATTTATTTAGGGCAAAGCTGCAGCCCCTCCAGAGTAATCCCAGTGCAATATCAACTCGCAAACAATTTTCTAAAGCATCTTTAATGTACAGTGTTACTGTACCCAGAGGTGTAGGAGAGCAGTATTAATGCAGGCATGATAGTTCTGAGTGTTCAGATGAGTCCTTGAGGAATAATAAACAGCTTGAAATAACAACCAACAAATTCTCCAGATGCTTTTTATCCGTGTGTCGGCAACTGTGTTGATTCCAGATCAATGCAGGGTATTAAGACATTTATATGATTGAGCTAAAAAGCTGCCAGGTTGTACAAGCATCAGGCTTGTAAAAAATAGGAGAGCTGAGTAAAGCCAATGGTGTCCTATTCATAAACTGCAGGAATGGAATTTCTTTCTAACAGAGCAGATAGTGTCAGTGGGAAGATTTTGGCTTGAGAACAGATAGTGTCAGTGGGAAGCTTTTAATTTCTCATGTGTACAGGGAAAGTTGAGGTATATGTAAGTCACCTGCTCCCAATATTTGAATATTTAGGTGCTATAAAATGAGACTCCTGGCTGTAAGGCACAAGTCATTCCTTAGACAAAAGAAACAGAACGCCTTTATTTCGGATGTGATCCCAGCAGAGCCTTGAGCATGCCTGTCACCAACTGCTGGGTTTGCCTCTCTTAATCCTGGATCAGGATAGCCATGGGATTTGTACTGATGCCACACTTGGGCACCGTGGAATGTCTCTGTAAAGTAGTGAGTGTAAAATGTACTTCTGTGAAAGTCGGTTGTTGTCTTGGCTTGTATCTTAGCCCAAAATCTAGACAGATAAGCAGATCTGGAGATGATGAAGGCCTTTGAAGGCCTTTATAATTGGCTGTATAGAGATTTGGATCAGACTGTGTTTTTTGATTGCATGTGTCAGAACCACACATGGTAGCATAAATTGAGTTTCATCCAGCTTTTCTTTGAAATGATTTGATAATATGAAATTCCCATGGCAGTGTAAGCCCAGAGAAGGTACTGATGCAAAGTCCTGTGAAATGAAATTACTGGTTTCTGTTCATCTCTTGTAGCCACACACTTTTAATACAAGAAGCGTTACACAGACAGCTCAAAGCAACAATACTTTTAAGAATTCTCCCATCCAGACTTGTATCAACAAGAAAATTGTGGCATTAATCACCTTCTTTAGTGGCATGTTTTTCCATCCCCCTGAACTGGGGGTTTAATGTGGTATTCTAGCCATACTCAGTCTTGATTAAAAAAATGAATGTAATAAAATCAGATTATCCATGTAGGAAAATGCTCTAAAATCTAAGCAAATATCTTCCAGGCTAAGATTTTAGTATTAACATGGGTTTATCCTACCTAGGGGTGTACCAGGGCAGTGGCTTGGAGAAAAGAGTAAGGACAAGAGAACCTCTCCATGCAGAGTGTGCTGGTCCCATGGGTGTGGTTGCACAACATTCCTTATCCTTGGTGTTAACCTCTCCTGAAAATCCACACAGAAGTGCTGCAGACCTTCTGCATGCCAGTCATTTTCATGAAGTCTTGAAATGTTTTCAGATGCAAACAGTTTTCCTGGCAATGTGTCTGTAGCTATGGATGATTAGAAGCTGCAAATCTTGGCTTGGTACCTACTGGTACCTCTTGGGTGAAACATTGTGAAAAATGGAAGATTTTTGTTTATTTCTATTTTTATTTCCTCTTGCACAAAACTTCCACTGTTTATTCTTACGTCATTAAATGTATTTCAGAATATTCTGGATACTCACACAAGTGCTCTCGGGGGTTTGAATTTCATGTGTTTTACTTCAAGGAACATTTGGTGTGAAAGCATGTTATTTGTTAGTTGTCATCTTCTATTCCAGTTTTTAAAAAGTTTGTCAGCAAGTTAGGAGATCTGAAAGTATTTCTTTGATTTTATTGACCTAATTTCATTTTTAATTGCTTTTTCACTTGAAATCTAAATGAAGTAATATTCATCAAATAGAGAGAGAAGACAAGTAAAAGAATAGAGACTTTACTTTTCTTGCTTCTATGCCCAAATCGTGATGAGCATAAAATAATTTTTAGAGTGGATATTAGCTTTTTCAGAACTCCCAGGCTTTCTTGTCATGTTAGAGGAAACCACTTCTTCACAGGAATGCATTACACAGTTGTAGCCAGATAGTGCACAGAGAAAAGCTTTCTAAATACCGTCACCTTTGCCTCCTGGGGCTTATTTCTGCAGCCTTACTTCTGTGACAAATTTACTCACATGAGTTATCCCATTGGCTTAAACTGAATGCTGTCAGGAATAACAACTGTGAGAGTAAACTAGTGATTATTTTTATCCCTTCTTTTTAAAACTCTGGTAGCACTCTTCCCTCTTTAAATATCTTCCCAGTGCCTCCTGCATCATTCAAGTTATGCAGCACTACATAAAATTCATTACAACTCAATTATAAGGCTCATTAGGTAGGTGCTGGCATTTTGGCTATCTTACCAAGTTGTGAAACATATTCATTTATTATCCATGGTATTGTTAAAACCAGAAGAGTACAATGAAACCAAACATAATATAAAAGATGGTTCAGAGCATAAAACTGTGGATCTTTGCCAGGAAAAGGTTTTATGTTACCAGCTTTGAAATCTCCCTGTGCTGTGTTCGTGGCTGAAGCACAATGGGAGAACTGTCCTTTGGAGGTGATAATGAAGTCAGAGCACCTCTGACAGATTGCCACTGTATGCTGGCTTAGGGTGGGTTTTATCTCTTTTATGTCTTGATTTTTTCCAGCAGGTAGAAAGTATATTTATCTACCTGTACATCTTTAAATATGATCCAGCTCTTGCTTTCTTTGTTAATTAGGCTTGGTTTCCACGGTACAGTGCTAGCAACAGCAGAATCTGTGACAGGAACTCAAACTTCCTAAGCCCTCCACACAGCCAGCAAAGTAATTTGTCCTGTTTCAAGCAGCCAGAGAGAGTATCCCCAACCAGGACGGTATTTACCAGCATTCAGAGGCTTCTTTACTTAGTGGATCATTAAAAGCAAGTGGCTGCCGATCATTTTCCACACTGAACCTGCTGCTGTGAGGGTGATTCCAGGTATGAGGTTTGAAAGCCAGGTTAGCCTTTGGGTGTAAGTATTCCTGTCTAACAGGGTATTTCTCTTGGTTCAGTGACTATATGTGCTTGTAAATGTTCTGTACACTACCCATGTGTGCCGATTAGTGCAGTTGATACACTCCATGTCCTACCCTGAGGTGCCTATTTTATTGTGGTGTCATAGAGTCATGGAATGACCTGGTTTGGAAGGACCAATCGAGTGGACCAACCAACTTCCAACCCACTGCTGTGGGCAGGGACACCTTCCTCTAGACCAGGTTGCTCCAAGCCCCATCCAACCTGGCCTTAGTATCTCTTTGTTATTAACTTAACCAGGAACTGAAGAAACCTCAACTTTTTCCTTACCCTGTTGTTTCTTGGGACAGTTCCATTAGGACCTCCACATTCTACCAGGTCCCTTTAATCCCACAAAATTCAACCATCTTGTAGTTTTTTACTAACTTGAGTCTCAACATCATGAAGTTGCAACTCATTTAGGTCGTACTTTCTTTACACAAAGATTGTGCCTCAAATTGCTGTATTGTTTGTATCTTGATGTGCCTTTTAATCATAAAATAACAGATAGAAAGTAACAGCTTTGAACTGTTTAGAAACATTCACATCCCCAGTGAGAAGCAAAGGCCTCCTGAGAAATGTATCACAGAGAGCCCTGACTCAAGCTCCTATTCCAAAAGTGAAACCCGTTGCTGAGCTTGTCATGGGGAATTTTACATTGATTGCCCATGACATGTAGGCTCCAGGGGTTAAGAGAGGGCTTGCATCTGTCTAGCACACTTCATCCTCATGCACAGAGTCGAAAGATTCTTAGTACCCAAGAGAGAGGAAGATGCCACTGAACTGTGAAGAAAGCAGAAGAGACTGGTCCCTTACTTCTCCAGTGGCATCTGCTCACAAAGTAGGTGCTTGGGGAGTTCCCTGCTTTGTCATTATGGTGGTCACAATCTGATTCCAATTAAAAACTGCATTTCCAGCCTCAGGCAAAATGTGTGCTTCCTTCTCAGCAAAGTGACAGCCAGGTATTCCCAGGAGCGTATCGACCATGTTTTACTTATTCCCCTGCCATTGTGTCAACACAGGATGAAAAGTGTTGGGATTGCTCTCCCCTCCCCTCCTCAGTGGCCAAGGTAATGAATCTTCTGTAGTCTGTCAATGTCTGGGTGCTCTCCATTACTCAGAGACACTAAGCAAGACAAACAGTGCCAGGTAATGACTGTGTTGAGTTCCAGCCGTGGTTTGTCTGAGTGGGCAGGGCAGCTGCTGCAGTTACACACTGCAGATCCTGTTGCTGTGGGGCTTTGAACTCAGCTTTCCGTGTTTAAACTGGAGTCCTTCTCCCACAAATCTCACATTAAGTGAAGTCTTTAACAATGTCTTTTCTTGCATGGTCACTTCCTGTGCTTCCTCTTTGAGAAGATAATGGACACAGTAAATTCTCCTATAAGAGCACCTGTGTCAGTGAGAAACCATGCCCCAGAAAATTAAATTCTTCTGCTGTATTAAGTGTTCAGATTCCAAGCTAAAGAAACCTCCTGAGTAAAAGCTGCTCAGTGCATAGTTTCTCTATTAGCTGAGTGCTGTATATACTAAATTATATTGTGTGGCTGCCTCCAGTTTAGATAAGCACATAAATGAGATGTGCTGAATCTACTCTTTTCACAGACAGCAATTCAACTTGGGTGTTACACTGCAGCTGAAACTTTAAAATGGGCATTATTCATATGAATGGGAGTAGTTGCCAGTTAATGCTCACACCTTGATCAGGAAAGTAATGCTGTCGAAAAAAGTCAAAATTCTAACAGCCTCTCTGTAATTTCTTGCTGATTTGAGTGATGTAAAGTTTTCAGAAGAGTATTAAAATAAGATGAGGAGGAAATTTATTATTCTTTCACCAAATTGTAATACATTTACCTCCTTTAGTTCTTTCATTTCAGTTTTACTCACAGACAGAAATGTGTGCTATGCATTCGTAAGTGCCCCTCTGCTCTTGGCAGGATCATTTCCACACCTGTATTTGGTAAGCACTGTGGTATATTTTTGAGTAGGATATATGTGACCTTTATATTGGCTTAACCTTCATATAGGCTAATGAATACAGGATAACAGCTTTGCTTAAGCTTAATCTCACCGTAGTACAATGATGAGCTAATTGATCTGCACTATAAGAGACTGAAAATCATTAAGTACTTGAAGCCAAGATGTAAATTGAGCTGTATTTTGGTCAAGAGACACTATCCATGTCCTTAAGGTTTGTAGCTTTGATTAGATTCTTGGTCTTCAGACATTGTTTTCTTTTAGTTCACTGATTTCTTAGGAATGCAGAATACTACTGGTCAGGGGACAATGCTAGTTTAGCAGAGAGGAGCTGTTTGTTTCTGGATGTTGACTGTGTTTGGCCACAGTTTAAGGCCTGAGATTTAAAAAAATGTTGATTTGGTTTGAGATTAAATTTCTTAGATTCACTTGAGATGCTAAGATCAAACATGTGGGCAATACTGGAAGAGCTCCATTGTTTGGAGCTGCACTTAAATTGGAACATAAATTATAAAAATAGTTTAGATGCAGAGACATGGATATGGTCACGGAGGACTGTCAGCTCTAACGTTCTGCTTGTGTGATTTTGATCTTCCCTTATGCCAACTAAGCCTTGGTTTGGTGGTTTCACTCCTGGCTTTCCTGGAATAAATTTAACCCCAGCCAAGCTTCATGACATTGAATGGCACTGAAATGTCTTGTCACTCAAGTCATGGGCCGGACATGTAGTGTCAAAAGCTGTATAATTAAAGGAGTTGAACTTGCCTTTGCTTTCAACACTAAGCTAATAAAAGCAGATTGCTGTTAATGTAGGTGAGACAGAATAACAGCAACAAGTTTGGATTTCTTTTCTCTTCCTCTCAGCAAACTTAGGAGAATTTTTGGTCTTTACTTCTTTCTTCCCCCACTCCCCAAAGTAATGAGAAACCTTTCCTACTCAAGTCTCAATCAGCCTGCACAGCAATTAAGCTAATTGGCAACGTATTTGAAATACTCACTAATTACAGCTGCAGAAATTTTCAGAGAACAACCTTTCTGCAATTTTTCCTTCAATCAAAATATAAAAAGCAATAAACACCCCGTAACTCTTAACTATGCCCAGGTAGGACTGTTAAGATGCTTTCAGAAGAACTTGGTAACGTGACTCCTCGACTTTCTGGTTGCTGTGGTTGCTCAGTGCTATCGCAGTGTGTCAGTGAGGAGATAAATGCTTCCAAAGAATTTTCTCAGAGGAAATTTTCCAATGAATAACTTTGGGCAGGTGGAGATGTCAGGAAAAGCACTCCTGGAGCACATGGTATTCTGAGTACTGAAAAGCATGAAACCTATAGAAGGCTCTCACAATCTAATTTAACTAGAGCAGCCTTGGGCTTTTGCTAAGTCATGCAATCAGGCAAACTATCCCCTGGTGTGGGTTCTAATTAAATACAGAGCTCCTCCCTCAGTCCCCCTTCATTTAAAGAGCAGCTCTTGCTACCTTCTGATGTCAGTGGTTACAATAGCTCTGAAAGGACAATGTTTTCTGTAAAAGCTGAAAATCCTGCTGTTAAAGAAAGTAAGTTGTTAGGCTTCGGTTTTTTTGTTTAATTTTTTTGTTGTTGTGGTTCCGTGAAGAGATGAGAATTCTAAGTATTTTAATTGAAATATTTATATGGTAATATGCCACTTGCCATTATGGTAAAGAGCTGAGCTACCCTGGTCTATGAATTAGACTGAGTTCATCTTTTATTTGTTTTTTTCAACCTAAGTGGGGGAAAAAATAGGTGCATCTTCTATTTTTAGTTCCACACTTCATCTGGATTGGTTTCATGCATAACTCCCTTTCTATCCAGCATTATTTCAACTGAACTGCCTTGACTTATTTTCAGTCTCCAAGTGCAGTTACCAGATCTAGTCTTCTCCCAAAGAAGTAATTTGTTGCCTTGAGCCTTGTGACTAGAAGGCAAAATGCTTAAGCAGGGACGTGCACATAGAGAGGAAGACACTGACTTCTAACGCTCTTGAAATGTCAGACTGTGACCTTTAAAAACACTGAAAGAAGCCCAAGGGCTTAAGCCCCAGGAGATGTTTCTGCATGAACAAAGGTGGGTGTTGACTATTTTTGTACCTATGAAAAAAGGTGATATATTGCTGCCTTGGGTTATCCAGCCTATGGAATTACAAGTGTTCCTAAGCAGGGATCAGATGTGCTCCCTTGTGGAAACGGGTTGTCTTTTTGTTGAGTGGGAAAACAACAGCCCTCAAAACAAAAACACAGGTACTGTGTGGATAAACTCATGGAAATCTTCAGCTAATTAATTGGGAGAGAAAGGCTGTGTCTGCCACTGTATTTGAAATGCCCACAGAGAGCAGGGAGAGCAGAGTGCTGGTGGCAGTAGTTACAGTGAGTTTCCTTGCACCCAGCTGTCCTGCAGAATTAAGCTGGAGGTCCTCATGTGGCCACAACACAAGGTAGTAGCAGATTTAGGGGAGCAACAGGCAGGAAAATGGTAATAAAAACACTGTGATGCTCCAGGTATAAAATATTTACTTTTTAGCTTGTATTGCAGTAATAACTAGACAGAATTTAGTCTTTTCTGCTGAGGAAGGAGCTGTGTGTGCAGGCAGCAGACACGTATCATCCTGAAAGCACCACCTATATAACTTTTTAGCACAGTCTGCTTGCACTGATAAATCTCATGGGGGGACTACGTGTATTTTATCTGGTGAACCTTTTCTTTGCCCAAATTTCTGCTATTTCTGTACAGTATGATGAGTCTCTTCCCCTATTACAAGTATCTCCTCCCAAGATATTACCACTGAATCTGATCTGTCTTCCTTCTTGAGGTGGAATTCAGGTACCAAAATCACAACGTGTGTAGCTCTTCACTTTCAGTGACTATGAGATCAGTAGTGCCACTTGCTATTTATGCAACTTAAAGCACTCGAGTCTTAAATTTTCTATGTGGCACCTCTGTGAACCATATGTAATTTGGGAGAACACTTTTAATATGTCATTTTAATGCTTTTTGCTTTCCTTCCCTTTCAGTAGTTTGTCTTGGTTGATTTATTTCTGCCTGTTTCCTAAAGTGCCAGGCAGTAAATGTCTGTGCTTTCTGTGATTTGTTTGATCAAGTCAAGCCATTTTTCAGGGATCAGGAAAGGGTTCTTAAGTACTTGTAGACTGTATGCATAGATATGTAAAGAAGCTTATCTTAATTTGTAAAACAAGAGGTAGTCACATAAATTAGATTAAGTAATCAGTATTTTTCTGTTTGGTCTTAATTATATATTTGTTGCCTTCCAAATACAGGTTTAATCCTTATCTTTGTTATGTAATAAAACAACAGTTGGTAGTGATTTGTGGATCATGATCACTAGACATAGAAATATTTGCTCAGGTATTTATTCCATTTATCCAGTGATTTGATTATTATCCAGCTAGGGCAATGGGAGGTAGTTTGTATGTTCAAGAACATTTCCCTATGAGTGGCTCATGTCAAGCTTTAAAGGACCTGCCTTTATTACAATATACCAGGATAAAAAAAGCTTCAGCATCTCTTATACATGCCAGTTTAGCAGAAAGGCTATGGATTAAAATGGTGATGCAGAATAGCTTTTCTTAGTAATGTTCAAAAAGTAAGATGGGGTTTGAAAAGCTTGGAGGCTTTGAATTTTTTCTTTTTCATTTTGGAAGGGTAACATAATCCTTTCTTACAGTTTTATTAATGTTTTTTCCCTTCCCTTTTGCAGGGATGTGGTGCGGAAAGATATTTCACTTTGGATTGACCTGAGGGAATTGTTTTGGGGTTTTGATTAGTTTAGCTGGCCAGCTGAAAAATCAGTTATTCACACAGATTTAGAGTGGAATATATAAAACTGTGGCACCAGTTCTGTGTAAATCAGCCCTGCTGGATAAAATGCAGTGGCCAGTGCACATTCTGAATGGAACTTAAATTGGGTAATGCCTTTCTACTGGTTTTCTGCTTGCAGACAAATCCCACCATCTGTCTTGCTCTACGTAGTAGATACTACTGCTCTCTATTCTGAAGACATTCAATTAGGGAAGTTCATCTTTTAATCTGTTATTTACAAGCAGTGATGTGAAGGATCAGTCAATTACATAATTGTAGAAGGAATTTGGTGCAGGTTTAATATGTGCAACTTAATATGTTTGCTTGCAGTGCTTAACTACTCGCAAGTGGAGACACTAAATATGAATTAAACTATTTCAAATGTGCATATGGATTCACAAGTGCAAATATGCACCCAGACATTCATGAGGATAATTGTTTGGAATATGCAGAGAACCAGCCTTTAGGAGCTGGCTGAGACAGGGACTTCAGTTTTTTGCTCTTTGTAAGAAAAAAGCTGGGCAGAAAGCATATCTGTAATTTGTTTTAAA
This sequence comes from Myrmophylax atrothorax, assembly GCA_026770055.1. Lineage (NCBI taxonomy): Eukaryota > Metazoa > Chordata > Aves > Passeriformes > Thamnophilidae > Myrmophylax > Myrmophylax atrothorax. The sequence goes on from JAOXXN010000212.1 coordinate 928,246, forward strand.
TGTAGGATAATTGTTTCTGAGCTTTCCATTGTATGTTTTTCACCGGTGCTTCTGAAATCTCCTGTCCAAAGCTGCTCAGTGGGACTGGAATGCAAAACTATTTATGTCCAAGGAGCGGGGATTGTTAAGTATCCAAGATAATTGCAGGGTAGGGGAAAATAATCTTGAGCTTTCGGTGTTTCTTGTGCAGCTCCCCTGCAGTCCTTATGGCTGCTGAATTTCAAACATCCTGCACGCTCTCCAGGAGGAACTTTCCTGCAATTAAATCGCCAGAGTACTCAGCTCCGTGTGTAATGGCATCCTCCTCTGGGGATTCTGACTGTGACACCCAGGGATAACATTCCAATTTCTAGTCAGGCTTGGAGAAAACAAGGTATTTAGCTGAGGTAGGCTTTAATGACCTTTAGAATCTGTGAGGAGATGTGAAAGTGGCTCAAAATTCACAGAGCAAACTCCCAAAGAAGTGCCCAAGAAAACATTGGAGACTGTCAGACAGAAAACCAAAAAAGATTCTGGCTTATCTTTCTGTTTGTAGGTGTTTACAGCAGGTTGAACACTGCAGCATGTCTATCTGTATCAGCTTATCCAGGAACCACTTTTAAATAGGTATGAGAGAGAAAGAAAGAGGATGATTTGAAAAGGTAGAATAATTTTCTGAATAAGATTTTTGAGATTTGCATGAGCGAAAAGTTTTCCTTGGGTTTAGCTAAATGAATGCTAGGAAAATTTGGGAGTTCATGCCCTTTGGAGTTTGCTGAGATAGGAAAACAAAATAGGATGGGACTGTAAAATGATAATGTCAATCCTCTTGACTCTTCTGTCTGTTACAATTTTGAGACAGTTGATAGAATAGCATGTTGATTTATTTCCAGAACAAAACCAGAAATAATTGAAAAGATACAGGAATATGCCAAGTATCTGTAAAATAAGTTTCCAAAGAGGCAAAATATTTCATTGCAAATAAACTGTCAATTTGAAAACTGGCTTTGTTATTAAAAATAATAATTCACAGCCCTGTAGAACAGTTCAAAGGTGTTTAAAGTCTGAAAAGATGCGTGTGATGCATTATTGAATATTTACTTGACCTGGTTAGTGACTGGCAGGGAAATTCTACTTGTGTCTTAAAGATCTAAATACAGTTGAAAAGTAACTAAGCAAATAAATCAGCACTTTCCTAGCAGTCATATCTGTAGTCTCTCTCATACTGGAAAATTAAAGAATTAGTCTTTCTAAAAGGTTGGGGGGTTTGCTGTGCTCACCTGCCACTGCAGCAGTGTGGCTGCCTTGGCTGTGCCTGGGCTAAGGCAAGGACAAAGCAACAAGCTTTGTGTTTGTGATCAGCCAAGGGCTTGAAAGGGGAAGTTACTACACGGGAATGACTCCAGGAGTTGCTCAACAACCTGCAGTGATCCAGCAGCCCCTGCCAGCAGAAGGAATTGGGGCTCTGGTGTGTCACTCTGCTCTCAGCACCTCAGCCAGCCCCTTGCTGGGCCAGTACAATGTGCTAATTCACCAGCCAGTGAGCCAGGAAAAGGTAGATTATATCTGCCAGTGTGGATGAGCTGAGCCATCTCACCTGAAAGGAGATCTGGCCCCCCAAGTTTGGCTGGTGGGGAGAGCATGGGTTTGGCAAGTGGGAGGAAGAAAAAGAGGAACGAGAAGAGATGAACCATTTAGCAGCAAGTTTTAGATGGATAATCCCTTCTACTCAGTCACGATTTGGGAGCAGATTATCATGAATCCTCTTGGGAATGATAAAGCACTGAGGAACAGCTAACTGCATGCACAGCTGCCTCAGTTACCTCTGCACAACTTTCTCTGGGAGAAGTACATACTCCTCTTTCCTCTCTGGCATTTAGAGAGATGCAGGACACCATGGCTGCTCCTGTCAGAGGTGGCAGAGCACCTGGGATGGTGCTACAGGCCTGCCAGAACTTTGATGCCATTCAATGGTCAGAATAAGACTCCGAAAAAGCTGCCTGGTTTGTTATTCTGGTGTTTGGGTGTCCCTGTTTTTTTTCAGGCAAATTCTTGTTCTGAGAGGCCTTAGCTTCCTAGCTGACAAAAAGATGAAAAGGATTGGGAGTGTGACAAGTTACCTTGTAGCAAAGGAAAACTCCATGTGAGGGTGAAGATCTCGTGATTCCGAGCTAATAAGAACATGTCAAGAAGGATCTTACTCATCTCCTTTAATGAGTGTAGCCTTTGTATTTGGGGAAGATTGCTGAGATATCTTGGTGGCTGCTGACAGATTTGGACTGTACATGTTATTTTAGAACAGCTTTTCAGGACAGGAGTTAAAACTTTGTTTCCTGAGTCTTTTAAGCAGGAGGACCCTATGGATTGAGGACACTGTGCATTCCCATGTGGATGTAATGTGTCTATGCCAGAGACCACAGTGAGAGACAGAAGCACCCAAGAAGCAGTTAATGAGCTCTGGCTGTGTCCTGGGTTACCAGAGTCAGATTCTTTCTTTTATCTGTCCCTATGCACATCTATCTTCTGTGGTGCCCTCCAATTTCCAGATTTTTCAGGTACAAAAAGGACCTTAAAGGTACCCATTACTATCTTCAGTTCCTTCTGAGAACACAATCAAATATTTTTAAGCTGTGCTTTCTTTAATGAATGTAAAATGGCATGTATTTAGTGAAATATTTCTGGGTTTATTGACATTCCTGGAAATTTACTGCATATATCAGCATCATGATGTTATTTAAATAAGACTTAAAAAGATTTTTTTATTTTTTTATCTTGTTAGCGAATGTAGCCATCGAAGATCAATATTGTAATGTTTGGTTGTACAAATTCAGTATTAGGCACAGAGCCTACAGCAAGATGTAGAGGCATGATATGGATTAACAAATTTCAAATGAATTTTTTTTAAAAAAAAGATCCACTCTGGAGAGGGAGAATGATCAGGCAGCAGCCACAAACACTTCCATGCTGCAGTTCACAAGCCAGTGGAATTGGATTAGGGTACACAGACATGGCTTGACTCAAAGAGGTCAGCAGCAGAAACTGCTCTCTGCTTCTGCTGACTCAGGTGCTAATTTAATGCTTAGAGTTCGTTTTTTCTCCCATCAATAATGGCCTGGTAGCAGAACTGTACCCTGCACACAGTCCCTGGTATGCTTGCAGAAAAGGAAGAGGGAATTTTGCAGACATTTGAGCCAGGATCTCAACAACATCTGATTGTCTGAACAAAGTGTGTTTGAGTGGTGTAAGGTTGTTGCATGCAGAGTCCTGTATTTCTGTCTCTGTCATAAGGAATTTGACAATTGATGCTGGACTCTTGTCACTCTGCACTCCTCTGCTACCCAGCCTTACTCTTCTTTTAATTGGGTCCCAAACATAATTACACTAGAAATAGTGGTTTAGCCAAGATGTTCCTGGCAAGTGTTTCAGCTTTCTAAGTTTGTGGTGTTTTTTGGCTTGTGTGTTTGATTTTGTTGGGTTTTTTTTATTTTATTTCAAAACTTTGAAATTGTCAGCACTGGTGGGTTTTTTTTTTGTTCTCTGTAAGTGGAGGTATAACAGGGGGAGGGGAGAGGAAAGCAATGGGGACACAAACTACTGAAAGCCTCAAGTATTTCAGTATGAAGCTCGTCTCCTAGCTCTTGCGCCACTGGGGTGCCTTCAGCCTTAACTAGATTGCACCTATCCTAGTGCTGCTTTCATTAAAGAGTCTCTCCTTTTATGGTTCATAGAATAAATGCATCAAGATTGCAGAAAAGGCCAGGCAATGGTGTGTGTCAGGATGGCCCCTGAGGTAGTGATGAAAGCTCACAGCTCTTATCCTCAGCAATGACACACTTGAGGGAGTGATGCATCTTGCCGTGTCTGGTACCTTTTCCTCCCTGAACCACATGCAGCTGATGGATTGGGGACAGCCCTCTGTGGTTACCGATGTTCTGTCGCTGGAAGTGTCAGAAAAATTTGTGTAGCCACTCTTTCCCTATCCCCCAGTAGTTAATGTGACTGTGGGCTTGATTTGGGATTTTGTTTGCTTTTTTTTCTTGATTTTCTTACTGTAAACTTTATGGTACCCATCACTGCTTTGCCCTTTCATGTTCATGCTGACATCAGATCTGTGAAAGTGTCATATCCTTTTATCTTAATACTTTTCTCTGTAATTATTACTTTGCTGCCTTTTTAGGTGGGAACTTGCCTTTGTTATGTGATCATTCTCTCATCATTTTTGTATCACTTGATAATATAAAGGTGTGTGTTCCTCTGAGGCCCTTTTATTTAAATGATTTCTTTATCTGTCTGTCAGTGTGAGTAATAAAACAACTTCAGGATTGTTCATAATGAATGATGAGGTGTCATCTGTCCTAACATCAGTGATTAATTTACAGAAGTTTCTTTAAAATTTAGTAAAACGGGCTATTCAAAGAAAATATTGTGTCATCAGATGACAGCGCTGTTGGCAACAAGACCTTATCTGACAGATAATCAGGCCCATTAAGGCAACTGGAATTTCTGGATTGATACAGCAACTGGGAGTACAGTCTGAGTGTGTATTGAGGATGAACACTTACAAACCCATGGAGTCGAATAACAGAGTTAAAATATGAAAAGGGCTGGGGGAGGATGTGACCTTTACTGATCTTGGAGTCATGTATAGAAGGTTAGGCATGTCAGGATCAGATGCCTGCTCTCACTTCAGCCATGGAGGCATGGAAATCCTTTGATGTTACCAGTCAAGTTCCACAACTATCATTTAGGGCAGCCCACAAGGAGTTTCTGATGGGCAGGCTTGTGAAAATGAAAAAATCATACTGGTTTTAGTTTATTGCCCTGCTTTTGAAGCATCAGAAAGGTGGCTTGTGCTAAGGCTGAGGATTGTTTCTGTGGTGCTGTTTGCTTTCTCTGGTGGCCTTCATGTTCCAGCAATCTTTGCCTTGCTTTGTAACAAGCTCTGTACAGACATGCAGAACTAGAATAAGAGCTGGAATAACTTGGGGTGGAAAGGGGAAAGTTGGCAGCTTAGGAATAGTGTTGCTCTTGGAGAAGAATGATAATTTCCTAAGGATGAAACATTTACAGGGAAGCAGGCAGAGCAGTCTAAAATGCTAATAAGGAGAGGACTTAAAAAGAAATCAGTGATTTTTGGGGCTTGAAACCATTTTTCTTTTTAATGTGTCACAGATAAATGCATGACTCTTGGGTTCCAGGGTTCTATTTTTGTTTTCCTATTTGTGACACATCGATTTGGCCTTATCACTGTTCTCTTGGTACTTGCCCTTTAGAATGATGGTGTTTGCCACCAGAAGCATGAGACTTTTTTGGAAACTGTTCAGTACTGGTGTGACAGCACTAGGAGCCAAGATTTAGGGTTCTTGCTGCAGATAGGCTGGATTCTTTTATTTCTATACTGGTATGGAAGATAGATGCTGATATTCCACTTGCAAGCAAGTAGGTGAAATTAATGGGATATCAGTGCTGCAGTATGAACAGTGATAGTAATGCAGCAATTGCTGTTTCAGCCTTGTGTTACACAGCTTTGTTGGGAATAATGTGATCACTGAACACTAAAAATAATGTAAGTTATTATATTAAGTATATAATTTATAAGATGTAAGAAATAGTTCATATTCAGGACAGAAAAAACTTTCAAACTCTTCCTGTGGATTGTAAGCAGGAGTTCACTGTCATGATGCATCTGTGCTAGAGATGGGATGGCTCAGCTTCCTCTTATCTGTTTGTTCAACATGAGAGTTTGGTTTATCTTGGCTTATATGACAAAGCAGGGGAAGTCTACAGGGAAAATCGGGCTGAATTAGTCTTCAACCCACCCTTAAATTTTCAGGTTTTACCAAAAAAAGCTACTATGATTTGAAAAGTTCATATTGAATACTGACTAGAGAGAGGAGTTAGTGATTTATATCTTGTTTCTAGCCCTGAATGCATGCTGCCTTTATGGCTTTTGGAAAATTCTGCCACTATTTTGGATTCAATTTCCAGAGCTTACAACCTTGTCTATTAACTTGAATTATAGATTCTTTCAGGCAAATACTGCTCCTTCTGATGAAGTCTGATTTTGTTAAGGCTTCTAATTAC